>VZSZ01009532.1:419047-506842 GCA_013398815.1 Ibidorhyncha struthersii
ATATTTACCTTCCCTCCCCCGCCCGAGCCTGCTCCTTTGTCCACCCACTTTGAAGTGCTCCGGGATCGCCGCGGTGGGAGCATTGTTGTTCGCTAGCAAAAGATCAGTCATGCCGGGGAGAGAGTAACGAGTGTACGGGAGGCTGGGGCCGGCAAAAGCTGAAGGAGACGGGGAGGAGAGGCTGCTCCGAGGATTGCCGTTTGCCTCCCAGTTTCCCTGCATGGACCGTGAAAGAGACGCATTGAGTTGACCCTGCCGGAGCTGTTTCTGCTTCTACATGTGAGATCCGGTTGGTTTATTCTCTCCACCTATCTCTCTCCAGCCTCCTTCCCGTATTCTCCACATACTCCTGTATGCAAAATGGTGGACCCTGTGGGGTTTGTGGAGGCTTGGAAAGCACAATTTGCAGACTCTGAGCCTCCTAAAATGGAGCTGAAATCCGTGGGAGACATTGAACAGGAGCTGGAGATGTGCAAAGCATCTATTCGGAGACTGGAGATGGAGGTCAACAAGGAGAGGTTCCGCATGATTTACCTGCAGACTCTTCTGGCAAAGGAGAAAAAAAGCTATGATAGACAGAGATGGGGTTTTAAACGTGTTTCTCAGTTGCCTGAAGGGGGTGCAGAACAGCAGATCCAAGATGTGCATCACCAGTCTGCTGACCAAGACGAATATGAAAAAAGCAAGTCACACCATGGGGAGGAAAAGTTCAAACCCAGGATACCCTCTCTGCGAAAGCTGTCTACCCAGAGTGATGGGTCAGACCTGTCGCCTTTGGACAGCCCCCATCATGGAGAGGGAGAGCAGGACAGGTGTAAGTACTATGGTGAAGAGAAACTGAAGAGAGTTGTAGAAGATATGGAGAATCGCTGTGATACAGATGGCTCTCCGTCCAAACACAGATCGGCTTCCACTCGCAGGCTAGTGGGAACTGCTGAGAAGGAGGGATCATTTGAACCTATTTCTAAGGAGAGAGGGAACAGCACCAGTGTGGCAGCCCTAAGGTCCAATTTTGAGAGGATTAAAAAGGTTAATTCACATTCTTCTGGAGATAACAAGGATGTTGTTGAAAAGCCCTTTTATGTGAACATGGAGTATCATCATGAGAAGGGTCTAGTAAAGGTCAACGATAAAGATGTTTCTGATAAAATAAGCTCTCTTGGTAGCCAAGCCATGCAAATGGAACGCAAAAAGTCTTTGCACTCCCTCCCTTCTAACATGGTACCCAGCTTCAGTGAGTTCCAGAGGCCTGCTTACAGGGGACGGTCCTCGGAGAGCAGCTTTGGCTATGATGGAGAATATGAGGACGCTGAACTGAACCCTAGGTTTCTCAAAGATAACCTGATTAATGCCAATGGCAGCAACCGCTCGCCTTGGCAGCCCATGGACTTTCAACCCTATCAAAGTATCTATGTTGGTGGAATGATGGGGGAAGGAGAAGGGAAAGGACCTATTCTGCGAAATCAGGGCACAACTGACCAGGAAAAACATCTAACGTGGCCCAGGAGATCTTATTCCCCCAGAAGTTTTGAAGATATTGGAGGAGGATATACTCCTGATTGTAGCTCTAATGAGAACCTTACCTCCAGCGAGGAAGACTTCTCTTCAGGGCAGTCTAGCCATGTCTCCCCTAGCCCCACCACTTACCGCATGTATCGGGATAAAAGCCGTTCTCCCTCCCAGAACTCTCAGCAGTCCTTTGACAGTAGCAGTCCACCAACCCCCCAGTCTCAAAAACGTCATAGACAGCAGCAGGTCATTGTGTCAGAGGCTACTATTGTGGGTGTACGAAAAACAGGACAGATCTGGCCAAGTGATGGAGATTTGCCTTCTGGGAGATGTCACCAGGACAGCTGCTTCCATGGGGATACAGGTGTGTACCAGCTTTTTGTTTAGTCTTTTAAACGTATGGAGCAGGAAATACCATTGTGGAAATGAATGGAAGAGGTTTTCTAGGTGACCCTGGGTGAATTGCTCTATGGGGGCAACTGTTCACTGTGAGAAGTCTGTGGTTATTTTGTAGTTGTCCCGCTTTAGGAAGGTCCTGCAGAAATATACGTCAGACTGCATTTTAGGAATACAGATTTGATTCCCAGGAGGGTTGATTCAGGCTTCTCTCGAGAGGATCAATGGAGTCCCGTGTTAATCAGTTCTTAAAGTTTCAATGTGAACACTGAGGTAAAAAGGGGCCAGAACTGTTCAGTATTCACCACCGGATTGTTCCCTCTACTCGTATTCTTGCACTGAGGAGTAGTTAAACTCGACCTCAGAGGTGGTAGTGTGCCAACATGCTACAACCTGAGGGTTTTGCTGGAGCTTTACCAATAATGATACTGCTCCCACAATCTTGTTTTTTCCTGTCTGTATTAATTGGAGTGCTAGTTTCTCGTTCTGTCTCGTGTCATCCTTCAATTAGAGCTGATTGGAGGTGATGATTGTGCAACCCTGTTCTTGAAGCTTTCTGCTATCACTGAGTGAAGGAAGAACTTGGAATATCAGGAAGCCCTGAGGGAGAGTTGTTAATTTAATTTCAGCAGAGTCAAAATTTTTGTTTGGGGAAGAATGGGCAACATTTGAACCCGTTCTGTAAGCTGTTCAGGCATGCAGGTGTGTCTTTGGAATCACAGTGGATTTATAGTTGGTGGAAGAGGCAAACAGTGGACTGTGGTGATTCGGATAGGTTTATTCAATGTATGTGAACATCTGAATCAATTTAGCAAGGCAGGGCACATAGTGTAAATAGTATCCTGTGCTAACACCAGTAGTCTTCTAAGCAGTAAATGAAAACCAATCGAATCCAGGAACGAAAAAAAACCCAGTATGATTGTTTTGATGGGTTTCTGTAATTCTAAATCTGTGAGTTATCCTGTGGATTTTCTTTGTCTCTTTGAATCTGTCATTTTAATAAGGGGTTAACATGATATTTGTCAATGTGACTGAATTCCTGAAGTAGTAGGTGAATTGAGAGGCCTATCGGAGATGTCACTTCCTCAGATTGTTTGAGTTCGGTGTATTAGTTCTCAGAAGAGTAACTTTGCTAGAAGGAGATGCCTGGTTTTACTTTCCCTGCTGATTGTTTTTTGCCAGCAATACTTTTGGGAGCAACAATGGAGGGAGAACTCTTCCCTGCCCCCCACCATCCTTACATCCCGTTGTATTATTGGAAGGCTGTACGGTTGTAATGGATGTTCACTGTACGTGAAACCTCAGCACCCTGTCCTCACGGTGACTTTTTCCTTATCAGATTGTATATACATACTTGTTTTCTATCTGGGACTACTGCATTCTTGTTTGGTTTTATGCGTATGTTTGTAGCTTATGGGTAGTACTTGCAATGCAGGGGAGAGGCTGGATCTTGTGCTGGTTTAAACTGAGCTGCAGCCATCTGTCTCTGCTCTTGTTTACTGATGCTCTTTAGATGACTGGGAAGCCTCCTGGCAGTTGCAATTTTTGCAGAAGGAAACAAAGGGGCAAAAATAACAAAGGTTGATAAATTTTGAGGCTATATTCAGCTTTCAGAAAGGCAATAGATAATTTTTATTTTAAAAAATTCAGCTGGGATGCATTGATTAAAAAGAAAAAAAGGGGGGGGGGGGCTGCCAAAAAGTCAGAACAGTTAAAAATTCCTGGTTGCGCTGGAAAGCTTTGTGTCTTTTTCCTAGGGATGACCACACAATTGCAGGCAAGGACAGAATGTAACCGATCCACCTTCTGCTTTCCTCAGCATAGGGGGTAATATGGCAAGCTTAGCAGGAACCTTCACCAGATGGCTAATCATTACTGTCTTGCACATTAGCTGGTGGTAACTTTTTACTTAACCAAAAAGGCTTATGGTTTCAGGAGGACTGTCTTTCTGTTTAATTCCTAATGAGCATCATTTTATATAAAATTTCTTTCTTTCCTGATTAGGAAGAATTTTGATCTGAAACCAATTGGCAGAACCCCCTCTTTTTCATAAAACAAACAAAAGGCATGATATACCACTGTGTGATTAGCTGGCTGGCTACCATTCCCAACTATCATGCTCTGATGTGGACTGTTCTCCATCACCACGTGATATGAAGGCAGTTCACATATCCAGCCATCTTTTCCTGCACCTGTGGTTCAGTCACTGGTTCTGCCAGGCTTCCCTGAAATTTTGCTTGAACAGAGAGTGCAAGTTTGAATCGCAGCAGGTTCTGGCCAGCCTTAATGTTAATTAGCATCAAGTGGGATTTGTTCAATAGTATTTGGCTTTTTTGTGTATTCAGATTTTTGTATGCTTACTGGCTTTGCTTTTCATTACTCTGGCCATAATAATACTGAATGTGGTGTGGACAGGTGCCATGTGAACTTTTTGTCTGGATCTGCTGTCCCAGTGCATCTTGAGCTTGGCCAGCAGACACGTGCTGTTTTGTCCAAATTCTTTCTTGAGTTCCCAGTCAAGTGATAATTTCCTACTTTTGTATTACAAAAAAGGACTAGAAGGAGGTCACCTAACTCTCAAGTGAATGGGATCGAAGCCAAAATTTGAATCTGGGTTCTTGGGTTATCAGAAACATTAAATCCAACCAAGGTAGTAGGCTTTCAGTTTTTCCCAAGGAGCAGAATGAGAGCTTCAGGGTTGAGATTTGGTAGTAACTGTATTTTCTATTAAATGTAGTTAATGAAGCCCGAGCAAAGATATTTATGTTAGGATGAATTATGTATCACTGATTTCCTGTAGTGGGAATAGAAAAAAAAAAATCACATCTTAACTTGTATTAAGCTTGAGTATTTTTACTGTAATTGCAGAGGAAGAGCAAGAATTTTTAAATTCTGTTAAACATTAGTTGCAGAGACAGACCCAAGAGAAGCCACCCATTTTGCATTTCTGCTTATAATCAAGGGGAGAGTTGCATAGTGCTGTTATGCAGTGACGAGGCCTTGCAATGGCCTCAGTTGGGTCAGTTTTTTGACTAGTAACTGTTTGTTAATTGAGGAGCACACTGGAGTTGTTGCTTGGCTTTATAGCTTGCTTCATAAAATCAGTGCATGCTCTCTCATAGCTCTGTGTGTGAAACTGTTTTATCTATCTGCATAACAACATGGAAACTCTAGCTGGAGTCCACATAGGTAATATTTACCTGTAAAGCTGCTTCCTTAAAGGTGCCCCAGTAGTGACTTCTGTTGACTTGAGAGGACTTGATAGTGCTTACAGAGAGTTCTGCTAGGCTCTCTGTATAGAAAGCTACTAACAGTCATAATGCTCAATATAAGATTGGTTTGGGGAGATGTGTAATTTAATTTCATTGGGAGTAAAGTTTTACTTATTTTAGCCTCTACTAAGCGTGGGAGTGCTGAATGTCCCTTTCTGAAGAGCATGGAGTGTTCTCTATATTTTTAGTGAGTTTGATGTAGACAGAGGAAAGAGTGCTGGAATTTATCCATGCATGTGAACTGCAAGACTCAAAAATTCCTGTTATCTCAGCTGAGCAGAATGCCATTTTAAAGTGCATACTTACTTACAGCTGTAGATTCTTCAGTTTTTGTATGCCTTAAATGCCTGACCAGATAGGCAAGCATCTGAATTTCCCACTTTTAAGGTAATCCTTGACACTAATTTTAAAGCTCACCAAAGCACGCGATATGTCATCGTGGAAGGACATTGTTCTGTACCAGTTTCTGCAAGGGTCTGTTCCTGCGTTACTTGCATGTTCTGAGATCTTGGACAGTTTTCTCAATTCTGCACTTCTTCCACCCACTATTGTATTCTGTGGATTTTACAAGATGTAGTTTGAAAAGTGCTTTAGCAGTACAAACACAGCTCATGAGGAAACATGTCAGTGCTGTTGCTGCTGTTTAGAAACACAACTTTCCTTTGAACAACTAAGGCAGACTTCAGTCCACTGTGTGGTGATTCTTCCTTCTGAGGATCTGAAATGTAGGAACTTTCATAACATGCAGCTCGCTTGCTAATTTTAAGGGCT
The DNA here is from genome assembly GCA_013398815.1 of Ibidorhyncha struthersii. Taxonomy (NCBI): domain Eukaryota; kingdom Metazoa; phylum Chordata; class Aves; order Charadriiformes; family Charadriidae; genus Ibidorhyncha; species Ibidorhyncha struthersii. Next base: position 424,996 of record VZSZ01009532.1, read on the forward strand.
GCTGGCCACAGGTCCTGCTGTCAGTCTGTGACTTAGATTGGGTCAGGAGTGAGATTTAAATTTTCTCTGACACTTGTTTAGTTCATTTTACTATTTCTTTTTAAACGTGTTTTAATCCTTTGCTGTGGTGATCAGTGGATTTCCTGGAAGCACTAATGACAAGATGCTGTTTAAGTCCACCCCCCCTCTACCTCACCCCACCCCACTTTCCAGCGATTTAGTGGCTTTTGAGATTATCAAGCTGCTTGCACTACCACTCCCCTCTTCTTAGTCTGGGGAGGAAAGAGCTCCTTCTCTTTCTCTGCCAGATTTCTCTTTCCCTTCAGCTGAGTTTAGTGGAATCTATGGAACTTCTGCTTTATGTCCCCAATGCTTATAGTAGACTCTGCAGTTCTGTTTGTTTGTTTTGCTCCTTCTTCCACAAACAGTTGCTAACCTTTCCCTCAGGCCTACCATAAGTAATACCATTCAGATAGATTTTATTTTTGCTTTTCTTAGGTTCCCCCTAGATCATGGAGTTTCTCCCACCCCAAAGTTCGGGTTCTTCTGCAATCACAAAGCACCTGCCCTTGAAATGAGAGTGTAAACCAATCTAGATAGTAGTTGCCTGATCCTGGGAAGTCCTGGAGAGTGCTCATGTCATCTGAGCTGTCTGTATGAAACTCATTTTCATGGTCCATGACAGAGATACTGAAGTGGGTCTGGCTTTGCTATGGAGCAAGTAGACAGCTATGAATTCTGCAAGTAATGAGTTAGGTAGAAAGCTGCTTGTCATGACTGCATAATTACCAACAGCTTAAAAGTGGTCTGTCTGGCAGTAGAGATGAGCCCGCTTTGTGCAGCTGCCATCCCTGCATGAGGGCCTACCAGGCAGGCAGTGACCTGTGGCTGGGCAGGTGAAATATAATACCAATGCACACTTGAAGTTTGGGAGTGTTACAGGAACTCAAGGCTAGGACCAAGCTGCAACAAAGCCATATGGATATCCATGCAGCATCCATACTGTGACAACGGAAGACTAGAATGCTGTTCTGTATGCCAAAACAGTGGGACCTAGGTGATTTGAGTGTGATGATTTCACAGAACAAGGGGCTAGAGCCTAAAGCATTGCAGTGAATGCCACACAACAAGATGATAATGCATTTCATTTGAGCAGGAAATGTGTAGGCAAGTGGAACCACAATATTAAGTCTGTGACTCAGCGAGCTGCTCCTATGGGTTCTTGCTGACTCTGTTCAAAGTACTGAAAAAGCACTGGTTTATGGTCAAAGCAGTTGACCTGACGTGTATGTATGAACTGTGCATCCATTCTGCTTCACAGTTTCAGCCTCTGCCCAAATGGTTTCAGAGGAAAAAAGGCAGAGAGGTTGCTGTTTTGTACAAATTTGTGGTCTTGCCCTGAGAAGTGTCAGGGAGAATTGGGAGCATCCATGGGTTTACTGCCTGCCCCACTGCACTACCTCCTCTGAGATGGAGGCTTCTTTCTAAGTGGCTGAAGGAAAAAGAAGAGAAAGAAGGAGTAGAAAAACCTGATGTCTTGGTACTTTTTTGCACTGGCTTCCTCTTCTGGATGCAAAAGCTTTTCAGCTGTTTTTCCCTTGCAGAACCAAAAGTGTGCAAGGGAGCAAAGAGCTGAGGATGGGGATAAACGTGGTAGAATTGGTTAGGGTTTGGAACTAACAAAGGGACTGGGCTGGTGGAGTGAAACTAATTGGAGTGTGGAGGAACTGGCAAACATGGGAGAAAATGGGTTTGTCTTTAGCTTGGTATAAGCACTGACCATGGCTTATGAAGTGTTTTACTTGTGCATGTAGGTGCTGGACTTGAAGGCAGTGAAATATATTGGGGAACGAGGTGCTTTGGTCTCCTCTGTTTTCCCATCTCTAGCAAAGCAGTTGCACAGGTGTTTGAAGATTTTTCACTCTTTACTGTAAGTATACGTGACCCTATGTACAGACTTCCAGAGGTGCAAAACTGGAATGTTTTACTTTTGATTCTTGCAGTTATGCTCTCTGAAGCTAACATTGAGACAAAGCAAGCTAGGGGTCTACTAATTTGTGGAATTAATTGGTCTACCACCTTTCCAAAGTGCCTCCATTCACCTAGTATCTTTGGTTTGGATATTTGGATAAAATGCTAAGTACTGTGTTCAGTCACTCATTCACTGACAGCTTGCTTTTAGCTGCCACCAGAAAGTTTCACTGAGGTGTAAGCAAAGGTAATTGAAATGAGTTGGGTGGAACGTGGAATAGGCATCCTGAGTAACAGACTTGGGAGGGGGGAAAATTAAGTTAGAAAATTTGCTAAACCTTCAAGTGTGGGTTATGAAATGCGTATTTGAATACTGGGCAGCACACTTCAGCTAATGATACTGACTCTTAAAAGAAGTGTTGGGGGAGGGGAGGGTGATTTGTAATCCAAGTTTGGCTTTACAGGCTGTCTGAAAGATGGGCCAGCAAAGGAGACAGAAGCCTGTGAAGGTTTGGGCCCCAGGAAGAGCCTGGAAACGGGTCTCTGTCTTCCAGTTCTAGCATGTTTAGCAGTTCTCTCTCTAATGCCCTTCCTCTCTCCCCAACCTCTTAGGGATAAACAGTTACCGTGCAGAGGCAAGGGGGACCTGTATTTCAACTTCAAGGAATTTTGGAGGTCAGTCCATAAAGGTTAATGAGGTGAGACTTGGCAAGCTGTTTGAGGAGAATTGCTCCATTTCAATTACCAAGGGAAGCATATTGCTGTTCATGAAAATCAGACTGTTGATTGGAGGCAGAGCTTATCTGGAGCTTGCTTTCCCCCAGAGAAACCAAGACTAGCAGGTTTTTTTTGACTGTCTCCTCTTTGATTTGTTCTGCCCAGTCAGATAAGCATGGAAAGAACAATAAGGACCCGATCCTGCATTTTCCCTGGTGAAATATCATTGACTTTAGTAATCTCTTGCTGGCACATGTAGGAAAAGAAATACTGTTCTGGTTCAGATTGAATGGCAACTTTGCTGTGCAGATAGAGGGGTAGACTTGCAAGTGACAACAGAAATGCTGGCATGGATTAGTTTGGGTGAACTGCATGTGAATGAAGTACTTCCAAAACGACAATCTGAGTGTCTTAAGTTACAAAGCAGGTTTTGGCCAGTTCACTGATAACAAAGTGGATTGCTTCCCTGATCATATCTTTAAATTACATGTGATGAGAAAGTAACCATAAACTGTAAGTAAATCCTTGAATGTTGGTCTGTCTTACTGCTGAGACAGTTTTACACATCTGTAACTTTTCTAAACTTGTTTTGAGTTGTACTGTATGTGTTTTAAACAGTAAAACTGTCCCATGTAGGACCAGCGTGGTATATTTCTGTCACAAAATCAGGTTGTGGTTTGCAAATTTTCCTGTTACTAAAATAACAAAAGCACATCTCCCTTTTGTCTTCTTCTCAGCTGCCAAAATGGTATCTCTCAGACCCTTTCTTAACCAGGTTACGGCTGATGTAGTAATCAGATTATTGCAAATGTAATTGGAATCTCTGTTTCAGAGAAAGCTCTGCCCAAATGTGGCAGCTGGAGCTGAGTTAGTTGCTCATGGCTACGTGAATACACGAGGAGTATGTGTGTGAGAATACACAATGATTGCCCTGTAGGAAGAGTGAATTAGTAAAGTTCAGTCTGTCAGCTTATACTACAGAATTGTGCATGTTGGTATTGCAGGCCCTTTGGCTAGTTATCTTCTGTTATTTTGTTGTTTGCAGTCATTTCACCAATCCTTGTTGCTTCTGGGTTGGTTTTTTTTTTGTATTCTGTGGAGGCAGGAATTATTTCCTAGGGAAAATAAATCACAACCTTCTTTCTTATAAAAAATAATGTATAAAACCCCACCATCCTCTTTTGGAGCTTCTGCACAGGTTAGGTCTCGCCCTGAAGTATCCAAAAGCCCCAAATTATTTGCAGATTGGTCTGTGACAATAGGATAGTAACAACTGTAGCAGGCTGGTGTAGATCACAAAGTATTATCTGAAATCTAAGAAGCCAGCTTTTGCAGTAGTTACTTAATAGTGAGCAACCGGTGTGTTTGGACTCGGCAGCTCCTCTGTGTTTGTGACCTTGATGTGTGGAGAAGTGCACTGTGCAGCCTTGGCTCACTATGTCTGTTTACTTCTTCTTAAGGACTTAAGAATATTCTACGCTCAACGCTGAAATGCAACTACCTCTCAGATGGGATATGTGCCAGCTATTATGTTATCAGAAATTATATACTCCCTTGGCTGCAAAGCTAGGTAAGGAGTGCCCATTTTGAACCCACAATATGGGTGAGGCTGGAGCAGGCTCTGGTTGTTAGGACAGTTTTAAGAAAAAAAACCAAACAAAAACAACCAAGAAACACCCACAAAAAAAAACCACAAAAACCCAACAAAACCATCAGTTACCTACAGTCACATCTGTGTGTTCTTTAAAATGGGCCAGCAGCTTCCTAGAATAATCTATTCTGAAGAAAAATACCTCATTCCCTGGAGCATCAGGCTTCAAACGTGTCTGAGCTGCTAAAAAGTAAATGTGATTGGTCTGTTCTCACTAGGGAGGTGTAACATACAAACACAGAGGATTGTATCTACAGTCTACAATTACATAGCATGGTATGATTTTGCCCAGGAAGATAGTAATGGCCTGTCAGCCTGGCTGGCCTCAGGGCTTCCCAAAAGAGGTTAGATTATGGTGCTTAGTATGAGCCAAGGCACAGAAAAGCATGTTTCTGTGACTGTTAGCATCTGGCTGCCTCAGTTCGTAGCAATCTTCATTTTTGCATCCTGCTAACCCGTGTCTGTTCCTGAATATTTTTTTTTGTAACACTCAACACTGACGTTACCACATGAAGTTTCAGAAAATAATATGCTGAGAAAGTGAAATGATAAGTGTTAGAAGATTTCTGTGTGTTACCCCCGTCCTTGCCCTTTACCTCTTTTGCAGACGGTCCTCTCTATTTGAATCCTTCTAGGCTGAATGTTTGAGTGTGAGTTTCCTTCCCTTCCCTGGGTGTCTTGTGTGCTTTTGCTTTACATTCTCCTGAGATGGTCATTGGACCTCTCACTCTGATAGGAACGAAATCGCTGTCATCACTCTAAGACAACATAGTAATGCCTCAGTCTGGCAATGTTCTGTCATTGTCTTTGAGGAAATTGTGGTATTTGGATGAATATATTTGTCTGCACTAATTGTACTAATTACTTACTTGAATTTGTAGATTAGCCAGCAGAGAACATCTTGTAAATTTCTACTGCAGTTCTCCTGTCTAAGCCTAATTGTGGTGGATATCAAGCCCAGTGCTTAGCTGTGATTAAAGGTGCTGTGTACAGGTGGTGTGCAGCCTGCACCACATCAGTGACTGCAGTGACGAGCACATCTTACAGTCTGTTCCATGTTTTACTGATGATGAGTGAAATCTGAATTCCAAAGAGGGAAAAAATCTGACAAGCTGTAGTCTTGATGAAAATACGTGCTTCAGCTGTGGGACATACACCAATTCTCTAGTCTGATACTGATAATCCATAGCTCCTGACATGGGGTAGATGGATATCAGGAAGAGAATGCTTTAGCCAAGTCCAAAGTATTGTCTCATAGGTGCTTTTGGCTTCTTAACTTGCTGGAACAAGTATCTCTAAGCTCACATAAGCATGTTCCTCAGAGGCCTTCAAGAACTGCTTCTACGACAGAAAACTAGTACACTTAACACAAGGAAGATGTTGGACCTAACAGTCACCTGAATAATTGTTCGGTGTTGTTAGCCTTTTCTCTGCTAGCTTCCTTCCTAAGGAACTTACCCATAGGAATGAAGTATGCTGCAAATCATGTAACTAGTTTGGGTGCTCTGTAGTCTGCTGTTGTCCTCTTTCCTAGGAGACCTGTGATCCCTGCCAGAAGGCAGATATTGCTAACAGAACTGCCTGATGAGCATGTATATGATCAGATGGAGGGGTATGGTGTGGGAGAAAGGGGACTATGTGTTCAGTCCTCAAGTATCTTCAGAAGAGCCAGCGTGTGCTCGCCTCAGCAGAGAGCCTGGGAACCAGTTGCTATTTTATACTTACACAACAGTTCTGTTTTTCCAGCATAAGGGCCTTTGGCAGACCTGACTGATGGTCCCCATGCTCTTTTCCGATGACAGGGATCAAGAAAATTCCCTGTTTTTCCTTTGGTATTTCAGGTGGAGTATTGAGCTACGGGCCTGGCTACCTCCTTGAATTGATCTGTACTGAATGACAGTAATGAGAGGCTGATTGCAATTTTGAGATTGTTAACACGGTCTGATGCTCTTGTCATTCAGATGAGGGCTGGGTTCTGCTTCATGTGAGTGCAGGAGCTCTCATATCTTATGAATTTAGATCAGGGCACATTGAAGAAAATTATCTTCCACTGTCCTGTGTTCCTGAGTGATGTTTGAACACATATCCCAGAGAATGCAGACCTGTCACTGCAGCCATTTAGTCTCTGGAGAGGCACTTTCTCAATTTTATTTGCTGAACTTCTTGAAGGTCCTCCTAAGCACAGCTGAGCAGTTACAGAAACCCGTAAGCCCTTCCCTTTGCAGTTGTTGAGAATCCACACTGTTCTGTGTAGAGATATATACATAGGATTTATGCATCACTTTTTGACCCTTTCTAATCCAAATTGATTTTGTAACTTCTGTATGGACTGAGTGAAATAAATTTATATTAGTAAACAGATGGTCAAAGTAAACGAAAGATTTGGAGCTACTGGAGTACTGGTTACCATGAAACTGTATCAGAACTTCAGGCTGTTGCTGATCCCTCTCTTCTTAAGTATTAGAATCGAATCACAGAATCATTTAGACTGGGAAGGACCTTTAAGATCATTGAGTCCAGCCGTTAACCTAGCACTGCCAAACGGAACACTAAACCATGTCCCTAAGCACCACATCTGCATGTCTTTTAAATACCTCCAGGGATGGTGACTCCACCACTTCCCTGGGCAGCCTGTTCCAATGCTTGACAACCCTTTTGGTGAAGAAATTTTTCCTAGGGAAGAGAAGATGATCTTGCTTCTCCTCCAGTGACAGCACTTGTCCATCTTGCCAGGGGTAAGAGTGGGCAGCACCCTGGAACAGAGCTGTAGCATATCTGTAAGTCTTGGGAGGAGACAATATTAAGGTGGGGGGACACGTATCCCAGGAAGATGTAGGAGACAGAAGGTCCTGTTGCAGCCTCCACCTCAGAATGAGGGTTGCATCTCAGCCAATCTCATCTCATCTCAGCAGAGTTTTAGGAGGTGGTTGATAGTATCACAATGTTTCTTTTAGTACCCCCCACTATTAGCTTGAGAGCTCCATGACAGTATCTGCAATTTGACGTTGATTGTATCTTTATACTGCTGTTTGCATTCAATGTCTCTCACCACTGAAAAATTTTGCACTGTACTGAGATGTTCTACCAGGGAGGTGAATGGGTGAGATAAGGCTGACCTTAGTAGAGGAGAAAATGTAGCACTCCCTAAAGTAAGTAAAAAACTGGCTGTTCTTTGAAAGGGTGGTGCCCCTACCTGGGCTGTGGAGGGCAGGCAGGTATTGGTGCACCAAACACAGCTTCAAAGGGAGCCCCTTGAGTACTTCCAGGGGATGGGGCACTGAAGGACACCTCCAGTAAAATCCGCCTAATAAGGTGGTAAGAATGTGAATTCTTACTGTACAGTCACAGAGCTGAAGTCAACTTGCTGTTACCAGAGTTTTTCTGTATTGCTAAAAGGGTCAAGGTTCCCATCAGGAAAAAATAGCCTAATGCAAAAGACGTAGAGTTTGGAATAACTAGCAAGGAAGGAATGAGAGAACTTAAAGAATTTTGATTTTTTTTTTTTCCTTGGATTAATGTTTTTGTTTTATTTAACAGTTGGACACACACCAATGGCAGTTCTTGAGAGCTGTGTCAGTATCTCAGGGAAGACTTGATTCAGGACTTGCTGATGTCAGGGAATTTCTAGTGACTGTTTTGTTGTGACTGAAGCTCCGCAACACTAGCCCTATGTTTCTATATAACTACCTGAACCCAAATTTCCCAAGTTATCTTGATTTTGAATTGTGGGCTTGATCTGACTTCAAAAAGCTGATAGGGTTTTCACAGGCCTAGGTTGTAAATGTTTTAAAACTTACATGCATGCAGTTTATGCTATCCCGTTTCAGTAGCAATACTGTAGAAGTGGTTGAGAGCTGTCTGTGAGCTATACTGGGCAGGCATTTCAAAATGTAGTTGTGTTTTAAAGTTTCTCTTACCTATTGAACTGTATTAGCTGTCCATATGCATCTGCCATGTCTCCTGGATGAGTGCTATGGAAACGCTAATGCAGTTTGGAAAGCATTTTTACTTTATTTAATAATTCTTTTAGCGCCACTCTGCCTCTGCCATCTTAAGAGGCAAAAAGACAAGAGAAAGTGATAAAATAGTGTTTATATCAAAACATTAGATATGTTTTTTTCAGTTTGTCCAGTCCTCTGAGGTAGGACTCCGTCAAAATGAATTTTGGTTAGGTAGGTTTTTTTGGTATGCATGGAGAGAATAATATGTCTATTATGTTTTTAGAGTATCTGAGACAACAGGAGAAGATGCCTTCCTTTCAGCTGGGTGGTTGACTGCAACAGACTTAAGTTCTGTTACACCATGGTGTCATCTTAGCTGTTTGAATGTGACTGACCTGTCATATTTGTATTCAGCAAACATGCCCTAGCCCTGACCTTGACTACCCCAAATTTATTCAGGCTTGAGCACTGACCTATACATAATTTGTTGTGGTCTCACCGTCTGGTTAAACTAAAATACATACTAATGTGATCTAAGCTCTGCTTTGTTTTGTGCTTGATATGTAAACATAATAAAATTAATATTGCATATAAAGGGTTACACATCTTTCCACAGTTAGTGCAAGTCCTCCATTTCAGTACTTGTATGAAATCTTAGTGTCTCCACTTAAAGCAAGGAAGATGACTTCATTATCTGTTATGTAAATGGATTCTGAATATATGTGTGCAAATAAAAATCAGAAGAGGAAGAATTTTTGAACTTAAATCATTTACTCTGTATGTAGGTGTTTCAGACTGATTTCAATGTATGTGCAAATATGCACTGATGCAAAGATACAAGCACCCTTATAAAGTTCCACCTAAACTTTGTGACAAGCTTTTTCTTGTAATTAGATCAACAGCTGCGTAAGGAAACACTCTGATGCTAAAACTGTTTTTCCCATTAATGGGCACTTGCCATGTAGGGCTGATGCATGTTGCAAATAAGCTTGTTTAATGGTATTTGATAGTTCGTTGTTTTGTGGTTGTGTTTTTTAATTTGTAAGGAAACAAGTCATTTGCAAGTTTGTTTCAAACGCATGTAAAGAATGAAAAGTGAACTTTAAAAGAAAAACAGCCTTGGGTTTATAACAAGCTTTTATCTTATATAGGGATTTGCATAAATAATTTTCCAAGTGTTTTAATGAGGAAGTATGAAGCTTGATTTTTTTGAGATGCTGAAGCTCAGGCTTCTAGCTGAATTTTGGTGAGCACTAGTGTCCTGGAATCCCAGTTTGATGCATTTCTCCTGGACCACACTTATTTTAACTTTCTCCATATGTATGTGTTTAGAAATGAGTTTATATTCATATATAACTTCTGAAGGAAAATACTGTAAAAAAGAAAAAACAAAACCCAACAAAAAAACCCTCAGTTCTGTTGCTGGAGGGTTGCCCTTTTGCTGATTCCTACAATTCATATTCTGTCTCCCTCTCTCTCCCTCTCTGTGTTCCTATTAACTCATTCAGTTTCCCCTCTAAATAGTTAAGTTAAAAATCTGGGTTGCATTTGCCTGCCTATGGCTGTGATTGGTGTGATTGATTCTGCTTATGTGTTGACCTGTTTTTTCCACTTTTAACAATTTTTTTTTTATTATTTATTTGTTCAAAAGTTGAAGCAAGGCCTCCCTTGTCCTACAACATGTATTTGTATATGTCTTCCAGTATTTTCATATTATGCCCCTTGAGGCTAAGTCTTGATTTAAATTGTCTTTGGTGATAATGCTTCATGCTGTGGCATGCTGCCCTGTCAGTTGTACCAACAACTGTTCATTTGTAGGTTCACGCTGAGAACTGGATCAGGGAATTTTATCTGTGGGGTTTTTTTTGGTTTTAGTGGGTTTTTTTTTCAAACCAAAACCAAACAAAAAACACAAAACTCCCCAAACCAAAACACAAAACCCCACTAACCATGGATCCCATCCATCCTCCCCACAAATGTTTGTGTTGGAGCAGCAACTGATTGGTTGGTGTTGGAGGGGAGAGAGTATAATGCCACAAAAGACAGTGTATGCTTAAACCCCCAGTCTGTTGGGACTCTGAGGTTGTTAATTCAAATAACAATGGCAACATTAATGCTGAGAAGACGTGTTTAACTTTAGCAATTTCACTTCTGATTAGCCAGCTGCTTTGGAATTCCAGGAAGAGGTTTGGGGTATCCTTTGAGCAGAGTACTTCTTCGCTAGTCAGATTCTTTGTTTCTGCTGTTGGGGGGGCGTGGGGGGGCAGAAAGAAAAGGCAGCTTAAAGGCTTGCTGATGTTTGAAATAGTCTGTTTTGTTGAATAAATCTAAGTTGAATGCCAGGACTGGAAATGGGGGAAAAGATATATTTACAGTTAGTATCTTTTGCAAGACAGACCAGATGACACCTTAGTCCATGTGACTGACTCCCCTTTCAGTTGCCTATTGAAGTATGTTTTTAATTATTACATCAGCAAATACATTGACTGTTTATGGCTAGGAGAAAATGGAAAAGAAGATACAATTATTCCTTTTTATGAAGAGTAAAAAATTTCTCTAGCTTCTGCTACAGGGTTGTTTAGGTCATAAATTATCTGGAAGTAGACCACCTTAAGTAACTTGCATTTGGTTTTAGGAGTGTATGTGTGAGTGTTCATGGGCTAAGATTTCATATTACTTTTTATGATGTAATTACTGTAATAAGACATCTGCAATATTACATCTTATAACTATGTAGTATGTGAATATTTTCCCTTGATGAGTGTTTTTGGGGAAGGGGAGTTTAGAGGTTATTGCTAGGCCTTCTTACACTCATTTGCTTTGAAATATTGTCTTGGCCTAATAGTGCAACTATAACTTGGGTCAAATAGCATGATTTGCTTAGAAAGCTTAGTCTAGAACAAGGAGGGGGCAAGGATCATCAGGAGAAAATATAGGTAGCTTACAGAATTGAAACACCTTTACAGTTTCTCTTTTCAATTTTATTTAGGATGTTTACTTGACTCCCAGATAAGACTTCTATTTTTACCTGTGAGTGCTGGCTCTGCACAAATTTGTGAGCTCTGACTTAACTGTGCTGAATTCTTGCCTGTATAGCAGCCAGGTGCTAGATTTCTGGCTTCCAGCTTCTTTTGCTCTTTCTGTTCCTGTTCAGTCCACAAACATGGAAAAAAATGCCCCACCCTGCTGACTCATTGTGCCCAGAGCACTCCCTATATTCCTGTAATAGGTTTAATATCTGAGGCAGTTTGAACAACTCAACAGAGGTGGGTCTGGTTGTCTTCTGCTGAACCTCTGTTTAAAATATCCGGTTTCTTCTCTTAGGCCTGTGAATCTTGTCTACATGCTCCATCAGGCCTCAGCCCCAAGCTGATTTCCTTATCTCGTATTCATTTAAAGGGCTTTTGCAACAAATACAACTGTTGTAGAAATCAACTGGTATGTAGAATAATCCTTTTAACAGGTTAATTCTGATACTCTATTGGGTATTTAAGTGGATTTAACTGCATCGTTTAATATGTCCTTGAAGATGGTTCCAAATGAAACCTGCTGCTGTCAAATTCTGTCAGATCTCTGTATGCATATCAAGCGTGTCTAGGAGATGTCAGATCGTGCTGTAGGCAGTGGGGAGGGGTTGCTATTTATAGGGGGAAACTAGAAGTAGCAAACCACTTATGCTGTTTACCATTGTGTTGTCTACAACTTGGTCTCTCAGATAATACTTAGAAAGCTCGTTGCTCTGCAAGGACTCGGAAGAAGTTATTTCCATGTTACAAGGGCAAACTCATGTTCTTCTGCCTGTTCTCTTCTCCACCTTACATATTATGCAGTTGTCTAGTGGCTCACCACAGGGGCAGCTGTGCTACTGTATGCATCCCTTTAGCTTGTTTTGCTTTGGGATCAAAGGACTGTGTGAAGACGAATGTCAATTATTAATTCTGCATTTTAAAAATACACAAAGTGACATACTTTTTCCCTTTGATTGAAGTAAACAGCAGTCTACTTCTTCCTGTCAGAATACTGTGCAGCCCTGTTGCAATGTCTTGAGTTTTGAGTTCTTGCAAACAAATGCATCCTGCGAAGGCCCGTATTTGGCAGTGAAACAGTCAGCATAATGCCTGAAAAAGAACATTACAACCTTGAGCACAGCCCTTTGGAATGTAGCAGGTTCCTGATAAAGCAAAAATTGGGTGGGTGAATGTTTTTCAGAGAAGCAAGCCTGTAGAAACGAATAGTGCTTAAGACGTCGGGAGTCCTGTCTTTAAAAGATCTTGGATTTTAAGTATATTGAAATATAGTTTTAATTATATTAAAGTGTGTGTGAAACTCATGAGTAGGGTCAGTTATTTACTTTTAAAAGGATGACTTGTCATTCTAACATCACAAAGTACTGGTTTGGAAGTTGGCTTAAAAAATGCAAATAGAGTAAGGAGGAAAAAACTCAGTCTAGGATTTTCTGCACAAAAGAGGAAGGATACACACTATTAAAACTGGAGTTTTCTTTCTAAATCTCTTGCACTATTGTAATGATATGGGCTTATCTGCTCTTGGGATCTGTAGGTGTTTCAGAACCATGAGTAAGTTAAACTATCAGTAGCCTGTTCATCCAGGGAAACTGAGGCTCTGATAATTCCAAATCAAGCGTCCAACATCATCTACAGATGATAGGTCTGAGATCTTGAACCTGAACTTCTGTTCTCAGTTCTAGAACTTAACTTCCAAGACAGTCTTTACTACATACATCTCATTTGTGAACTGTGGTGGTAACATCGATGCTAACTAAGCTTTATCCTGGCTCATCTCTGTCTGTGGTGGTTAGATAAGTATGGTTTAACCTTTGTTTTCACCAGTTCTGCTAGACCCCTGCAGTGGATAGGGCCTACATCTTTTTTTATGTAACCAACCAAACAGCTATTTTTTAATTACTAGTGCATGTAAATGGACTGAAGCTATAGTTTTTGTCTCATCACCAGACTCCTCACTAGGAAGCTCTTCTGTCTTGGTCTTTCTCTCCAAACGTTTCTACAGCACCTAGCACAGCAGAGTCCAGGGTTTTGACTTTTGTTCACTTGCTACAGTGCAAGCAACACTTCTTTTGCCCATAACTGTTGTTAATCGAATGTTACTTTGCAATACAGAAATTACGTGGCAGGATAATATTTCAGGGGAAGTCCAGTCTATTCTCCCCCTGAGTAAGCTTAAGAAATCAACCCAGCCTCTAGATGGCAACAATAAAGGAGACAGGAATTAAAAAAAAATCCAGTTTTCCTGTGCTACAGGATTGACTTCTAGACTAACCGGCTTTTCTTATTTACATTTCTCCAAAGGCAGATCTGTATGTTGGTTTTTTTTTCGGGAGAGTGTTGATGTTTGGTTTAGGGTTGTTTTTTGGGTGGTTGTATGTGTGTGTGCGTGTTGTTTGTGTTTTCACTGCTTGGAAAGGTGCATTTACAGTGAAGGTCATTTGTGTTTCAGACTGACTTACTAACCAGTAAGTTCCTGCCAGAACAGTACTCCCCCTAAATTTTAAAGCCTTCCAGGTAGGTCTCATTAACATTCACTTGTAAGGTCAGTGAGAGAAGCTGGTGTACTTACTCAGCAAAGGAATGCAACTGTATTGTGACTGTGGTATACTAGCAAAGTCTACAAACTTTAATTATCTTCCTTGCAGCAGCTTTGCCCAGGTTTTCACTGACCGGTGGCCTATTTATACTCTTTGTACTTGGGTTTTTTTCTATTATTATTGTTTCCAAAGCTCCTTTACTGGGCCCCGTGCTTGTTCTACCTCTTAAGGAGAACTTTAAAATCTTAAGTTGCTAATGCTCAGAATCAGCAGCTCCCTAAACCAGTCTCTGTGGTGAGTCTGTTTGCACTAGCATCAAGAAATAAAGCAGTACTGTTCAAAGGAAGAAGAAATACCCAGCCCTCAGGGAATGTACCATGAGTGGAACAGTACCTACACAGCTCTCTTGACCTTCTTGTGAATAACCCTGCAGTGTTAAGCCCTCCTGCCTATGCACCACCTGTTATTCATCGTAGGCTTTTAATCATCAGAGTGTGCTCTGATGCACAGGCATCAGTGTGATAGACTTCCACGGTCGCACAGTTTGTTAGAGAGGACTAGACTCCTATTTTGATCTAGTGTTAGTAGGATTCCTGCCCTTCCTAATGCAATGGAAGGAAGAACTTGATTTTTGCACTGGGTTACTCTTACTACTTTTGCCCAGCTGTGCAAACTGAGCTGTCAGATATTGAGCCTAGTCCTGATCCTTAGCTATGATTTTAGTTGCTTTTTTCTTGACCACAGAGATATGTTCATTTTTGCAATCCCATAAAGTTAAGATTACTTCTGCCCTGTGCCTGGGAGCAGAAATGTATCTTCCTCAGAAGTGGCTGCCGTCATGTCAGCTGCTGACTTCCCTCCTCATTGACAGAGTTTTTGATTGTTATGTTTTTCTCCTTTCTCAGTGTCCTTTACCATTCCAGTCTTTCCTGGTCTCCTGTCTATACGTGCCATCCATGGTTCAGTTTCACATGTCATTAGTTTCCTCTTTGGTGTTGATCTCTCTATTCTGAGCCTAATTAAACCATAATTACTTTCTGATGCCTGGGTAAGAACCTTTTCTTTGTATGATTTGCCACTGCATGAACCCACGCTCGATCATTAGACTACCTTAGCTGTATAATTGAGCCATACCCTTAGCAGTCTTCAAAAACCAAATGCATTTTATTTGACTCTTTGCGTCCCTGTCTCAATGCTTTGCTTTTTAGTCTTTCCTTTCTCTCCATCCCCTAGCCATCATCTGCTGCTACTACAATGCATTGTCACCTTTGGGGCAGCCCTGCGTTGTGACCGGGAGGAAGCAGGGGGGAAGGTTGCAACGGTGGAAGCTGTGCATCATGTGCATGGGAGCCTGTGTTGGAGGGGGCTAATGGACTTGACGGGGGTGCTTTTAGCTTCACTTCTGCTAAAATGGTTGTAGTTTATCCTTCACAGATAGCACATGTCAGAGAATCTCAGGTGACCAACAGGAGTGGGACTATAGTAGAGTGTATGAAGGGAGAGCAAATAGCTTGAGATACCTGAAAGGGTGTTAAAACGGTAAAACTGCCCTTTATCTACTCAAAGCCAGTTGTTCTGCTACCCTTAACCTTTGATACCCCTTGTGTTTATTTCCCCCAGGGGTCACTGTACTTCTCCTATAAGTTGCAGAAGAGCTGCAGCTGTACTGAGTAGCAGTATAGTTGTAGCAATGATACTGCATTTGAGTTACTCAGTAAGTACAACTTTCATCAAGAGGGTTTGTGAGACTGCTGCCAGGGAATGTATAAGCCAAAGTTAAAGAAAGGGCAGTAGTTCTGTGGATTGCATCCTTCTAAATTGTTGTCAGGACGTTCCCCCCCCCCTTTTTTTTTCCTGACTGCAGTTTTCTGAAAATTGGGCACCCAGTACTGATCTGGTGGGGAGACAATGTCTGCAAATCAACAGCATAACAATGAAGAGTATCTGGGTTATATTGCTCTGCTTTCATCTCTAAAAACTGCTGTGGCACCATTTCTACATACGAGATATAGGCAGGGGTTTTCCAGAACAAGTTGTTCGTGATCCAAAATGGACCAGCCAGAGGGATAGTAAGTAGCTGTCATGAACCACGGTAAATAGGTTGTCTCTCTGATCCAACCTGGAATGTCTGACCTGTCAATGCTGTCAGGATCTGGGTATATGCTGGAGGATAAACCATATTTACATCTTGGAGGGTGTGCAAGAGGGGGGTGAGGTTGAGGGGGTGGGAAGAGGTGACGTTTAATACCTTGCTTGCTGACCCATAAGGGTTTGCTTTGTGTTGGTCTGCTCCCCTGCACTTCCCTCTTTAATGGCTGTGATGAATGACAAATGGAGGCAGAGCAGTGAAAACAGGAAACATAATCCCTCAAAAATAACTGGTGGGAAAGGGAGGGAAGAGACTGTAAATAAAGGAACCCCTGCTTTCATGGGGCAGCTCCACAGAGCAGCTAGTGGCCTGTCAAGAAGCAGCAGCTGCTTTTCTCTGAGGTTATGGGGTGGGGGGTGTGTCATCTTGAACTCCTGGTAGGGAGAGGAAAGCCTAGAAGTAGGGGAGCTGTAGCCTGTCCTGTGCTGTTTTTGTTGTTTGTTTTATTTTTGTTTCTTTTTGAGAAGAAGGTTTGGAACCATTTGTCTTGCCTTGACTACAGTGTGAATTTTGGATAGGATGTCATTTATATTCACGTATTGTTTATAGGTTGCACAGGCCCTCAGTTTTCTCTGGCTGTGAGCAGGGAGCATTGCTTCTGTATTGTCATTCAGTCATTTAAGAGCAGAAGGGGTGGAGGAGAGATGACTGCATTAGCTCTATCTGTGTAGGGAGAGAGCCATTTAGAGCAGTTAGGGGCTGCTCAGCAGGAGCTGTTTTGCCTCAGATGACTTTTCTCTCTTTGCTGCCTCTGTGCCCTACTCGTTGATTGCTGCTAAGTAAGAGGATGGGAGATTCACAGTTTTGTTGCACACCAGTGGAGTTAGTTTGCAGGGGAGTGGACAGAAAGAGTTATGATGGGCATAACAAAAGCCTCTCTGTGGAGCATTTCAGGAGGCATTGCGTTGCTGGTTGGCAAGGTTGAAGGCTCAAGGTTACCACAAAACTAGATGAGTAGCTGTTGGAGCGGTGAAGCCTGCTTACCTAAACTGGTAAACAAGGTTCTTCTAAAGCATGCTCCAGTCCAGCCTTCCTCAGCTCCCATCTGCTGATCATCGTATATGGGACAGTAAAAGGCAGTTTGTCTTCTGACTGCACAGAGTCCTGTTGCACAGTAACACAAGAAAGCCTGAATTGAATGGGATCCCCTTAGTATGGCAGGTACGGTGGAAGAAAGTGGGACTGTTGAGGGGGAATGTGCTTTGCCTCTTTGCACGATCATATTTTCATGGAAGATGAAGATGATGATTTCCTTTGTACTTGTTTGAACTTAACGCAAAGGGAGACCAAATCCACACCAGAACTGCCTGTGGGTGTGTCTGAACTCCACCCCATGGCAGCTCTCTTCATTAGGAACAGCCAACAGCACTCCACAGCTCTGGCTGTGTTTGCTTGTTCCAGTTAACTTCGGTTTGGATGCCTTTTTTAAAAAATAAAAAATAAAAATTTGTGTGGATAAAGGAGCCCCAGCAGCTCTATAATATCTCCTCTGTAATAGCTTAGAGGGTGAAAACAAGTTATATGGATTAGTACTTTGAGCCTTTTGCTCCGAAGTGGAGCCTGTGTTAATGGAAGAAGTGGTCTCATGCCTGTGTGCATGAACTACTCAGTGAAGTTTGGTCGTTGGTAGTTGTGTGGAATGTGGCAGCAACTTGGATGCTGCAGATTTGGGGCTTGATAAACTGACACAAGAAGGTGTCAAGTAGGTGAAAAATTGGATGACTTGCCTTTTTATTTCCTGTTTTCTTATGACTTCTGTTGGTGGTGTATAGATATATAGCAGTGTTTATTTAACTGTAATTAAGTCAATGTTGGAGAAATTTACCTGTCTGTATTTTTAGAGAGTTTCAGCCTATTTCAGCCACTATTTGTATGTTTGTAAATGTTGTAAGAGTTTGAGAAATACCATTTGGGTGGCTCTTGTACTCTGGCCTCTATGCAGCCCTGCTGCCATTCTTGACTTCCTCAGAGTGCTGCTGCTTATGAATTTGCCCCATCTAACCCCTGTTAATCCAAGAGTTTAGTGTTCAAACCCCTGCTGCCTGGCCTGTCCCTTAAGTTTGCAAGGGAACATGCAGAAAACAGCTGGTAGAGCAGCTGACAGCATTAAAAAACAGAAGGTGCTGTCAAAGCTGAGCTGGTGTTAAGTTAACTGACTTGTGCTGTAGAGTATAACTCAGTACTTAGCTTGAAAATTGCAGGATGGGCCAATGCCTGAAAGGAGTGTGGTATGTCTACATTTGAGTTTCACTGCTTGCTTGAGTTTTAGAGGGGTAGTGATTGTTCAGCTAGAGAAACACGGAGAACTAGGGGAAGGTGCAGAAAAACTTCAAAAAGGGAACACACATTTAGTGTGTTACCACTAAATGTGGTAAAT
Organism: Ibidorhyncha struthersii; assembly: GCA_013398815.1. Taxonomy (NCBI): domain Eukaryota; kingdom Metazoa; phylum Chordata; class Aves; order Charadriiformes; family Charadriidae; genus Ibidorhyncha; species Ibidorhyncha struthersii. The sequence goes on from VZSZ01009532.1 coordinate 443,365, forward strand.
GTTATCTAAGTGCGTTATATTGATTCTCCTATTCTCCCTCCCATGGTTGCTATGCTAGTTTTGCTTACCATTTTCCCTTATGTTTTAAGGACCAGACTTAGCTCCAGGGAAAACTGTAGCTTTTCCTGCTGCTTAGATTCACTTGCTGCTGCAACCACCCTCCTAACTTGCTACATTCGGTTCCAGCTGGGGTTTGCTGAGACCTTTCACCTGTTCAGCTGCTGTTCCCCTTCTGTGACTTTTTAACTTGCCACTTGTACTGATCCACCTGCTGCCTGTGGTATGGGAGCTTGTTGCACACCCCATTATGGTATCTGCACACTGGCTGCTTGGCTGTGGGGCAGGACTGAGATCCTTCGGCAGCATGCCAGTGCTCAATGGCACTTTTTGGTTTGTTCCAGTCATTAGTCACCTGGATCTTGCCAAAGGCTGGCTGATGGAAGCTGTGGGTTACTGTGGCTGACTAAGATGCTTTGTCAGACAGGCTTTTCTCCTCTCCTTATCCCAGAAAGGCTGCAGGCAGGCAAGGTTGTATTGTGCTTCATTTTTTCTTTTTTAAATTCTCCAGGCTTAGGTGGGCTTGGAATTTCCCCAACATTAAAAATTAGCCCTCAGAATAAATAACTGCAAGCTGAAAGGAAGGAGAGGATGTCAATACATGGGCATCTGTGTGCTTGTTCCGTTGCCTCCCCCGTTTTCTTGAGTCCTCTTTTCTATGCTCGCTGATGCTCTCCCCTGAGTGTGTTAGGGGAGAACACCCTCCTCCCAGCCCCCACACCTCTCCCCTGCAGCTGCCAAATGAGAGAGGCACAAGAGATGTCTGTCTGCTTGCTTAGCGGGCACAGCTGAGGGCTCAGCAGTGCTTTAGAAACTCATGCTTTGCTACAGGTGCTGGGGAGGGGAGGGAGTTGGGGGTAATGAACATTCTGGTGGTGTTTTCTTGGGGTCTGGGAGAAATTTCTGAATCTTTATCTGCTGCAGTGAGGAGCAATAGGAAGGGTTCCTCCTGCCACATACACACTGTGGAGCCATTGGGTCTTCAGCCCTTTTCTACCCAATGTAGCAAAACATGATTTCCTCTGCCAGCTACACAGATCTGTTTGTGAGAACTTTAGATTGATTTTAGAGTACAAGTGCCTTTGTCAAGGTTGTTGTGCATGTCTGGAACAAGAGATTTCTTTTTTAAGGGGAGGATTTTGAGGTCTGGTTTGCTTTTCAAAAGTTCTGTGCATTGTCTCAGTGGTACTCTGATTTGTAAATATTCATCACTTTCAAAGGGATTAGTGAAGGTAGTTCTGAGCCTCTTATTAGAAACCTACCCTAGAAATACATGTATTTTTAATTACACATTCTGAACAACAACACTGCAAATTCTTCTACACAAGAAAGTTGTTGTTTTTTTCTTCCTAGACAGAAAATGTCTTGGAGGGTGCAAGTTCGGCTCTGATTCAGCCACTTGGATCAGTTTGGAATTTGTTCTAAATTAAATTGTATAGGCTAACTTTGTTCTTCCATATTTGTTTAGATAGGGAAAGCTGGAAGGTGGTTAGAAGAAGTAGAGAGGAGTATGGAAGACAATACTATTTTTGACTGTGATAGGGATGCAGAGTTCTTTGTGTAAAGGCTGGGGTAAAGGAGCAATCATCTTTGATAACAGAAAAACTTTCTGTGTATAGTCCTTGTGTTTAAGTACTGCAGAGGCTGTGCTATCTCCAGTTACAAAGGAGTGTGGTAGGTATAGCGTTAAGTGTGACAGAATTTTCTGCTTGTGTTTTGAGCAGAAAATTGTCACCTTAGTACACGCATATAGTTTGGATTTATAAAACTTCAAAAAATTACTGCTTGGACAGATATTCATTGAAAGCTCTGAAGATGAAACAAAACTGAAATTTTCTTTTAGTTTGTTTGTTTTTGTTGATAAGCTTCATGCATCATCTGCCAAGAAATTACTGATCAACAGGAATGGAATGATGGCTGGCTATCCTCTGGTACACAGTCAATTCAGTAACTTTGGCACATCTGAAGTCAGTGCCACTCAAGGTGACACTTAGTATTTGTTACCACAGTTTTCTGTTTTTAATTTAGTTTTGCTTATATCTCCCTTGCAAAATATGAGGTGGTTCTTGCATTGGCTTGCTTCTTTCCTTCAGTTTAGTGGTAACCGCACCCAGAGTTCAAACCCCAGCACACTTGACATTCCTGATTCTTTAACTGCTGAAATACTGGCCAGAAAGTGCCAATAAATTTGTTTTGGGGAGTATGGTTTTCTTCTGCATAAGTTGAAGTATCTGGGAGTGTAACCTCGAAAATCTAAATGTGTCATGGACACCTATGAAATCCTGGAAAAGAAGGTTCTTCAAAGCTCTGCCTGGCGTATTTGAAGCATTGTCTGTGTGAAACTTAGGGATTGAGAAAAGCCTTGTAGTACCAGCTCTGAAATCCTGTTCATGTCTCGTGTTGATTTGTGCATGTGAAGGTAACAGAAATAAACTCATTTTTGCTCATAAGAAGTTGGTCTGCAGAGTATTTATTCAAATATTATTTGAATAATATTGCACCATTTATTCAAATATGATTCCAGAATGTTTTTAAAGCTGAATTGTTGCAACTGGATAAATATGTTCCCTTATGATGATGGTTAATTACGGATACCCTTTTCAAGGGAGACTGTGTCCTCTTTCAGCTGCAAAGCTGGATTTATAAATGAAAATTAATGGAATATCTCATCTTGCGTCTTTTGGTGTACTTTTCTGTAGCATTTCTTTGCCAGTCTGGTCTTACAGCTTAATTAAGGTCAGGCTTCATACTGAAGCTGAAAACTGGTATGAGACAAGGGTGATTTAATAAATGAATTGACTTTGGGAACGCCTCAGTGACATGACTTGTTTCTGAGCAAGCAGCCAAACTCCTTGTGCTGGTACAGTAGAGTGATGTTCCCACAGCACTATCCTGGACTGGCACGTCGTGACCTCTGCTGCCACGAGCTGCTCCTTCTTGCCTTTTGGTGTCCACACCTCTGTGAATGCAAATCTGCCCTGGTCAGAACTAAGGCTGTAGAAATACATACATAATTTCTTAATTCCACATGTTGGAGAAGCAGCATACAAAGCATGTAATACTGCCACTTTTTTCCTGTAATGATTTGTAATTTGTGAATATGCATGGACCTATCATCAGGCAGGATTCTTCATTTGAACTGGCATCCATCCTTTCTGGTCTCTGTTACCTCTGGGGTACTTGTTTTCAGAACCATCTCTTTGCCACCTTCGCACTCCATAGATGTCTAGTTAAACAGACTCGTGGCTTGTCTGTTGTCCCTTCAGCTTGATGCCACTGCTGTCACTGTAAGGTGATGTAGATGGAAAGAGCTTTTTATCACTGCAGTAATCCTCAGGCAGCTGCATATTCTGGTGGTGAAAAACTACTTCATACTCTCCAGGAGGCTAATGTCTTCAGAATTTGTTGAATAACTGTGTTATGGCTGCAGCCATAATAAGCTATAATTGCAGGCAAATGCATGTACAAGTTGGTGGCTGACACTATTTTTGTGCATGCATAATGTCCTTATCTCTGTTCCTTTTGGGTAGCTGTTGCAGTCTGGTCTTACTTGCTGTACTGTAGCAGTGTTGAGAGGTTCCTTCTCTAGGAAATCCGGTTTTATAATGTTCTAAAAGCAAGACGGACACACTCCCTTATACGTGCTATAAAAGATGAAGTTCTGATGTTACGGTTTGCCATGCAGATGTTATCAAATGTTTTAAATGTCTTGCAGAGTATGTTAATTTTTTATTTTTTTTTTTTGCATCACAATGTGCAGAATTTGTTTTTGTGCTTCAGCAGTAAGGCCTTTTCTCCTCACTTCTGTGCAGTGCCTAAAGTGTGAATTCCTTTGGAACTCTTGTTTCAGGGAAAGATATGCAATCTGATTCATTGACACACTGGTGTTTTGGCATCCAGTATCATCCATATGTATATAATGTAAATTTGTTTGTTTAGTCAGCATAAGAGCTCTGGCCCTATAAGTCTTTAGGACTGCATAACTTTTTCCTTCTTGCTAAGTGTGCGAGTGGTTTGATCACCCGGAGCATCACATCTTCCTCTGCCACAACTCCTCATGCAAATGTTGTCATGAAGGTGAAAGTTATCCTTACTCAGGGCAGAGTCTGTGCAAAGGCTAATGTATAGCTTCTTTTCCAGAGTCAGTGTAAGGAGGCGGGGGCTCCTGCAGAGCTTCATGCAGGCCCTAATTTCCCTAAATATTTAATTGCATGGTGTAGGTTACCCATTCATGTGTGTGCAGTGTGGTCTTCCTTATCTGTGTACGCTGCACAGACTGTACTGCTTGTATAGACCCTGAGCATACTGTGTAACTTGTCAAATCTAAATCAGTTTTCAATGACTTGCCCCAGGGTTACTCCTTTTCCTCACTGAAGGGTACTTTCCTGCTTATTTTAATTATGAGTGTTTCTTCATTCTATTTTAAATAAAATACTGTATCTTTTATTTGTTTTGAAATTGACAGGCAGTCTTGTAGCACACTACTGGGGGGCATTGATTAAACAAAATATTTGGATTTCCTTATCTAAGTGCTTTATTTATATAGAAACATTATAAAGAATCAAAATAGGTCAGATGATGTGTAGATGCTAGCTGTGCCTACTTGTACTTACTCAGAGCATCTTGCTTTGTGTGTCTGTGTTTCTGGAGGAGTGGTTTTGTTGTGTTTTAAATTGGATTATTTTGCAAATTACTTTCTTGTCTCTTAAGGAGCACATGCTCCAAAGCAGTGGAGTATCTGACTTTTTAGTGTTTCTTCTAGTGTTTTTAGTGTTTCTTCTAACCTTATGTTCTGACATATAGTCACACTGGCTTCAGTAGAAATAATTTTCTCAAATGAATTACAGGAACCTTTTTTTAGTAACGATCTCTTCCTTATTTCTTTGTCCTGGCCCACAAATATCTCGAACTTTTCATTGGGGGAAAAAAACCCAGTTTCTGAGGGAGAGACCAGATCTGTAAATTTGTAAGCCCACCGTAAATATTTCAGTGCATTATGTGTAGGGATCACCTCTGGAGTGCAGATTAGAAATGTCTCGGAAATGTAGACTCTCTGCTGAACATCACTACTGACAAGCATCCACATAGGATTCAATTTAGCAGGAGAAACCAGCTTGGAAGTGGCAGCATAGAGAAAAATCTACATAAAGTACTAGGCAGCATTGTGATGAACAGAATACATTCTTCCAGTGCGGAAACATCGTGTCAGCTGTTTGACTAAGAATTTCCAAATGTTTAATAGTACAGGCTTGTTTTCTTGTATCTCATTTCTGAGACTTTATTTCATCTTAAGTCTAAAGACAGAACTCCAGTTTTATAATGGCAATTGCCATGCTGATAGCTGTCTGTAGGAATATGGCAACAAACTTAAAAGCATTGGAGAATGCAACGCGTGAGCATAAATGAGAAGCACAGTTGCTGAAATGGGGTTAAGAATTTAGTTAATCTGCTTGTTTATTTCTCAAAATACTGTCTTTTGTTTATTCCAAGGGACAAGCTTTACTCTAGCAAGATCTGCAGGGTGACACAGGTAAAGGATACTAAACAAAAACAAATTTTAAAAGTCCATCTATTCCAATATAGCTTAAGGAGATAAGAAGTCAAGACTGCTGTGCTGTTTGGAGTACAGTTTCTCCGCCTGTGAGCAGCAGCATATGCTGTTAAGATGCACCAAATACCTTTTCACACACCCTTCTTAAATCATACTATTGTATTTTGGGACAAAATGAGAGGCAGGACTTCAGAATTTCCTGACATTTGTTGAAGCACTAGAACTACAGTATATTTTTAAATCCACCCCCTCTTCTTTTTTGCTCAGTCCCCTCTTTGAGACTTTCAAGTGTTGCTACCTATGCCTTCCTGCAAAGGATGAGATGGCAAAGCCTCCTCATCTGTTAGACTGTGGTCTTCAAATTCCTTTGTGTTAAAGGGAATTAATGTGGCTAAAGGCTGACTTAAAAAGCTTTGCCAGTATGTGATGCTCTTCAAAGAATGGTTATGCACATCAGCTATTTGCCCTCAGTTTTGCTAGGGAGGAGAACTAATTTTCTTTCCTGTGGAATTAGAAGATTTGGTTACTTTCTGAGCATAAAGTAATATGCCCTGATGCTTAAACCTTGTTAGTAAGCTGAGACTTGCTGAAGAAGCATTTGCTTCTTGCACTCCTCAACCTGTCCAGTTTTCAGATTATCCTTGCTTGTGTTCTGCTGGTAGAGACCAGGTGGAAAATAATAAAGCCCGTGTGCTTATCTGTGGTCAGCACTGACCGAAAGGGAGGGCTTATCTCTCCTCCCCATGTGTCCTAGAGGAAGCCAGGCTGAAGCAGTGAATCCCAGATCTTAACAACAGGAAAATCCAGAATTTGACTTAAAGGGGATGATTGACTGGAGAAAACAAAAAAATAACTGAGATTGGTGTCAAGTGGCTGAAGCTATATTTGTGGTCTGCTCAAGTATGGCAGTGACCCAGCTGCCTTCCCACTGCAAATACAGAGTTCCTGGAGCTGTGGAAACTACTCAGGCTGAACCAGCAGTCTGGTCATATGTGCTGGAGGTCAAAAAGCATCATCCTACACATTTATTTTTATTTATTCATTGAAAAGTCATTCTGTAGAAGCATGCATAGCAGATTTCAGCTCAGTGTAGAAAGTGAGACTCCAAATTGTCTTTATACAGCCTGCGTGTGTGAGCAGAGGGACGGTGGTGGGATAGATATACAGGAGTAGGCTTAATCCTTGTCTTGGTTAAGCTTCCTCATGTTGCAGTACCTTGTCAGTGGATGTGATGTTGTATTCCAGAGCATGATTTTAAGAGAAGTAGAGGATGTGTGAGAGAAGGATGCCCTCATACAATGACCTTACTACCTGTAAGTTCTCAAAATAATAGTGCTTAAGTGTTCAAGAAGATGCCAAGGCAATTACTAAATAAGCTTGTCTGAAGACCAGCTGCTAGGACTAGCATCCATGAAATCACAGCTGAAGGGAGTGTGTAGGGGTAAAAACTATAAATATGATGATTACAGATTTGTGACTGATGAAGTTTTTCCTCCATGCCCTTGCAGAAGCTTTGATTAAAGGATTGGTAGTGGGAAAGGTAAAAGAGGAGTAAAGCATGGTATCCATAAGAGCTTGATTGCAAAATACTGCATTGTGGCTTGGTGATGATGGGGATATATATAAGATTTTAGGGGTCTTGGATTTATGGAATTCTGAAATTCTGCTGTTGTATGTGGCGGTGTATTTTGTTTCTATAGTAACTTAAAGGTGTATAATTTTCCTTGTCTCAGAAAGCTGTTCTTGAATGATGCTTTGGAATTTCCCCTCTTTGCAATTGAATAATTCAGTCCTTAGCTATGTAGACTATCCTAATTCACTTACCAAGCCCTCCTTGCTATGAAAATTGATTTGTTGTGTATGTGCTTTCCGGAAAGTGACTAGCCAAAGAAAAGTTGAGTTAATGTTACCTGTAATAACTGACTTTTGCCCAAAGATCTCAAAATATATTTTTTTTTAACTTTAAAGTTCAGAGTTTAAGTAGATATTATCTCAGTTTAAAAATGGAGGAGGTGAAGGCATTGATGGATACTAATCTGGTTCTTCCTAAAGTCTAACTACTTGCTGAACAAAATACACTGGTCTCCTTAGCTGTTGTCTTTCTGTCCTATGTCCTGATAGTAATGAATAAAGTAATATATTTAGCAGACCTGTACATTTTAGAAAGATAAAAAGTAATGGAAAATTTGGACATTGGACAAACAGTCACATTTCTAAAATACTGCGGCTCATCCCTATTACATGAAAGGAGTTGCCATCCCAGATGGTTAAACACAAAGGGATTAGATATACAGCGGGATTTTGTGCCTTGTATTGTCTTAGTAACCATGGTGCCGCGCTGTCAAACCTTGCAAAAGAGTTTCCTAGACACTTTTCCAGTGATTGCTGTGAATCACTGACTGCTTTTTTTTTTTTGTCAGACTTTGTACATATGCAAGATGGAGAGAAGTACAAGTTCATTGTGCCACTCCTCGTGAGTAATGAACTGCCCAAGTGATACTGAAAGTAGTGATAGGGTTTGCCAGTTTCCAGAGCTGTCTGATTGCATTCACAGAGCTGTAATGGTATAAGCAGTTGAATTTAAATTACTGGAATACTCCTAATTTTCAGCAGTCCTGGAGGCATGGAAAGTGCTTTCTGCTTTGGATTTCCTGCATGCCAGGACTTCCTTTCTCCAGCTGTCGTTCTCAGAGAAGCTACCTTCTCTTTGCCATTCTGTCTCTTTGGACTGAATTCTCTGTTTGTCACCAGCTCTTCTACTCTTCTTTTTCTCCTCAGTTTGAATTTTTATTCCTGCCTTTGCAGAGAGAAGCTTACCTAAGTTAAGCTATAGTCATCCTAATTTGAAGCTCTAGCTCACTTGGTGCTACTATTACCCTGTAAATTAGTTTTATCCTTTGTGGCAGAATTTTGATATAATTCTTATGTTACTAGGATCATCCATGAACTACTTACTGCCAGGAGAGGCATTAACTCATGTGCATGTATAATCTATTAAACAGCTGCCATTAGATGTATTCCTCATGTAAGGAGGAAAAATGTTTCAACTCCTATAATGCAGTAAAAATCTCTGTAGCTAGGAGTTCCTGACACTTTGGGTGGAATACTGAAGGAGCATTCAGAAATTATTTGGATTGTTTGTTTGTGCAAAAAAAAAGTTGTTTGGGTTCTGCTTTTTTATAACTTCTATTTCAAGCCTTTTCTTCAATCTTTTCTTCCATTTGTTTTGGACAGTACTGCAGGACGCCTGTGCTCCATTTCTTGCAATTAATGATATCACAAGAAATACCTCTTCTTTTTCCATGTGCAAGATCTTTTCATCTCTGATTGAGAGCCTTGCTTTGTAGGATCACTCTTATGGGCTCTGCTATTTAAAGAATAGAAGAGTTTTTGGCATTGGATGCCATTGTGTATAATAATTCTCATATCTGGCATGAGAACAGAGAAAGACTAGCACTACGAATAGGGAAATACATTTGACTAGACCTGTTGTTGTGTTGTAAGCAATGAAATATATAAAATAAGTAGCTGTAGTAGTGGTTTATGCTAGTTTTCAGTTACACGTGGTGAAACTAAATGGGAGCCTGTTCCATTTAAAGAAACTAAGCAGGAGGGGCTGGTCCAAGGTCATTCCCTCCTTCCCTTATATCAAACTCAATAATCATGGCCAGTGGAGAGGGAGAGATTTAAAATACCCAACAGCTAGATGGGGAGTAACTCCTGACATAAAGGCTTCTATTCATGGCTTCTCCCCCCGCCCCCCACCCCCCTTCTTGCTTCCCTTAAATATGTATTTTATACACAGCATTTGAGCCTATTAGTTGAGCTGGTTTTGGTAGTTTCAAAACGGGAACGTGGTGTTTTGAGGCTAGGCACTAAACCACAAAACTAGCTGAGCTGATTGCATGGTGCCTAAAGTTTCCTGGCACATGATGCAGCCTTGGCCTCCCATTGTTTGCAGGTCTCCAGATGTGGAAGGCTGTGTATGTGACCCACACTGTTGCATTCTTAGGATCTCAGTAATTTATGGACAGCATTCAGTCAGAAAGTGGATTAGTAGCAGAATTTGCAGAAGGTGAGAATCTTCACTGGGTATGTCCTCTTCAGAGTTTCTTACCAAGCTGCATAGTGCAACCTGCTGGGTTGCAGGCCAGGTATCCTGACATCTATACAGCTATAGGCTGTAGCGTTCTTCTTGTTTTATGAAAATACTTGGGACAGTCAAATAGGAATATTCACATACAAAAACTTTTCCAGTCTTGACTTCTTTGCAGATCTTGTGTGCTAAGGAAGAGAAGTCTTAATTTCTTGGAGGATACCAGGCAAGAAGAAGCTTTACATTCTGGTCAGAGAGAATCAATGAGGGGAAGCAAGCCTGTCCTATCTAGAGGGCAGATCAGAAAGAAAATGCCTTTACTGGGAGAGCGGGACTTGTTAATTCTGGACTGTTTATATGCCTGGAAGGTGAGTCTGGGTTTGACTAAGAAATTGTTAATCCAGAGAGAAGCTGATTTTGCAATATGGTCATTCCAAGTTTTTCCTGAGAGGTGCGTTTTAAACACCTCTCTTTTGAATGCACAAGCTTTCTTAAGGCCTGCTAGTGCACATTTCTCCACATTCCCCAGTATAAGGCACAGCATGACTGCCTGAACTCCCGCGTGCCAGTAGTATCTGCTGGTTGTTTACATACACCTGGTGAGAAAGACCATCAATCAATAATGTCCTTATGAGACTAGTTCATGGGATGCCAAGACATGTGATGGTTTCTGGTAAACACTGGTTCCACTTGTGACATTTGCCTGCCCTGGAGTGGAGAAGCGCGGCCTAAGCTCCTGTGTTTGAGGGGTGCTCTAGGGTTAAGCACCATTTGGTGCACTGCTAGTAGCTGTAGAGTTAATATTGTCATCTGACAAGACCCCCTGCTGCAGTAACTGCTATTCCCTGATTCTCGAAGAGGGTTCATCCATAGTGAGTGTATGCTGGGTTGTTATGCCCCTGTTACCTAGTGTCTGTGTCATCCTCCGACACCTTCTGCTGGGAGAAGCGCCAGCCTTATATAAAGAGCCCCCTCTGAGAGTGGCTGATAGCCAGTAATCCCTTTAGAAAAGTCTGCGCACTGCAAGACTGCTGTGCTGAAGATCCTGCTGTTACTAAATTTTGCATTTCACCCTTGGCTTTTTGCCAGGTCCCATGGGGAACTTGGTTTCCAGCAAGCAGTTACAGAAAAGGAATAGTGACTGCTCTTCACTAGGGACCTATATCCTTCCCTGTGGGAGGGAGGCAGCCGTGGAAGGGGGCTCACATGTTACACTCAAATCCTCATAACCAAGACACAACAGGAGCAGGAATACTTTGTGTGACTCTATTAAAATAGTCCCTTGTGTGACCACTTCAGGTCCTGAGACTCTCGCTGCCTTTGCTCCTGTGACCCTTTGTGCCTCTGAGGCAGAACAGCTGGTGTGGATGACTTCAGGTTAACTTCAGGTTCAGTTTAAATTTCCAGGCCTTGTAAGAGGGACCTGGCAGTTGTAAGGTCCTGTAGTGACTAGTAGAGAATAGGAGTAGCGACGACGGTAGAGCAACTAAGTCCTTTGATTAACATCCAGTTTATGTGATGTCCAGGCCATCATACTGCCACCCTTTGGCAAGGGTCAGCTGTGCTTTTTTTCCCTTCTTATTCCACTCCCTCTTGTCAACATCAGATGCTAATCATAGGCAGAGGAGAAACTGTATCAAATCTTGCAGTACAGTTGGACAATGTGGATCCTCATGCTCCTGTTGAAGAGGGGCATACTAATCAAAGGCAAGAGACCCCATCTACTTGACATAAAACTGAGGGTTCAGTACTTTGAGAGGTAGTTGGTGGGCACAAGGGTACGCTGGCTTTGCCTAGGAAGTTCTCAGCTTGCTCACTGAATTCAACTTTCAGCTTCATCAAGACTTTGTGTTAAGATTCATTAATACACACGGATCATCTGTGCAGGTGCTTATGAAACTTCACTTTTTTTCTTGGCTGTTACATGCAGGAGTAATGTGCAAAAGGAATGAGTTATGCTTGTTTTGTTTCTCTTTTCCTCTCATTCCCATCTGTTAAAAACAAACCCATAAACAAAAATGAGGCTATTCCATCATTTTTCGTCTCTATTGGGCTGCTGTTAAAAGACAGCTTGCCCTTTATAAAATGATCAGCTGGTACTGAGCTCCAACCCATTTTTATTTCAGGCTAGAAGAGGCATGTTTCGCTTCCTGTAGCTCCTTCTGCGTCTAGCCACTTGTCGTCCACAAGACCTGTGTTGCTGATGTGAGACTAACAACTTAAAACGGTTGTGATTATTAAGAGGAAGAAAGTGCCTGAGGGCATTTGTCATCTCTTTTGTGTGAACTGTATTTCTCCCATTACTACTTGATGTCATTCTCTGTGGCATCTTTAACACCTGCTGTTTTTATAGTCTACGCTTTTTTGATTGAAAGCTTCTTGGCCAAGGATCTAGGCTAAAATTTGTGTGAGTAGTGTGGTCTAAGTGTTATTTTCATGAATTACTTGGGCTTATGAGGTACCAGTGTGGTCACCTTCCCAAGGTACCTTCCTTCTTTTCTATTTTTAATGTGTCTGGTTTTAGGAGGAGAAATGAGTACTTGGGACAGAAAAGAAGATGGTGGTTGTTGTTTGGTGGTAGTGATGTTCTAAACACGATTTCCATTGCCACATACAGCTTTTATAATAAAATATGTGTCTGCGGTGCTGGGTGGCTGCATTTTATGAACTATATAAAATCTGTACTGTGGCACGCAACACTAAGTAAAACAAATCCCGGGTTAAGGTTTTTTGTGTTGTTTTGTTGTCTGTCTTCCATTCTGCCCAAACCCTACACTTGGGACAGGAACCAACCTTCCACTTTATGCAAGTGGGTACTCTGCTTGGCACATCAGATACCCAGTCCCACACAGGGACTTAAAAGTAGTATTTCTACCTTTCTACTGTAGTAATATTGACAGGAATCTTGTCTTGTCCCACTAATTCTTCAGTTATCTCAAACCTATCAGTGTGTGAGCCTGTCAGTGTAGTTGTTGAAAAATGCTGTTGAAAATTACAGTGAAGCATTAATTCAGGAAACGTAGCAGCATGCAGAGGTTTTGTAGAAAACAGTTACTGTGCTGTTGAACAGTATCTGCTCTGTGCAGCTTGCAGTCTAAAACGCCAGAACTTCTATTTCAGGGCTGTGTCAAATTGCTTAAAGCTTTTTAGGGCTGGACCAAGCATCAACACAACACGTCTTCCAAGTTTCTGTAAAAATCCTGGTAAAGCAGTATCTAAATATAGTCCTGATGTACAAGTGTTCCTTTATTTTTCCCCTGTTGTGTTTTATTTGCTTCTGGTTGTACATTTATTCCATTTAAAGAGGGTTAGGTTTTTCTCTGAAGTTTTTACTCAAAATATTTGGCTGCCTACAAACACGATATGAAAGATGAGATTAAAATAAATAAATACATGTCCTGTAAAAGGAATGAAGATATGAAGCAGCTAAGCTTTACAGCAGCCAGCAGGCCACAGCTGTGCTGCATGGAGGAGCACAGCCATCCTTCTGGGTGTGTGCTCTTTTACTGGCACAAAGTTAGCTGTACGTACAGTTTACTCAGTACAGAGTAAGTGTCTATGCCTGGCTGATCTTTTTTTTTGCTTCCAAAGTGGTCTGGTCAAGTCAGAAACCATGGCTTGGATCCTCTCCCTCTGATTGGGGGAGCATAACTGTAAGGATTTCTTCTGTTGTCAGGCAATTGATCCCCTTCCAGTAAGCAGTTTATCCCATCTAAGATTTTTGTCTACTTCCGGACATGTAAGGAGTTTAGGTTGACGCCATTCCTAAATCAGTTGTTCGGGGGTGGGTGGGGTGAAACCAGCTTCCAGTGCAATACAAATTGATGTGAGTTTGTGTTTCCCCACCTCTGTTAACTTTAATTCAGCAAGGCCAAGGAATCATTTAGGTCTCTATTCTTTATAAGATATCTGATCAAGATGCTGAGACCATATGTGCATGTAATGTATGTAATGCATTTGGGCACAAAGTTCTGTGATCTCTTCCCCCACACAGAGGGCTTTTGGAAGCTCTGTGTCTATGCCTTGAAGGTTTTGGATTTTGTCTCCAAAATTTGAGGTTTTGCTCTTCATAGCTGTAGGTGGCCCTCCTTAGAGCTTCTTTTAGTGGTTCTTGGATTTACACATTCTTTTTCCTGTCAGAATACAGAATGTCATTTCATGAGAGCATCTGATAGCCTGGGTTTCCACGGCCACTATTCAGGTGCCCAGTCATAGGCATTCAGGCCTGCTCATTGCTTTGGCTGAGCACAAGATGCTTTTAAGCCCCTTGTTTGAGTGCTGCAGTGAGCAAAAGGATGATCGGCTTGGTGGTCCTTGACACAATGGGAGCTGGTTCTGATCACCACCTGCCTGCTGGGAGCTGCCCGGGGCTGTTCGGGAGCAGTTGATGTGATGGTACTGTTAGTGGTTGATAGCTCATGCAAGACAGCCCCGGTTCCAGCTACTCCCACTTACTTTCCTTTTTAATGCTTTGTTCTCCAGCAAAATGTTGCTTGTAAAGGGGGGAGGGAGGAGATCCCAGGCTATTATCTGCTAAGTAGGTCATAATTCTGGTAAATAATTGATTTCTGATTTCAAGCCTGAAAAAAATAAGCAGGCCTTAAGTGCCAGCATCAGACCACTGTGATTATCACTCCTTCTGGAATTCCAGTGCTTTATCTTGGGGAATGGTTGTCTGGCTCTTTTGGGAGGGGGATGCTACTGGAAATGAAAGCAGAATGTAACTCTAAAACCACATGGAGAAAGTGTTTCTTTTGCTGCTATATTGTTTTTAAAGTTTTCTTGCTTTGAACTAGCTCTTCTGGGGTAAACTAGTTCTCTAAGTCTGCTTCTGGCTTCTGTTATGCTCTGGACTAGCTGTTCAGACTCTCTCTTTGCCTGTTTTTATTAAGAAAGGGAATTTGGAAATGAAAGTGTTAGCAGCAGCAAGCATCATCGTTGGCTGTGTCTGCTCTGTATGTGAGTGTCCATGCTGTACTGGTTAATCTTTAAAATCTTACCCTGCAGTGCAGACTGCTCAGTAGGAGTCTGGTTTGGATTCCTTGGGTTCAGGCTATATTTTGGCACAGCCAAATCCTGTTCCCAGGTAGCTGGGACAACTGATCAGTCTTCTACTGTGCAGGGTGTGTGTGTGTATATATACATATGCGTGTATGTACACACACTTGGTGTATATATTTTGTGTTTCTTGACACTTTGTGTCCAGAGTGTTTCCCTAACAAGCTCCATTCACCACTAGGGAAAGAGAAGGTCTTGTGCAAAGTGGGGTGTGGGGACACCCTGCCAAAAAATCTGTTTATTTTCTGACTTGCCCGGGAATGAGTCCTCACTGTTGACAATCCTTAACTACATCATCTTGCAACAGCACAAAGGCTTCTCTAGGGCCTGCAGCAGGGAGAGCTGTTTTCACACATAAGTCTTTCTCCTGCTTTGCACTCCTCTTCTGCACCAGCTGATCAGAATTACAGCTTCGGAGTGCCCTTGAAGTGTGTGTGTGGCAGTCACAGCTGCCTGCACAGGCAGCTGGGCTCTAATCCTGCCTGGGTCTGTGTGCCTCTGCATATCCACAGCTCTCCTTTGAAGTATTAGGGAGCCACAAGAGCTCAGTTCTTAGCCTTGGTACGAAGTTACTGTATGAAACTTTGTGATTTCTGGGCACAAGGACTTCTAATCCTTTGCTTTGAGAGCTACTGTCTGATCATGAGCTCTGCTTTGTATGTACAAGTTTGGGTACAGAAGAAAGCTGTTGGGGGACACCATCATCTACATGGGCTGTTGCATCTTAGTTGGGACTTAGTTGTGGTCCTTTTTTTCTTTGGATGAAATTCATTGACATTTTAGTGCTTCCTATTGGCATGGCTTCAAAATCACTTGTTGGCTCATTCATACTGTGGGATGGCAGAGCTTAATGAAATGGTGGTG
This sequence comes from Ibidorhyncha struthersii, assembly GCA_013398815.1. Taxonomy (NCBI): domain Eukaryota; kingdom Metazoa; phylum Chordata; class Aves; order Charadriiformes; family Charadriidae; genus Ibidorhyncha; species Ibidorhyncha struthersii. Next base: position 458,991 of record VZSZ01009532.1, read on the forward strand.
TAACACATCTGTGTTACCAAAATAAGCTCCCTCTTTTCTCATATTTTAATAAAACCTGAACAGTAATGAATCAGTCAGTGATGCTGAAGTGTGAAACAGCATTGTTGGTGTCTGATGGAGTACACTATAAACTCAGGCTGAGAGGTCTTTCCTCACATCTGCTCTCTGAGAACTGTGACTGGCACCACTGTGCTGCTTGTTCTTGAAAAACGGTTTTCTAAATGTATTCTTCACAATTATAATAACTAGAGGAGGACTTGTACTTCTAAAAGCAGATTCTGCAAAAGAAGCAGGGAGTTTGGGAGGAAAGGTGGTATGTTATGTCAGGTGAGAACTTCCTAGCACAGGACAAACCTTGACATGTGACCCCAACTACTCTCATCTTATCTAGTAGTTCCAAGGGAAAAGAGATGGGGAGTAGATGGCATTTATTAATGCTGGTAGGGAGCTGTGTTCTACCTTCAGCATCTTTAAAAAAAAAAAAAGTTTATATAACTACCTTGCCATGGTTATGAAGGACACAAAATTGTTTTTTCTTCTCCAGCCAGATGACAGGAAGACACTGAGCTTGGGCAGCAGCTGTGTTCAGAAAAGGTTGTTAGTGGTGTAGGCAGAGCCATCTGCCTAGCAAGGCATTTAGCTTGGGTTGCTTGTTCTAGGCCAAGATGGTAAATCGATAGTTTATTTTTTTTACAGTGTAACAAGTAAGATGTCAATGGCTAGATTTACAGTGTAAACAGGAAAATGGTGGCTAGCTTTATTGGCTTCTTAGTGTCCTAGCTGCACTAGTGAGAAAACAAAACAATATGGAAAAAAAAAAGCCAAAGCAACTCATCCTGAAAGAGGTTGAAGATCTAGAAACAGAACAGTATTCTTATCAGGCACATTTGCTTTTTTTTTTTAATAGACTTTAATACCCCCTGCTGCCTAGGGCTGGTCCTCCCTTTCCCTTCTCACAAACCCTGTGTCTCAGTTAAACTCTTGTTTTAACAGGCGCTTTCCTCTCTGCATGGCAGAACTTTTGGTCTGCTGTAGTTAAATACAGGAAATGGAATATATACATTGTGGGGTTTTTTTTTGGTAACAGATCATGCTGTGGCAATTGGTCCATTTTGTTTCTATTAGTTTTCTAATCTCTTTTACTTCTCTGGAGATTCCTGTTGCCAAATGTTGTTTGAAGCGGCTGCAAAACTCCCAAGACAACTGTGAGGAACAAAATAGTAAATAGTATGCTGATCATGGTTGGAATTTTCATTCATTTACCTGACAAAGGNATTCTTTTTAGAAATGAGACCAAGGTTGTAGTTTGAGCACAGCAGTAGTGCTGACCTGAACAGTCACGTTTGCTCCATTGCACCTCTGTGCTCAGTTATGCTGATGCATTGTGTGGAGGTGATCAGTGAAATGGAATGAACTGCTCTGGCTTATAAAATAACACTCTTGCCAGTTATTTTTAGCTTAGCCAGCTCCCATTGTGTTTTGCTGTGCTCCCTGCAAATGTGTCTGTTACAGGACAGTGGGGGAGACATGAACAGGAACCTACAAAGAGCATGGAGACTGCTTGAATCCTAAAACTTTAGTTCTGCTAATGCAGCCCCTGCATTTGTTGGGAAATAGTCTGACTTCTAGGTTCTTTGCCTTACAGCTGTGTGAGGTTCTTTGTTTACTTGTTTGGTTTTGTTTTGGGGTTTTTAACCTTATTTTTCATGGAAACCTTTTATCTATTTCAGTCAGCTTGCACCTCTGATCTAGTCAGTGCTAAGGCTCCTGGTGCATTTGGTGCAAAGCCACATGTACTTATGAATATATCTGCCTGTCCATGTATTTTTATATTGAAAAAAATCTTTAAGTCTGAACCACCAGTCCTAAAATTTACTTTCTGCCTGTTAGACTTGCAGTGAATGAGAACAGCTAAACATGGTGCACAATCCTGACTAAGGAATGGAATGGAAAAGAAAACTGGAAAGGCGTTCCAGTGTTCTCTGGGATTTACTTTGCCAAGAACATCCAGTGGCCTGACTGCCAACATGAACTGAACATGGAAACCTTTCCAGTCTGCCTGGGAAAACATAGAACAGGAGAGGAATCTAAATACATAGACCCTGTATGGAAACAGATTCGCTTACTGCTCTCTCCAAGGCAGGAGTCTGAGAGGTATTCATCCATGTTATGGGGTGTTACGTTGTGCCATATGAGTTAGTGATAAACATTTAGGAGAAACAGTAAAAAAAGAAAAAAGGCAACAGGAGTTTCACTTTTTCGGGCCCTGGCCTGCCCTGTGAGTTAGGTATTTTCACACTCTTCCTTGAATGGGTGGTACCTATGTAATTCAGGCCTAACCAGAATTTCTCTGTCTTTACCTGTTGGCAGCATAAATGCAGCCAGTCATGCTGGGAACATACCTCATTCATATATGCGTGTGTTTACTCACTGATGTTTAGGGCTCTAAGTGGTGGTGATTAAACTTTTTAAGTGCCTTGGAGGGCATGCAGCAGCCAGTGGGACATAGGCATTGTCAGCTGTCATAGAGAAATAGTCAAGTCTTGCCTTCTGCAGTAACTATGAGTAACTTTCTTTCCTGATGTTAGTTACATACAGAGTGCTTGTAGTATATCCTAAAATTTACAAATTGATGTGGAGGCAACCTGTATTTGAAAAACATGTAACCTGTTTCCTTCCTGATCACAACTGTTATCATCAGTTGGACTCCTCTGTCTAGTTTGTGGTGTGCAATGGCTGTGCTTCCCTCCCAGTATTTCAGTTTGATTGAAACTGATCCAAGTGTCAGATGTCTTACAGAGATGGGAATTTACACTTCTGCTACTCTTCCTCTGCCGACCTCAGTGGCATGTGCTGTGTCAAAGCCTGGCTGACTGCAGTGTGTGGATGACAGCTTGGTCTACACTCCTTAGCATGTAGCACTCCATGGTTGCTAAACTGGAGTTGTCTGAAGCAAAGATAAGCAGTGGGGAAGTCAAGCTGGCTGGCAGAAGGGAAATCTCTGGAATTTGCGTGCTACAGTGCAGTCTTGTCTGGTAAAAGGTGGACTCTCTTGGATGATCAGGTTAGCTTCCTGAATTTTTCTGTTATGATAATAACTCTCTCAGTAGCCTTAATGAGCAGTTCTTTCTGACCTGTGTGAGGATGCCTTAGGCTTCCCTGATGTCGAAAATGGTCTCAGTCCCAGCTTTCACATCATGGAACCTCACTCTACATGGGTGAATCTGTGTGAATGTTAAATCTGTCCCCAGGAAAATGCCAGTCAGAGCAAAATGCAACAGCATGTCTCAGTAACAGACTGCTACAAACAGATCAGACCTGTCCTCTGGTCTCTGCATGAACTCTTCATGGAATATATGGGCAAAGAACTCTGATCTTCTTGTTTAGATGTTTAATGATCTGGGTTTGACACACCTAAAAGATTAAAAGTGGGCTGCAGTTAATTCATCTCCTAAAGACTTAAGGGCGCTGTCCACAAGGATAAAGCTCATCTGTGGTAGAGACAGAAGTTTCTTGGAGGCTGCTTAACATCTATGGTCTCAGATCCCCCAGCAGAAGGAGGGTGGAGAGAACCACCAGCTGTCTTGCTGCTTCCATATGTAAGGTACATTGCTTTCACTTTCTTCCATCTCAAAAATAAGATGCTGTTCTCAGTCTTCAGATGTACGCATACACATGCACTAACATGCACACACAAACACATCCTTACTGTTAAAAGAAAATGAAACATTGGGTCAATTACATGTGGCAGATACTTGTTTCTGCAGCCACTTAACATGCTGTAGAAAGATGACCTATTACAATGGGAGAGGGGAGGATGCAAACCTGAAATGGTTATGGTGATTTCAGGAAAATGTGCTGAAGTTTTGGATTCACAGAACTCCTTTTTTGGTTGCTGTATAAGCTGTAGTTGTCATTCAGGTATCCAGCTATGTATTTAGAAACCTCCCTTGCTGGGGTACTGTTCCCCTTTCATCCTATTCCCTAAAGAGTGTTTCATTGCAAGTTGTCAACATACAGGATGCTTTCAGAGCCCACTTCATGTCTGCCTACAGAAGGGAAACTGCAGCTTGGCTGAATGGTATGAAACGGCTTGTTTAACTCTGCCTTGGTTTTGTGTGGTGATGAGTGTTTCCTGTGGATGGGCTGTTTTATGTATTTCACTGGAATTCTATTTCTGCAATCTATTCTCCCAAACAGCTTGTTCAGCAGTGGTAAGCAAGATCATCCTCTGTGGTCATTTTTCTTCTATGGCAAATGATGGGGTGCCTTGTAGGAGTCTATCAGTTAGCACTGATAATTGGATTCTCTTCATGTGGTTAATGGAGAAATACAGTTTGAGGCCATAGGCAGGCTTGGAGCTAGCTTTTGTTACTTTTTTCCTGTGTGTTTTCATGCTCATCTACTACTGAAGAATGAATTTGGGAACTAATGGGATTTTTTTGTTTCTAAATGAATTGGTTTTGTATTTGAGTGCAGACTTTAGGTTTCACTAAACATCTTTACGTGTAGATGTACTGTTTTTACATAGAAAAGAGATACAGAATATGAAGGAGATAGTTTGTTTTGAATCTATTTAGCATCCTAGTGGAGCCTTTTCTTCATTAATCTTAGAATAATAAAGCCGTAGAGATTTGACATGGCAAATGTACCTATTTTTTTCCCCTTCTGATACTTGATCTTCATTCTGGGACAGGCTCCTGATATTGGTAGACAGCATAATTATTGTTTGTGGATCTCAGTTTTGTGCAAAAGTGTACAAAGTATTGAGTGCACTGTTTCTTGGTTTTGGAGATGATGATTCAGAAGGTGTCAAGGAAATCAGCAAGATGCTTAGTTTTTCATCATTTAACTCTTCTGTTTTTTAGAAAGTGCTGCTGTATTCCCTAGGCAACTGCATTCACAGCCCATCCACACTGATGTACTTCTACATGTGCTTAGCACTGGGCCCGAATCCCTGATCCTTCTCCAAGTAGCTTGGCTAGTACTAAGAAATAAAATGACATGATTCTGTACTGTTTATCACCAAGCAAGCAGTAGTATGTAAAAGCTGGAGCTGAGGTTGTTATGGCATGTTAGTAACTTAAAGGATACAAAAAAAAAAAAAATTAAACAACAACAAAAAAAGTGTTACATTTTGGTAACTTATCTCCAAACCAGCCATGTGTAAGTCCGAGGAACTGACTAAGCTTCAGCCTAAAGGAAACTCAAGCAGTGTTTTGCTAATGCGATGCCTTCGGTTGCAGTATAAGCTTTTAAGTATACCCACCCCTGAGCTACCATGCATGTATCCTTTCAGTTTGGATTTCTGTGCCATGAACTAGATCAGAGAGCTGATCCAGCTTAGAAGGGAGGTGTCAAAGATATTTTTCTTTGAGCTGGCTGAGTTCTTGATCTGGACCATAGACATCTGGGGGGTTGCAGAAAGAGGGGAATAAGAGGGGAAGGGGTCATGCAGTGGTTTATGTCTTGGTGGGGGAAACCTTAAACCCCTATTGCTGCCAAGACAATGCATTTTCAAACTATGGCCTCACGCATTCCCTGGCATAGAAACACACAGTCAGGGGATGCTAACTGCCTGAGCTCTCTTCTGCCATGCAGCTGCGGGAATGTTTCTGGAGTGAGTATAGACATTACAAATTTGTGCTAACCTTGGTACCATTTACAATGGAGCCACAGTGATGTGGAGCTTTGGCATGAGGTACAACTCCCCCTCCCCTTCCAGGATTCTAGGTATTTACTCAGGCAGGCAGGTCTGAGCTGCTGTGGCTTCACTGCTTTTTTAGCGGGATTAGCTGGAGCACAGCTAGCTTGGAAGCTTCTCTGCATGCTGCTGTTAAGCCTCTCAAGCAGCTATGGATGTTGTGATGCTATGAAAGTATGACACATGCATTTGAACCATTGTGTGGCCCTGGATTAGGCGCAGCTAATCTTTCTTTTTACTTAGTTAATTTCTGTTTCCCTTCCTGCTTTCAAGTTAGATCTGTGACTTGATTTCATATTTCCAAAGAATGAATGTGGCACCCAGCAGGAAGGGTGTAGGCAACAGGACAAGGGAACAGTGTTGCTGTGCTGTCTCTTGAGTGCCAGTGAATTTGTAACTAACTCTTAAATTTGTTAGGTACTTCCTTACCCCCCAGCCAGGTGAAATTTAAGGCAGTGAGGGAGAGGAGCAGTTTAAAAGAGGGAAGGAACAGGAAAATAAAGAGTACGAAGTTTGACAAAACCAGAAGAAAATGAAAAGAGGACAGAGATGAGAAAGGAGGTGAGAGGGTGGAAGCAGTAACTGAGGAGGGGGGTGGTGGAACAGACTCATAAAAGCTGGAGCAAAGCAAGACCAGGGAGGCCATGTCTGTCAGAATCAAATGTTAGAAGTAAATGCTTGAGGTTTTTAGCAGAACGTGTGAATTGATCATGAGCCTTTGTAGCCTCAGGTAGTTCATTGCACCAGCACCATCTTCAGGTGCAGGAGAGGGGTACTGTAAGAGAATGTTAGTGGTAGCAATAACTACTCTTCGGGCTGAGGGGGCTTATTTCTGTAAGACACAGCTGCTGCTTTTCCCTGTGGGATTACCCAAAGAGGAGGAGAAAGGGGGCCTGCTGGTGAGGTGAGAGAAGCATAACGCACATGGAGTACTGTCCTCCATATCTCTCTCTGGTGCTGTTTCAATACAACAGGTCTGAGACCATCATCCTTGTATGCCTGCCCTTTTTCCTTAGTTGTCCCTTGTCAGCAGTTGTCTGTTGTTCCTGTGTTTCATCTTTCTCTGGCTTTGATAGCTCGGTTACCAATGACTTATGTTCTGGCCCTAAAAGGAGAATAAGAACCCTCTCACCCTACCTGAGACACTGGCTAAGAAACCAAGCACTCTTGCTTGGGCCCAGCTGCTGTCTCCAGTTGCTATCTACAATAGCAGCACCCAGAGCCACTGGAAGCATCTGAGCAGGTGAGCTCCTGGCTCTAATTTCTTTGCTCTAGTCTTTTTGCTCCCAGGTAGAGCCTGAACAGCCTGTGCAGCATTGTGCTGGGTTTAGGAGATCTGAATAACCTAGTTTCCTTAGCAACAGTGGTCTCTTTAATCACAGAGATACAAGTCAACCTCTGTTATTAGTGTTAAGACTTGTGTAGTGTATCTGGCTACGGTAATACTTTGCTTCTGTTTGGAAAAAATGGTAGAATAAAAGCAAGAAGGTCCTTCTGCCTTGGAGGTAATTAAAATCTCTATAGGTGGATTTCAGTGATGTATTCAGCAATAATAGAAAGAAGAGGGATTATAACTACTTCTAAGCTTTTTAATGTGTGAAGGATCCCTGGGGGATCCAGAAATAAAGTTTTAAATTCTGTGTGGAGCTTTCTATGCACAGATCTCATGGCAGTCTGTGACACTGATAGATTCAGTCCTTGTTGAGATATGTTATTTTCATTTTTATGCATAGGGAGACAAAGTGACTCAAAGGTAGACTGAATCTTGTTGCAAAGCTAGGAATAAATGTCCTCTTCTGAGCCCAAGTCCTCCACCTGCCCTTTCCTTCAGTTTCAAATAAAGGTTTCCCTGTGCAGTAGGAGACAGAACATGTTACGGAAGGTAGAAGTGTGAAGCCTGCTTTTTAGCAGGAGAAAGTGAGGAAAGTGAAAATACTGTGATTCACTGCAAGCCTTTCTGCTAATATATTTTAGTCTGCGTTCACTCCCCCATTAAAAGAAGTGGAGCAAACTATAAATTTTGAAAGTGAGCATTGGGAGTGAAAGAGATATTCCTGCCTTAATTTCTGCAAAGCAACATGGTCTTGGTACTGCATGTGTGCAGGAGAAACTGGTTTGGATAACAGTAGTTTGAAGAAACTTCTGAAGGAAAAAGAACTCTTGCTTGATCAAAGGCACGAAGCATATATAAGTGCCCAGTACTGGTGTTCCTTCTTGGATAATACTAGTGTTAAGTTGTCAGTAATATCGTGCAGGCTTCTTGGGTTAGAAGGTTACATAAAGGACAGCTGAGTGAAAAACAGGTATCTGTACCCCTCCACTGACGTTTGTAAGGTTTTAGAGTTTGTTTTGCTTTGTTCTTTAATATGGCATAAATACTGCAGAGGGGCAAGGAGACACCCATCCTCCTTCCTATTTATAATTCTGGTTTCTGGAGTCAAAATAGTCCCTTAACCTTCTGGCCAAACAGAACACCATCCATCTTATGTGTGAAGAGGGTATTTTTACTTTTTCTTTTCAGAGTTTCCTTGCCTGTTTGGGTAGTGCAAGGTAGTGTCCATGCTGTCTTCTCTTCCGCATTCTCTTAGCCAAAGAGCTTTTGAAAATTCCAGCATAAGATTTGTTTGGCTTGTAGGTGTTGTAGACATCATCCAACGTTGGGATACCTACAAATCTCTTTTGTTTGTGACTGAGCATCCTTGTTTCAGCAACACCCTTTCAAGCCTCCATTTACCAAATTAACTTAGTAGGGTGTTTTCTAAATGGTTGGGGAGCTCTGCAAACCTCTAACATCTGGACAATAGTCCCTTCCAGAGAACATGTNACAATCTAATGTGTCTTTTGAGGAACTCTGAGAGTTTGAACACAAGGTAATACCGTGAGCCGGTGGGTGACATAAAACTCATTGAGGTTGTTAAAATAATATTGCCATGGTCCTTCAGCAGCCTAAAGGCCTCGTATACAGCTGTTATTTAGCTGGGTGGTATTTGGTATGAACTGAGACAGAGGCTCACTTCTACAGTGAGTTTATTGTTGGATTTTCAGTACATTGTTTGCGTAAACTCCCTAGACCAGCTCTCCCTCCTGAATAAGCCACATGGATCAAGTTTTATTCTGTTCCACACAAAGTTCACATCCTTTACTGGAATGAGTCATGCTTTAACTGAGTTTACTGTGAGGGAGGAAAGTGGGCTTTAAAATGTTACTCCTCCACCCTGCCTTAGTGATGTATAACAGGATTATTAGTATGCTTGGCAGCTGCTGCTTATTATTTTCGCAGAACCTGGATATTTGTGAAAACAAGTAAAAATTGGTTCTACTTGTGGTCAAGTGTGAATTTAATGCATAATTTTAAACTTAGAAGACAAAAAAGCTTTTTTTTTTTTGTGGCTTTGTCTTTCGTAAGGCTCGCCTGCTATTGTAAAAGTGGATCTAGCTTATCTCCCTGTGGCTATTTTTCAGTTTTGGGAGAAGAGTGGCATTTTGTGACTTGTAACTGGAAGAGCAGGAGGAACTCTACTATTTTGTGTTCAGTGGCCCATGCATGGCTATTACTGTTACACACAGGACCCTTCTAGGCACTGACAGATGAAAGTGCTTGTCAGGCCCATGTGACTCATATGTGAGGTTGTCTCCAGCTTCTCTCGGGCAGGATGTATGTGAAGTGGTGCCACTGCGGAAAGCAAATTTTGGTCCTCTGTGTATATTTCTTTGTACAGAGTGGTAAAAGACTTTTTAACCTATGGTAGAGGGAGCTGCTCAGTGTGTGTCCTTAGTAGAGATTTTTGCAGAAATAGACTCTGTACACAGCTACTAAAGACACCAGAACCAATTTTATTACTCATCTTCCTGCAGGAGTTCATTGGTATTTCATGCAGTAATGGTCAATTTGACTCTTCATACCACCCTCCTTTTTTTGTTTGTTTTTTGGTTGGGTTTTGGAGGNAAAACTGAGGAGGAGAGGCAGCCAACAGAAGAGAGCCACTTAAGATTTTATTTTTGGCAGTAGGCTGGTTCACTTGACATGTAAGACCTTTCTTTCCTAGTCCTCTTGTTCCTGAGAGGCCTGGAAAGAGTTATGTTTGTCCCCTGAGCTTATGTGTTATTGATGATTGCTAACGTGGCAGGGGCATCACCTGTTCTTGTTCTACAGAAAAAACAGGGTCTGTTACCCTAACCCACTACATTCCTAAACCCAGACTGCATAACTTTTTACGGAGCCTGCAAAAGGATTTATTTTGATGCTAATGCTTTTGAAGGAAAACTTGAGGGAAGGAACTGTAATTAAATGAAGACCGATGTTAGATATTAGAAAGGACTTTACCTTTTAGGACTTGGAATGAGTGATGTGAATGTTTGGTGACAACATGAGTTTAATTAAACTTACGCCTCCACTTGATCTATATTTAACTATCACTGACACTGGGTTTACTGATAAGTAATCGTAGTATCTGGGAGGCAGGCAGCGCCTTGGTTGACCAGCCCGTCTCCTGTCCAGCTTGACTCTGACCAGACAGATTTTTCTCCTGTGTTTTACAGATGCTTCATTCAGTGGCACGCCACCTAGCTATGCGTATGATGCAGACCGTGCTGAAGAACAGAGGCGACATCATGATATGATGCCCTATATTGATGACTCGCCATCATCCTCACCCCATCTCAGTTCCAAGAGTCGGGGCAGCCGAGATACTCTGTCTTCAGGGTCTCTGGAATCTACAAAATCAGTGAGTCCTTTCCTGCCTTTTTGGAGTCAGCAAAGCCTTGTAGGTTTGCAAGGGGTAGGTAACAGGGAGCAAAGACAGGGAATACCAGCACTGTAGGACAGATTACCTGACATAATATAGCAGCACCTGATTGATGTTGTATATTTAAAGCTAAATTGAGGCTTCTAGCTGATGTGAAGCCGAAACTTCAGGGATGAGTGGTGTGTGTAAGATTTTTAAGCCTAAGTTTTTCACCCTTTGTGAATTTTAGTGGAGACAATTGGTGATTAATTGCTGTTGAAAGGGTCTCTAAATACCAGATAATTTGGAAAGGAGACTGTGGAATAAAACATTTGCCTTTCACAATGGCAAGAGTTGGTTTTGGGTTAGTTAAAGGCTTTGATAAAGCATCTAGAATATAAGATCTGTTTTCTTCTTCTTAAAACTGCCAACTCTGAAGTGTGGTGACTTTGGGTGGGAGATGGCCCCTTCTTATAACAAATCTGACTGTTCGCTGAATAGCTAGCTAAATAATCAAATATGGTAGATAGATAAAAAGTTCAGAAGAGACCACCTCGCCTGACCTGTGGTTTGATGTGGACCTTCAGGCTATCTTGCTTGACTTTTGCTTCAGGTTCAGTAGCATGGCTATATCTTGGAACTTGAGGAAAATTTCTGGTTTTGTTTTTACAATAGTCTTGGTAGAGACTCTGCTGCTTGCCTTGGTAAATAACTATTGACTCTGTCTTCACAGCCAAAAATGTCTTAGTTTCAACTTTAATTAATCTGTTTGACTGTCAACCTTTGTTTCTCTTTATCCTTTTGCTTCCTAGATCGTAGAGCACTTCAATCCCAAGTTGCTGTTTCCCTGAATATCTTTGTCATCTGCAAACTTTTGGTTTCCCCAAGTCATTGATAAAAATGCTTTAATAGCACAAAGGCAACTGTCACTTCCTTCCTACTGTATTTCTAAGAAAGTGTAGCCAAACAACCTTGAATCCCCACATTGTAAATGGCACTTTGAAATCTGTCATTTAAGTGGTTTAACTTATGTGTTGGCTTTATACTGTTTTGTCCTATTAATTAAGATGTCATGGGAGAAGAAGATGGATATTGCACAGATATCAGTGTACACGTAAATCAATACCATCAGCTTTATCAGACATTTTTATTTGTCTCGCATCAAAATGATTTCAAGGGTCTGACAAGTTCCACAAACCATTGCTACTTAGCATTCACAAAATACAGCCTTCTATTACTCTTCATTGGTTAGTGCCATATCATATGCTTCCTTACTTTTTCTAGGATGAATGTTAGATTAAGAAGCCTACTTGAGACAGTGTTCTTGTTCTTTTTCATTTATAAAAATATATTGTCAAAATCTCTTAAAGCATTATCAAGTACATGTATTGTTGATGTTTACTTAATTTTATTTGACTATAAAGTATGGAATCTAGTTAGCTGCTTATGCTTTAGTCTGTTAATTCTGAGATGCTTTTTTATCTCTCAAGATGAGAATTCTTGTGATATGTAAGAGGCTTTTGAATGAAGAAATGATCATTAGTAAATGCAAAAGCTCCAAGAACATTTTAGTATTGGCTTGAGATTTCCAGGTTATGTTTCTCAGGATGAAGGAAAAATGCTGTGTGACTACATATGGCTGAGAGTTATCTTCAAAGAACCAGTTGTCATAGTGCCTGTGGCTGGAGGCCTGGAAAAGACACTGCCTAATATTTAATCTTGTTCTTTATTTGTTGGAATATTGCCTCATAAGGATTTAACAGTAGTTAATTTCAAAGTGGCCTTAATAATGCTAGAAGGCTGTCTTTTTAAAAATATTTTTTAACAAAAACGGCTGCTTTATTCTCTCTGAGTATAAAAAGATGTTTTATGGCTTCCAAAAGAAAGAGGTGTCCTGATACAGATTAGGCTTTTAATCGTGAACCTCAACCGCTTCAATTGATCCTGTCCATAATTAGTCCACGAATGACAATGCCACTCATGAAGGACGGTGCATGACAAGGAGGAAGAGACTAATTTATGTATGGTTGCAGTATTTCCCAAACAAGCTAAACTTTCTGTCATTGTGAGTTGTTAGATGGCTTCTACTGTAGTTATGTTTTCTGCTGTAGTGGAAAAGACATCAGTAACAAAATTGTCAAACGCACTGTGCTGAGCCAAGCACATAAAATGTGTTGGACCAGAAATACCAGGATGTATGTCTCTTCTATTTTCTTTTTCACTACACTTGATTAGCAGAAAACATTTTTTGTTTACATGTGCTTGCTTTTACAGTTGTCTCCTTGCTCTTTTACTTCTTTCTTAGTGCCTGCAATTACTTCTGAAAATTTTAGATTACCTTTGTGACCAGAGTGCAGAAATCAACAGTTAGCTTTATGTAACAACACAATGCATGCGCTATATACACCACTTTGTCAAAATACTAAGACTGTGAAGTCATTCAGAAGTTAAGAAATGTCTACGGTTATCCAGCCTTGCCTTGTGCCTGTAGCCTTGTCTTGAATCTTTATGATAACTTTCAATTATGCAATCTTGTCCTATTTTTTCTATGGGGCTCCTGGATTGTTAGGTGTATATAGTGAATGATACTCACTGGATTCAGTATTTTACCTGTAGAGCTATGCGTACACCTTATTTACAGGATACTGTGCAAACTCTTCTCTGAGTACAAAAGTACTCATTTCCTTTTGGCATGACCATTACCTCCAAATACAGTTGGAATGCTACGCAGGTCTTAATTATCCTTGCAATGCTCCTGTGAGATAAGAGGATGGTATGTTCACTAACCACAGGTAATCAAGGCAGGCAGATTATAGGAAAAGCGTCTGCTAATTTTGGGTACTTAATGTGAGACGCGTAATGTTCTGCAAAACCAGGTTCTGACTTTTAATACGGTTTTCTTCACATTTGAAGTAAAATCCCTTTAATTTCACTTGCAACCAAGAGTTAAGAACATTCTAGTGAGGCACCCAGAAAATGGAAAACGTTGCAAACAATGATTTTTTTTTTTAATTATGATTTATTTTTTAAAAATGTAATTCTGAGTAATTTGCTGAGGCACAAACATAGCAGCATTCGGGTGTGATGTTCATCTGCCTTATGCATAAGACCAGCCTTACTCTTGGAGACTGGGTTGTTGCTATCTGGATATTGAGGGCATTTTGCTTTGACTTATTTTGTAGGCTTGCTCTGGCCTTTGTATTTTTCTGCCAAGTATTTGACTTAAGTCCTTCCATCTCCTTATAGCAGCTATAGCCTTTGGCTGGATAGCGTATCAGGGTTCCACCTGGTCTACTGGCCACCACAGAGGAAGTGCAGAGTGACAAAAGCTGTGTCTCTTTCTAAAAGAGAATGAAGGGATACTTCCTGGACTACTTGTAGAGGGGCTTTGTGTTGTTCCCTCAGTGTGTAGGGCGACGAACTCCCAGCACCTCATGTTCTTTGTTCCAGAAGGTTTGTGGTGTTCTACACCTTGTCGTTTGGGATCTGTTTTCCAGTCCCCCCTACCACCTGCATCATATAAGCAGACTAAAAGATGCCGGGTGGTCTGCCTACAAACTGTACCACTACAGCCACCTCTTACATATTCATATTCCACCTGCTATGTGTCCATTGGACAAACATCTGTTGCTATCCAAGGAGGGTGACAAGAGGTGCACCAGCATTAGTTTTGTCTGTGACCCAGAGAGGACATAATCATCATGGGCGTTTGTAGTGTGGATCTCTGCATCCCCTGACTCGTCATTTTTGTGGTTAGGAGGCCTTAACAAATGTTTGCATTGAGCAAGCTAGGTCATACCCCCTCTTCTGGCTCTTCCAGAATCTCGTGCTGAGCTGCTGACGCATGTCCTGGCATAAAGCCAATGCTTTTGCCAAACTTCGACTGTTGCTCTGAAGCAAGCCTACAGGGGAAAGAGGAAAAAGGAGAAATAGATTCCACTAATGCTTAAGTTGTTTATTTAAATTGAGAAGTTATTTAATTTTCCTGAACCTTGCTTTCTATAACAGTTGAACTGTTGTGATTGAACTTTCCCCAAATTCTGGAAACCTGTCTTGGAAAATGTCAGCCCAAATAAAGACAGTGCTGGTAGCTTCAGAAGGTGTCAGACAGTGTTTGTAATAGGTAGTGGTAATTCGCTCACAGAAAGACAGAGAATGTGTCTGTCTTCCCCATACAACAAGAGTGAAAAGTGAAGAGGATACCTGGATGGAGTTAGAGGAGGACAGAGGGAGAGCTTGCTACAGTATTCTTGGGGTACAGGAAAGTGTTGGGACAGCTGGAAAGTTAGTGACTGACACCCTTCACTAGAGAACAGTTATGGCCAAGAGTTTTAGAGTGGGTAGCTTGCAGCTGGGAGGCTAAAGACACTGAGAGGATGGGAAGCTTCAGTCATTGTGATCCTATTGCTGCTGCTCACGTGGAGAGAGATTGCAGCAATGGGAAGAGTAGAAATAAGAAAGGCCTTTCAAGATCTGCTTGCCAACAAAGCCCGACTCAGACGTGTGTGGAGCTGAGGGTATGGGGCTCTGTGGAGGTGGGAGCAGGGCAGCCAGTGGAAAGGAAAGGCTGGTTCCACCACCCGCAGGAAATGAGGGGAGTCACTTTTCTAGAGTTTAGAAGATGAGTTTTTCACCAAAATGGATTCTCCAATTCTTGTCTATATTGCACCCAGAGCGGCAGGAGTGCTAAAGCTAAGTGACTAAGTCCTACTTTCTGTTCTGTTTGGAGGGGAAATTGGCTGGTACTTAGAGATTTCCAGGTGGAATTTCTCTTCCCTTTTCTGCTGTGCATGCCACGGTTGGTGCAGCATTGGCAGCCATTGCTGGTCCTCAGGCCAGATTCTTTTGTTCTCACTATCTGCCAGCTATGCGGAAAGCAGGGCTGTGGCAGAGCAGGCAGTGGACTTTTCGCCTAGCTTGGTCCCAAGGGAGTCCAGAAAAATTGACCTCTGAAGCTGCATTAATAAATGGGATTACTGCTCTGCTTGATACTACTGGTGCTAGCTTGTCCTTCCCTCTCCAGCATTTCCAAATCCTTCTCCTTTCTTCCTCTCAGTATTTGGGTTTGTTTGTTTGTGTTGTTTTACTGTCACTTTCCCCTCACCACCCCCAGCAGATGCAACTTTTCCTTTTTATTCTCCAATTCTTTGCTCCTTAAGGGCTCTCTGCCTGGATGTACAGCCCTTCCTGAGGAGAGCTGGCACACCAGTACTGATGTTATAAATAATGTTGGCTCCTCTCCCTGCTCCTTCCCCTCCCTGCACGGAGCACGATTGGCTTGATTACAGAATTTGCCCTGTTTAATATCACCAAGACAATGAGACACCTCCAGCCTGTTTAGCAGAAGCTTTCTTTGTAAATATTCAAAGATATTTACACTTTAAAAATGGAAATGAATAGTTTTTCTCTTTTGTAGGCTGTCAGCTTCTCTGTGAGACTCTGAGCTGTCCTTACGGGAAACCTCTCCTTTGAACACACTCATTGCACAGCATATGAACACACTGTACCAAAGGAAGGTCTGAGAGTTAAAGTGCCTTTTATACGCCCACTTTGAATCACTGATTCTCGTTACAGAGCTGTGCCGGCAGCAACCACTTTGCAAAATCTTATGTGCTGTGGTTTCTAAATTCTTAATCTGTGTTCTTCTAACATTTGCAAGAAAACAATTATTGCCGTTAATTTAAACAACAACCAGAAGCCCCAAGTTCTTTAAACAGAGTCAGGAAGAGCTGAATCTGTCTAATCCTTGCAGCTGGTGAACTCAGGCTTGCAGTAATTTAATACAACATGCAATGCCAACCTGGTTAGTAAAGTAAAGTACTTAGACTGACAAGCTGTAAACACATTCAAAACAACCATGGCTCGGGGCCAGTGGGTGCATGCTCTCTAATACCTTCAGTGCTTCTAACCACTCTGACTGGCCTTGGTTCAGGTTGCAAGATTGCACTTACGACTGTGAGTCAATCTTTTAGTTTTTAAGTCTTTGGAATAGCAAGAAGCACCACCCGGTTGAGAAGAAAACATCAGAACCTTATAGGCATGAGAAACCTGTGAAACTTCCTTTATATGACTTTCCATCTTCCTTTTTGTTTGCTTGGTTTTTTAAATGTAGTTCATGAGGAGTAGGAGCAGAGCACTGATTTCTTGCTTGCTTGTTCAGAACTGGCTGGGTGTTGGGTCCTCACAACTGCCGTGGCAGACAGACAGGAATGCTCTGGCTGCTGCCCCATGATAGCCTTGTAGGATAGATTTATTCTGAAACCTGTGGTTAGGGAGGTAGCCAAAAGATGGAAGGGCAACGGAGAAAGCTCAGAAATGGATGCTGGCATCAAAGAGGGTAGGGATAGAGTCAGAACGTGAAATACTAGTCAGACTTGTACAAGTGAAAAACGGCTAATTAAGCTGGGTAGGAAGCATGGGATGAACTGCTGACCACCTGGCACTCCCTGCTGAGTGGCTTGAATTTGCCAATACAGGCTGCTCCCACATCCTGCTGGGAACATCCCACCTGCACTTTAGTTAATAGGTGTATTTTCCCCTAGCTAATGTGGTCTGGTAGATGTGGTACCAGCTCCTCCCCTTGCCACAAGCAGCTCAAAGATTTCTGATTGCTTCCTTCTTGCCAGAGTAGGGGAAAGGCATCCTCAGCCTTGGCAGATCTCCCTGATCCGGCAGGGAGCTCAATACCTATGCCCAGGATGTTCCCTCTCTTAACTGCCCTTCTGTGTGGAGTGCAGAAACTGAGCAGTCAGTGAGGCTATTGTGGTCACAGCGTTGGTCTTTGTTTCCCTTTTTGTCAGATATGGGCAAAGCAGAAAATGTCCTTGGCACTGGGTGTATCGCATCTTGGCGTGCTGTAAGGGGAGAGCGCGAGAACAGTCTCGCAGTATCTTTGTCTGCTATTTGCTCTGTCTTGTTTTGGGTGAGCAGGTGAGCCTGTTCCCAATTCTGTAAGTGACGAATGTTGTAATACCAAATAATAAACCTGCTCCTCTTCTTCCTGATGTTGGCACCAGCTCCCAGTGAATTTCTCAGTCCTGGAGTATGTTTCATAAGAAGTGTGACTTAAAAAGCACCCTGAGGCTGAAGAAGCACAGGGGCTGTTTTCCAGATGTTCATCTAGCAGCAAGAGATGCTGCTCAGTGCAGCCCCAGATGACATTGTCGGAAAAGGCCTCCCTCAGCAAGAAACTCTTTGTCAGGGCAGTGGCTCTCAGGAGGAAATGCAGAGTGGCAGCACAATGCCATGGTGTTGTATTGATCCCTGACACAGCAGAAGCAGCAGATCATCTTTTCACGTATAAGGAATCTGGATGTAAATTTGAGGTGCTACATTGGAAACCTTGTAATGTGCTACGTAATTGTTGCATAAACTCCCCTGAGGGTTTCTTCAGTGACTGCTGCACTGTAGCTTCAAGCAGCCAGGCCCTGCCCTGTCAAGCTGCATCTGAGGCTAGAGTTTTGCAAGCATCACACTTGGAAAATGCTCCTATTAGAAAGAGTTAGGACAATACTGTGGACTTTGCAAAGTGACCTTGTGGTAATGGCCAAGAAGGAAAGACTCTAGTGTGTCCTGGGAGATGTTTGTCTGTCTGAAAGCACATCTCTTTTAAAGAGAGGAAATTAACATTCAGGCAGAAAATGCTGTCTCTGTCAGCTGACGGTGCCCAGCAAGAACTGGCTTGTAAATTAAAGCTTTTATTTGTGAAGAGGAAAACTGTTGTGCCACTGTCATGATGGGGAAGTTTGAATCATTTAAGTAACTTGTCATTGTGTGCTGCTCTTCACAGATGTTACAAACATACCCAGCTGGTTTTTAAATCCTCACCTCCTCCAAGAGAACCTGCTAAAGATAATTATAGTACTGTGTCAATATTGACCAGTTACCTCATCCTCAGCAGCGGGGACTTCGTAGCACTGTTACTTTTTCCTCAATGCTTCTTTGTGAAGCTGCATTTTTCTTTTGTAAGTGTTGTAAGAAGTCTTTGGAAACCAAGAGGTATTGTGTTGTTCTTGCACCAGGGCTGTTACATCCCTGCCTCTTTGGATGAAGGCAATCTTTGAAGATCTTGGGGCTGTCTGTCTTGATTACGTGTATGTACCGTGCCTTATAAAACGGTCCATGAGGAGGACATCCAGGCAGTCCTGTTACAGAAATCATAAGGAATGGTCATAATGTTGTTGCACATTTCTGTCTGAGCTGTAACAGGCAATCACACGGGTGCTCTGTAGATGTGCGAATGTGTTACAGCATTTGTTTTACTATGTAGTTTGTCACTGGTGTTTTTCTGAAATCTTCTGAACACGACTGCTGAATTACAAATTCCTAGCTTCTTTGAGATGCCCTTTCAAGATTTTAAAAGGCACTGTGGTTCTTACTGAACGTCACTGAAGGGCGGGATACAAAGACAAGTTCTTCTTTCCATGCAGTACCTGACGTGTGTGTGAATTTTACTCATTTCCTTAGAACAGCTTCTATCTGCCACTTTTATTTAAGAGGTGATGGCAGTATTTGACACCTCACAAAATTTTTATAAAGTAGTTGCTGCAAGGTCTTTTAGCCTAGAAAAGGGCTTGTGAAATGTAATGAAAGCGTTCAAAAGTCAGCATGGTTATTGATGAGACTGAATCCAGAAATATCTGGGAGCGTGAGGATCCGTTTCTTTCTTCATGTGGTGCGTAGGCTCAAAGTCACACTCATAATGTGATAGGTACTGTAAGCTTACCTATAGCCAAGATACCTTCTCCCTGTAATGAGCCTTGTGTATACATCTTCAGGGTTCAAAGCACAGGACCCTAAACTAAATGCAGCTTTTTTGTCAGCTATAGGGCTTTATGTTTTGTCAATAGAGTGGATCATACTGCCATGTTTCCTGATCCTCGTGCTGCTGAAATCAATAGCTGAAGATTCCTTTGGATATTAAGAGGAGTAGGATGGAGCCCAAAACAGCCTCCCTAAAGCCCTTGAAAAGTATCTACCCTTTCAGATCCAACTACTGACTGTATTCTTAGAGACGTTTAACAACATAAAAAGGTTGCAAGAATTGCAAAAAGCCATTTCCATGAATGACAGAAATAAAAAGAACTGGAAATAAGATTCTGTAAAAGGGGGTTGTTTCTCATTATTTATAACCTTCGTTGTTCGGCCACACTTTTTTCAGAGTTTATGGAAATACTCAATTTCACATTATCAAGTTAAACATTTTTCAGCTAACAGTTTTGAGAGGAAGGATAATTGAAATTCACTGGAGGGGGTTATTGCTTCTCTGAACACATGATGTTAGTCTTCTCTTGATGTTTACATTTGCCCATGAATGTATTTATTTTTTTTCCTCTCTTTCTTCAGTAGTGTTGGTTAAAAACTCCTTCATGGAATCCCAATAAGAAAATCAGCATGTGCATTCCAAGCAGTGCTGATTATTCCATCCTCTAACTAAAAATAGACATTGTGCAAGCTGGCACTGAAAAATAACTTAGTGAATAGTAGAGAGTGGGAGAAAGAACAGCCATCTTAACAGCAGTGTCAGGCTGTAACTGCTGTATGTTCATGCGCATCTGTGTAGTGGCAGGGGAAGTGATCCTGTCTGCATAGAGAAACATGGCTCTGGAGTAAGGTCATAGAGAACTCTCGTGGGAGGAGGGAGTGAGTTGCACATAACCAAGAGTCCCTAAGATTTGTTTAGGATTCTGATTTTTAGGTTCTGTGTTTTGTGAGGTAGTCTGGGCACCTAATTGAGGCACCAAAGTTGAGTGACGAAAGCTAACACCTATACATAATCTAAGTGACATCAGTTGCTGGTAAATAAAATTTCCTTTAATGTTTTATGTTTGTGTTTTTCTAGAAACAGGACACTGAGCTCAGGTGGGGTTTCTGTTTGGTTGTTTTTCTTAGTCTGAAAGTAAACCAAAAAATCAAGTATGCTGTGGTCAGCTGAATGATATCTCTTACTCTCCATCTTCATTCTTGTTTTTTTTTTCTTCCCCCACCCCCTTTTTTTTTTTCTCTCTTTTTCCTTTTTTTCTTTTTTCTCTATAACAAATTCTTTGTAGAGTGAGCCAGACCTGGAGAAAGGCCTGGAGATGAGAAAATGGGTCCTGTCAGGAATCCTAGCCAGTGAGGAAACCTACCTGAGCCACCTGGAGGCTCTGCTGCTGGTAAGCACTGGTGGCAGATACCATTTCAAACACTGGTACTTGAATTTTCACTGCTGCTTCCATCCAAAGTTTTGCAGAACTTCACGTATCATGGGCTACAAGTTGCTAGGTGCAAAGGGGTACCCGTTACTCCTCTTCTCCAGTAGAGAAAGAGAGGCTTAAAGAAAGGGCTGGATATGGCACAACTAGGGAGTTATTAGTGTGGTAGTATCCAGGAGCCCTGTCTTTCAGTATCCTCTGCTAATTACCAGACACGTTGCTGTACAGTTGGGCAGAGATTAAGGAAATGGAGTGCAAAGGGATTTTTATCTCACTGGTAATATCCTGGGAAAATCCACCTACCAGGGGTGGCTGATCCCCATGAGAGAACTTGTTAATGTCTAGCTTTCAGGAGTTGTGTGAATGCAAGTATCACTTATTAATAGGATGAAAAACAACTGTCTGGAGGGATGTGTTGTAAAGTGGCAAGGGTGAATGTACTTGGTTTGCATGATAATGATTTCCTTCTTTCCTCATTTCAGCCTATGAAGCCTTTGAAAGCAGCTGCCACCACCTCTCAGCCTGTGCTGACTAGTCAGCAGATTGAGACAATATTCTTCAAAGTGCCTGAGCTCTATGAGATCCACAAAGAATTCTATGATGGGCTCTTTCCCCGAGTACAGCAGTGGAGTCACCAGCAACGTGTAGGGGACCTCTTCCAAAAGTTGGTGAGTCAGCTACCATCACCAGAGTTTCTGCGAGCTCTCATTCATCTCACAGGTGCTGGTGCGATTCCCTTTGGTGACTATGCATAGACCAAAGGGATGAAAGCCCATAGCTGGGTTAGATGAGAGGCTTCTAGCTTTGCCACTACAGTGAAGGGCCTACATTGAAAATTAAAGACTACAGCAAGCTATGCTACTGATACAAATACAGTTTCACAGAAATGTTGAATTCCAGGGTGTCTGCAGTGTCATCAAACTGTTTTCTTTAGAGGAAGATGGAAGAATGGCAATGTTAAAAAGCATACTTTTTAACACTGACAGCTAAGTGTTCCTTATTATCGCCAAACTCCCTCACGCATACTGCCTTCTCTCTGTGGTGCTTTTCTCTATCTTTTGCTGATTTTTCTCTGTTTTATGGTCATCACCTTTGGTTTTGCTTTTCTACCACCATCCTGGCCTTGATACGCTGATGCAGTCAACCTGCTGCTGAGAATCCTCCAAGCAAACTCCACAAAATTCTCTGAGTTCAGAACAGGACAAAGGCACATACAGCACACTCCTGAGGCTGATTGCTGAGTTTCTGAGCCAGATAACAAATTGTTTGCATTCTAGGAGATTCCTTTGGCCCCTGTAGCCTCTCCCCTAGCATGTGCAGAGAGCAAAGGATTAAAGGAGCTGTTTCTTCCTTTTTAGAAAAGAGAAGAATCTCTGCATTCCTGAGGTGCCTCTGATTCTCAGGGTAGGAGTGACATTCCAGTGAGGGGTTTATTGGATGGGGAGTATGCTTTACTATGGTCACTCAATTGTTAGCAGCTGTATAGCCCAGCACGAGCTCCATACCTTATGGAGCAGGGGGAGATGAGCCTGGAAGATGATGTTTTCCATCCACAACAGCAGCTCAAGATCAAAATATGGGAACCTGCTTTTCACTGCCAGCACATTTTAGCCAGGAGCGGTTGAGTTGGTGCCTTGGTGAGT
Organism: Ibidorhyncha struthersii; assembly: GCA_013398815.1. Taxonomy (NCBI): domain Eukaryota; kingdom Metazoa; phylum Chordata; class Aves; order Charadriiformes; family Charadriidae; genus Ibidorhyncha; species Ibidorhyncha struthersii. Next base: position 481,255 of record VZSZ01009532.1, read on the forward strand.
AGATCATGGTATGCAATTTGCGCAGCTGGTTTAAGAAGATAAAACCACCTGCTGCTGGTTGCTGAAGCAAAGATACAGAAGGCTGCTGAAAGTGGAAGCCTCATGAACTGCATTGGAAGTGTAGTGCTGCAATGAAGATAATACTAATTGAAGAAGACCTGAATATATTCCTTACCACTGCTGGCTGTCAAGCAAGCTTTGACTCACCGTACAGCTAGTTAGGCCTTTGTTTAGGACCATTTCTTGCTGATGGTGATAGCAGGTCTAGGGGTTAAGCCCTTCTGGCACTCTGTTTTTATGTTCCCCTGATTTTTGTGCGTTTGTAACAGAATTGTTGATTTTGTTGGATTCGTATTGGAAGCAAAGAAGCAAATTGCTCTACTGCAGGAAGCTTTGAGCTAGCTTAGCAGTTTCAGTTTCTGGTGGTTTGGTACAGTATCAGTGGGAATTGTGAACTCTTTGCTCAATGAGTTAAAGCTAATAATTCTTGGCAGGCAGTGGGAAGCAGCTAGATGAGAGAGACGGCAAGAACACCAGGCGTTACAAGACATCTATACAAGATGTACAATAAATCTTTTGGAGCAGACTGTTTACTTGTGGTTATGTCATGCAATCCGATGATAAACGCTGGAATCCTTGTTATTATCCTGAGGTCCCTTAGGACATTAATTTTCTTTAATATCACACAAAACAAAGCACCGTAGATTGAAGTTACAGATAGTGCATGCAAGGAGTTCTAGAATTTCATGTAGTCTGGCACAAAGTGCAATCCATTTGCAACATCAGTGACTGTTATTCCACCTTTTTCCTGTGGAAACTAAGGAAAAGGAAAAAAAAGACGTTAGGCGTGTGGGAGTGAAATATGCTTCTCATTTTTGGGGACTATTTTGCACGTATTTTTTTTATAACTAGAAAGGAAACACTTTAGAACTGTTTTTAGAAATGAAGAAATATTTAATAAATATTATCACTGATAGTTTTCAGGAACGGAAAGAATTTTAACCAAAAGCCAATTATTTCTACCAAGGCTTCTTTAATTTTCAGTGTATTCTTTTTAATTGAGAAAGAGAAAACTTAAACCAGCATGAAAACTGTGTGTGAGCAATATTGCTTTGATTGGAAGCTCAGTTTTTAATGAAAAAGATGTTTTTTTCTGACAGCATGTTTAGAGGGGGAAAACAAAAGCTTAGTGAGACTGTTCAGGAGTTAGCAGGAAATGAAAGAGCCACGCAGGAATGGAGAAACTTTAAAGCTTTGCTATGTTAGCTGGCATCATCCAAACCCACATGTCATAAGCCCTACAAATGGTCAGTAATTCTGGCAGTAGCTTCTTCACAGAATTGTGCCACAGTGGCAAATACAGATTTTAGTTTCTCCATGCTGTGGGGGCCAGGTCATCCCTGGCATAAGTGAACGCAGTTTCCTTCAGCTTCAGCCATAACCGTGTTATTTTGTATGAGGGTTGAGATTGGTTCGTAGTCTTTCAGTAAAATGTGCCCTAGGAAATAGCTTGCTGGTTTTTAGCCTCTGTTAGCTAAAGAAATTTGTGCAGGGAATGTTCTCCCGAGACTGCTTTTTTCTCTTCCATCGTCTCTTGCACAAAGCTCCATAGAGAACAGGGGAACACAATGATTATGAGAGAGCAGGAGAGGAGAAAAGCACTGTCTGTGGGAAAGTTAACTGCTCTGCCTGTTGCATGTCTTGGGCAAAAGTGTCAGGGAAGTTGCAGAAATAATAAGATACGTGCAAGCTCTTCTGGTAACAAACTTCTCTTTAATGGAGCCTTTTACAGCACTCCACCTGTTGGCTCAGTACTGACCATGCAATTGCAAGCATGTTCAAGCTGCTGAGGTGATTACAACACAGCCAGCACAGCTCTGCAACACAAAACTAGCTCTGCAGTCCAGACAAGCTTGGAAGCTACCCAGGGATTTCCCGACCTGGGCTCTTATGTTCTCTGGCATGAATATGGCTGCAATTCCTAAGTCAGCAAACGGGATCAGTGCTAAGACTCAGTGGTAATAATGGCTTATTACTGCACTCTGAGGACTGCTCCATCTTCTTCTGGACCAATTGCATATTGCTTCTGCTGGAAAACTGCCATTTTTGGTCACCTGATGCTGTAGTCTATGCCTTCCAAACACATCGTGCTCTGGATTTCTCTTCTGTATTTTCAGCACTCTGCTGCCCTTATGTTCACTAGTGCAGATACGGGTTAATATCTGGGTTTGAGTTAGTGTGTCCATCATGCAAAAGCTAACAAGTAGCTTACTGGGGTCATATTCATGCTGTTGGGCTGAATCATTCCTGTCTGATTCATATTTTGTGGCAAATACCCAGCAGCTCCAGTTACATCAATGAGCTAAAATATTAATAGATACTAATCTGGCAGTTCAGAAGGGAAAAATAGATGGCAGTAATAAGGATGTGCCATCCTTGCAGGCTTCTACATCCTTCACAAGTGAACCTGTTCAGCATAGATGGAACTGGGTGCATGGGAGCACCTGCCCTGGTTAAGCAAAGCTGACAAGTCAGAGGTGTCTTTCTGGGCCTGCTCAGCGTTCCCTGCAATTCATTGGCGTGAAGGAACATGACCTGATCATTAGGTACTGAGGCTGGCCATCCCAAAGTGTCTTCTTCCCCAGTGTTTATTTTATTTTGTTTTGCTTCCTGCAGGCCAGCCAGCTGGGAGTGTACCGGGCCTTTGTGGATAACTATGAAGTTGCTATGGAGACAGCAGAGAAATGCTGCCAAGCCAATGCTCAGTTTGCTGAAATCTCTGAGGTAATGTCACGGTATTCAGACACACGAGCTGTCTGGGTCTGTCTAATACGATGTCATTCCTGTCTATCCTCCAAGTATCTTTGCAGCCCTGACTTCTGAAGGAGTTGTGAGCTCCTGTAGGCTCGCTGCTTCAGCTCATGTTCTTACAGCGATTTATACTTTGGGCTGATAGAGGTGATCACATAGACAGCCTTTATGTGCTTTCCCCACCCAGGGTATCTTGCAAATATTGGCATTGCTTTGAACTTCTCAGCTCTGTGCCACCTTCATGCATTTCTAGAAGGGAAAGCTGTATTTGAGTTTCTCCAATATTTCTCTTGTTAATGATGATGCTGACTGTGGTGTAAAAAGCCATCTGTAATGGCTTGAATTATGGCTGTCAGCGGAACTGCAGGTTTCACTGGTGTGGAGAGAAGGAGAGGGTAGCTCTCTGATTAAAAAGGCAAGTGTGTTGACCATAATCTATAATGTTATTCATTGGGCTACTCTGTTTTCCCCTCTTTAAGAGGAGTACCTTGTGTCAAAGCATTTTGAATACTTTTTCAGGCTTCCCAGGCTACTGGCTTTGCCTGCAGTGCGTGGTCTTATTGACTCTTTGTATTGCGGTGATGATTATATCTTGAAGAACTTGGTTGCCAAAAGAACATGAACTTCGTATGTGTGTCCTTAAAAACAAGCAAATAAATAACCAGAGCTGAATAACATTGGGGGCATTTATTGCCCTGAAAAAACTTCAGAGTACATTCAACATTGCATGTCCGTTTTGATTTTTATGATAAAGAGGTAAAATAAAACATGTTCCTTCTGTGAAATGAGGGGAGCAAGGCTTGCCTTTTGGCATCTGCTGTACTATTCATCAGAGTGCAAATGCCTTCTATTCTCTACTTTCCTGAGGTTTTCTATCAGGTTCTGGTCCTTTGCCTGACCACTTCTGTGCTCTAGTGGTATCAACTCGTTAGTAAAGTAGCTTCCCCTGTGCTTACTTTTCCTTCTGTACTAAAATGCATTTCATGGACTTTCGCATTTATTTGTAGTAATATGTATAGATGGTATTATGGTAGTCCCTAGAAGACAGAATAGAGATTAAAATGGTAGTCCCTAGAAGACAGAATAGAGATTAAGGCTCCAGGGTCCCGGGCTCTGCGCAAATGCGATCCCTCGGTTTTGCTGTTTTCTGAGGGGTAATTCTGAAATCATGCTAGTATCTACTGTATTTGGAATGGTGGTGATGATACTTTTGCATTTGTGCCCCAGTGAGGATTTCGGCACATAAATGCATGCAACTTCACGGTCCGCGTACAACGAGAAGAGTCACAGGCATTGTTCCTTTTCTACCATGAAAGAGAGCTGACTTGCCCAAAGTCAACCAGCTCTGAGTACAGATATAAGGAAGTATAACCTGGGGGTACTGAATCCCAATCCTGTACTTTATTTATTGGTGGTCTACACATGCTGTGTTAACGGCTGCATCCTTACGGACATGTCTTTCTCCTGCAGGGGACTTAAAAACTCCACCATACCTCTCACTATAGGTGGTTTCCTGCTTTGCTGCATCTCTATTGACACATACTCCTAAGAAAATTGCTTAATATTTGACATGCATGGGTGCCTGTGACATGGCTGTGGTGGATTTACCAAGAAGGAAAGCACATTCTTCCTTAACTAACTTGAACTGTGATAGGGCTGTCCTCCATTTGCACTTAGGCCCTCCCTTGGAGGAGCAGATAGTCTTTTATGTTCCCATGTGGTATTTCAAGGTGATTGACCATCTGCTACGTGGGTTTTCTTTTTCTTTTAGAATCTAAAGGCTAGAAGCACAAAGGAATCTAAAGATCAGACGACGAAAAATTCCTTGGAAAGTGAGTGATCCATGCAGAGGAGACTGTGGTTTGTCAGGACTGTGTGGAGGCTGTTGCCAAACCTCCACTCTCCCTTTTTCTTTTTAAATGCTGGAAGGTTATGGAGTGTGTGCAGACTCTACCTGGGAAATCAGTTCCCTTTTGCTAAGTAGCAGAGCTGATGCATAATAAGCTGCGCGCATGCACGGGGAAGCCCTGCCCAGCTTAAAACCTCATCAGTCCCTTTGGGCAAAACCAGGCCAAGCAAAGGACTGCTGCGATTTTAAGGGAACATCTGCTACCCAGTGACAGCACAAATGCAATCCTAGCAGTTATTGTTACGTGTTTTTTGCCCTATGGTAGCATCTAGAGAGCCTGGTCAAGATCACGTTCCATGGTGCTTGCCTCTGTGTGCATAAGTAGAAGACAACCCACGTTATAAGAAGCTTCCGTACTCACTAATGTAAAAGCCAATCCCCTTCCTGTTTTGGCCTATTATCGGTATTTGGAAGCTCTCAATGTGTCATACTGAACTCCAGGCGGAGAGATGCACTGCCAGCCTTTCAGGGACCCCCTTGGCAACTTTCGGAGTGCAAGGCCCGATTCTGACCTGTGGGACCAGGCAGGTTGCTAGGGAATTGCTGGAAGTGTGCCACGCTGTGTGCAGTTGTTCTGTACTATCTTGTGTGCTCCTCATCCACTGTCTGGCAGGGCATGCTCACAAGTGGGCATCTGTTTGCTGTGGAGCATGTTTATTTCCTCTATGTGTTCATGCGTGTTTTATTGGCTGCGCAGCACATTAACTTTAGAAAAGGGAATTTTCCAGTAGCTCATTGGTTAATAAACCTGTGCCTGTACATTCAGTTGCATTGGATAAGTTGCTCTATAGGGGCTATATTTAGATACCTCTGCCTTATGTTCCTGCTGCTTTTTTTTCCACAGCTCTATTATACAAGCCAGTGGATCGAGTGACTCGCAGCACGCTTGTCCTGCATGTAAGTATCTGAAGGGTAGTTTTCAAACGTTAGGCCCCTTTCCTATTTTCTTCACCCTTCAAATTTTCCATGGAGCTGTGGGACTGCAAAAATAAACCTGTCACGCTGCATAAGAGCCTCTTCCCTTTACACTAAGGGGAGAAAATCCATAGGTTGGACCCTGCTATCTCCTTTGTTGTGTTACCAAGAAGTGCAGAGTATCATCCTTCTCCTCTAGAGATAAAGCCTTGCTCTAATCTTTAAGAATAAGCTGGAGCATCTTGTCCTACAGCTCCAGTTAGGGGCCCTCAGACCCTTCTGCTTTCCAGTGCTGCTCATGATTCTGTTCTTTGTGTTTGGTGGCAGGATTTGCTCAAGCACACTCCGGTGAGCCACCCTGATCATCCACTCCTGCAGGATGCTCTGCGGATCTCACAGAACTTCCTCTCCAGCATCAATGAGGAGATCACTCCTCGTCGGCAGTCTATGACTGTAAAGAAGGGGGAGGTGAGTCTTCCTGCTTTCGTTATTTTCTCAGTTTCTAAATACTGGTTGTACCCTTTCTGTAGAGGATACTAGGAGGTTACACTATTAATTAATTTGTTGCTAAGATACAGTTTATGCAGTGTCCTTGTTCTCTAAAGGATGTGGTACAGCTCTTCTCTGTTTTCTGTCCAGAAAACAGTTTGGAAACCCAGAGGAAAAGTACAATTAGAGTTTTGTCCTTAGCACTGTTATACATAATTTGTCATACATAACAATATGCATCATAGAAATTATGCAATAAATGAATTCGTATTTTATCTGCAAGCTGAAACCAAACAGGAAGCCTGGGAGGAGAAAAAGGTGAGGAAACATCAGAAATCATAAAAGATTAGGAAAAACTGTTTTCCGGAATCTTTGTTCTCACCATAAAACTCATTTTTGTGTCCTCATTTCTAAAGAAGAACGTTGTAAATGGGACTAGGAAACAAAACAAGTGGAATGGGTTGGGAAAGCCTAAGGGAGGTGATTGGCTCCTAAGGGCGTAGCATAATTCTTCTCAGCTCTGCTAGGAGCTAGACTACACCCAGGAATTTCTAAGATGTGCAGTTCCTTTACCTGCATGCAATGCTGTGCAAGGAGGGCATAGAGCTATGCACATAGGCGTGCATGCCTCAGTGGGCTTGATTCATCTGCCTCGTAATTTCAGTAGAAAGCAATTCAGTTGTTCCTGATGAGGAAAGGCCAGGACTGACAGAAGTATTAAGAGAGAAAAGGATGTAGCAGATTGGACAAAAGAGAGGTGCAGCTCAGATAGTGTATGTGTAAGAGGAATTGTGGCAGCATGCCAGAGACATTGGCTGATCAAAAGTGACCCAAATTACCTTGTACAAAAACATCTCTTACAAAGCTCAGGAGATTGTTAATATACCATGGACCTTCATGAGGTATTCCCAAATCCTGTCAGCTAAACATGCTTAGTTTTAGCTCTTAAACTGATTTTCAGCTGACAAAGATTTGCTAGAAGCTCCAGTACTGGGAATTTGGTGAACTTTGTCCTGCAAGCCTTGCTCATTGTCTCATTTTGTCAACTGAGGAAGTCTGCAGCTGAGAAAAGAAGAGGAGGGGCTGAACAATTGGAGGCTGAGGTAGAAGCTCAGACAGCAGTCACCAGGGCCTCAGTGATAGTAGATGGCCTCGTTAAAGTGGATGCTGATTGAGTCTTGAGTCGTAGCAGAAATTGCAGGCTAGAATGCCCCCTCCCGGGGGAGGGAGCATTTTGTGTTATCCGGTTGTCTGCCAGCATCTCAATGAGGGATGCAGGCTTTGAAAAGTGTCATGCAGAATCCTAATGAGGTGCCAGAGCCCAGGCAGAGGGGCAGGCTCAGGAGGATGATCCTGATGGTCTCTTTTTGGAGTGGTGTATTTGTCAGATCTTAGAAAGCAAGAAGTGTTGGAGCACTGTGGAGTGCTCTCCCTTACTGCACATAGCTTGCACTGAGTCCAGGGAAGAAAAGGACTTGCCTCTGATGCTTCCCAGAGTTTGCCTTCCACTCCAGCAATCGGATGGTGGATACTTTCTTTAGTCATTTGGCACCAAAATCCCCATTTTTTCAAAGTAGTAATGCCCCAGTTGACACCACTCTGTGTCTAGAGAGTTAGGTATGTTCACTCTCTGCATAGTAATCCAGAGACAAGTGTGCTCCCAGCTATTCTGTGTGGGTTAGTGATGGCTGATCCTTCCTGCAAGCTACTAAGCTTGGGGTCATAGCTGGGTTTTGTTTATGCCTGTAAATCTTTCCTTTTCTACTTATCCTTTCCTCCCACTCGCCTTGCTTGTGCTTCCCCTAGGGTGACAGGACAGTGTGCAGTTTGCATCTCCTAATTGACTGCTCTCAATGCATAATGCATTTTTTTTTTTATTTTAATGAATCACCAGCTTGCTTTGATGGCTTTTTTCATTATTTGTCTTCCTCCCATTGAAATTTCCTTGGTGGAAAGGAAGGAGGGAAACAGCCCTTTCCCCTCATGTATTGCTTAGGTGCTGATCTCAGTTATCTTTTTTTCCCAGTCCTTGCCTTTTATGTGGAATATTTTTCCCCTTTGAGTGCATCATGGGGAGGAGTCAAATCTCCTTTGCCAGCCTCTTGCTTCAGCTCTTTTTTTCAGGATAGCTTTGAACTGGGGAAGGCAGTCAGTTGTTAATCTCCCTAGTGACAGGCTGCTAAGGAGGGGAGTGCAGGTCAGGAGAGAGTGCAGGCTCATCAGCACAGTATTCCTCCCTTTTGCAAAAGGTGATTCTCTGCTCCGGGAGCATTGACTCAGTCTGACCTGCCTGCTGTCTTCTTGCACCCCCTGGTTCTGCTTGGCTCAGTAGGCTTTTTTCTAATTCTAGACTTATGCATATAAACTGAAAGTTTTCTGTGATGTGTGGACCGGGTTTAATTTGCTGGGCTGAATGAGTATTTCAGGTAGCGCAAGGAGATGGGAACAAAGGGAGTAAAACCGTTCACCAGAGGGACAGAAAGGAGGGCTACAACAGGGAAGGCAGTATTGGTGGGTTAAGCCTATGAACACATAGTTTGGTCCTTGCTGCTGCCAGTCGAGTCTTCTCTGCTTTGAGGTTTGCTGAGGTCTGCAGTACTGAGAAGCCAAAAGAGCACCAGCCCCAGCCTGCCAACACAAGGGAGTCAGGAGGGCTTATCTGGGCTCTTGATCTGTTTCCATTCAGCCTGATCTGCTGCATTCTCTTGCTCCCTCCTTTTCCTATCTTTCTACTTCTGTGGTTTTACTTCTTAACTTTTTTGATGGATTATCTGCAGGTATCCACTTTGCCAACCCTGTAAATAACCAAACAAATGCATGGAGGGAAAGGGGGTCTGAGTAGCACTGTACCTTCTGACTCAGAATGCGACTAGTGGAGAATCTTCCACGGCTTAGGACCATGGAGCAGGCATCTTATTTGCTCACTGCTGATCCTTCTTCACCACTATCCTCTTGGCTTAAACGGGGAACCTGTTTAAGGTTCTATGTGGGATGGTCCCTTGGGGAAGCAGGAAAACAAATGCTTTGAGGTGAAGGATGTGAAGCTATTATCTGCCATAAGGAAGGGAGTAATAACCTTTCTAGTCTTATTAACAGAGCAGCTATATGGACTGCATGGGTGTTTTTTTTCCAGCTAAGCCTGGATGTAAATGACTGTGGAGCTCGTGTCTTCTTTCCCTGCCAGAAGTAAAGGATTGTGTTGCCAGCTAATTCAGCCCATTCTTGTAAAGCAGAAATTAATGAAACTGCAAAAAATTGCAGAGTTCATTTGGGAGGTGGTGGTTCCTTTCTTCACTGCTGCTCGTCTAATGCTCTTTGCAGAACGTTGTTTCAGGGCTGTTTAGACCAACCTGAGTGGTGGTGGCTGCCATTCTGCCTTGCCCCTGGCCATGCAGTCCCACCTTCTCTGAAGTGTTCACACTGGTATTTCTGTGATTCCACAGTGGCATGGAGGAATGGAGCTGCATAAAAAATGAAGCCTTTTTGACTTTTGGGTCACTCCACTGGCTGAGTGCCTTAGTATCTGGTCTCATCAGCACCAGTCCAGACACAAGAGGACTGACAGACAGTTTCTTTTGGGATCAAGCCCACTAGATGACATGTTGGATCAGCTTATGCTACTGTGCACTTTTTTCCCTTGCCCTGGAGAGAACAGGCTGCTCGGCAAGCTGCTCTGCCATGTTTCTAAATGTGGTTTTAAACTACAGTCAAGGGACCTGGGTATCATTGCCTTAGGCTCCCATTTAACTTGGTAGAGATGAAGTGTGCTAGGGAAGGGAAAGGACAAAGGACATTTGCAAAGGAGCAGAAGTGCAGACGAAAGCCTTTGAAAAGCTGGGAGCTAAGCTTAGACACAGGCAGCCATGCACAGCTTGACGCCTGGTGCCTACTGCTTCTGGAGGCCTTGGGCAGATGTTGGCAATAGAGCAATCAAAAATGATCTTGGATGCTTCACACTCTGTCTTACAGCTGGAGTCAGAGAGCTCCTGGTGACAGGAGCTTTGGAAAGAAAAAAGAGGCTATTAAAATGCACAAAGAACAGCCAGTTTAGCTCCCTAGGCAGAGCATCCCTTTATTCTGCAATGCTGGTCTTGCAACACACGCACATGAGGAATCATTTCCTTCCTACGCTCTGCAGAAAGCCAAACCACCTCTTCCTCACTGACATATGCCAATACCCATCTCCTGCTTTTACCTTCCTCCTCCTGCATCACACATGTTCCAGTCCTTCCCGGGGTTCTCACCCACACATACTGCAAGCCTCTGCTGTCACCGCATCAGATGAGCTCTTTCCTCGGCACACAAGTGAGGAGATGGCTTTTTGTACAGCTGTGGTTCTGGATGAGTAGATTTTTAAATTCCACTTTTTGTAATGTGTCTCAGACAAACTGGTCTTCTGCCACACTTCCTGGAGTTAAACAGTATGTGACAGCAGCAGGATGCAAACAGCACTGAAACACTGTAGGATGAATAGATGAGTATACAGGTAGTCGTGAGGTTGGTAGAGGAGGAGGGGGAGATGCTCACTGACAGAGGTAAGAGGAGGAGGATGGCAATAGGCAATCCAAAGAAGATATCCAAGCACTGAAAGATGAACAGGGAGAGCTCTCTTGTCCAGAGCACTGAGGTGGGTGGAGAAGCAGCAGGTGAAAACACGCAAAGAAAAGCAGAGCCTAGAAAGGAGACTTGGGACTTATATTGCACCAGTACAGGAGCTTTGCAAGAGCTGCTGAAGGTAACAGTCAGCCCAGGCCCTGTTTGAGAGATTAAAGATGATCCTAATTCACTCCACTATGATACAAAATAGGAAGTTTTCCCCCAGATTTCATGGAATATCTTTCTATAGCTGAGCTGAGTTCCTGTGCTGGACACCTGACAGTCTCGGGGCTGTCTGTGGAAGAGAAGGGGTCACTCTGCCACTGTGATGCTAAGCTTATGTTTTCTTGGATGTTTATTTGGTGTTTCTGTAGTCTATATGTCATTTCAGGGTATCTTAGGAAACCTTTAGCACCTCTGGTAACCTTAGCAAACAGAGTAACTTTGGAAACAAGTAGAGAGATGATTTCCCACACATAGGCTGTTGTATGTCATGTACAGCAGGATCACCCAGCCAAAAGACCTCATGTTTTGGGAGACCCTGTTTAACAGGAGGCCATCACAGGAATAGCTGTTGCAAGTCCTGGGTGGGAGGAGTTGACCAAAGCGGGCTTTGGTTCCCAAACTGCTAGAGAAGGCCTGGGGAGCTGAGGTGGCACGGGCATCCGACTGGCATGAGTCCTGTCTCAGGGGGCTGCTCGCTCCCCCAGGGTGGGGTAGGATGGGCTGACTCATGTTAGGAGGTCCAGGAAGGTGTCCTTCGCTCCCTCACTGTGGGGTTTGGCAGGGATCTAGTAAGCCAGTTGGGAAATCCTTTTATTGTTTCCTTCTGACCTGCTGAACCCTCCTGGCAAGATGAATCATTTGCAACAAAGGATGTGACCCTTCGCTGGAAGTGTTCCTCCTCTGCTCCACTGATGCTGAGCAGCCTGGGGCATGCCTATTGTGCCCAACCCTAAGGAAAGTCCTGTTTTCCAAGAGAAGCTGGTAGTTATAGTTAATATCAAGCTCCACACCCTTGTGAAGAGAGATTTCCTGACTTGATCCACAAATGTTTTCTCCGGTCCTCTCCTCCCCAGATACTTGGTTGCTTTTGTGGCAGTTTACCGCTGCTGCTTGCTGAAGGGAAACCTTCCCAACTAGCTCATGAGTAAGAAGATAGGAAGAATGAAAGGTCTCGGAAGCTCAGTGTTTTCCTCTGAGTGGCTGACTGGAATACATCCCTTTCACCTCTTTACTCCCATTCCAGTCAAGCTTAGGAACTACAGCCTTGTCATCTTCCCACCCAGCTCTCTTTCTGGGAGATTGTGCTGCCAAAGACTTCTTGCTGCCTCACGGTAGCACTGTCTCTCATGTCAGACAGGGTATTTTGTACCCAGGAGTGCTACCCAAAATAAACTCAGTGCAAATGAGTGGTACATCCGTCCCAGATGGGAAGTATGAAGGCTGTTGAATCACACCCCTGTTTTGGCATTGTACGGCTGAGCTTTCTACTTGGGTTTTGGGGAGATGTGGGACAGAGAGCATGGCTGCTTGGAGGAAATCTGCTTGGGTGGTGATGGCCAAGGACTGTGCAGTGGCAGGTTAGGTGCAACTTCAGAAGGTAGGAGAAGGGGTGGCCAGGTTGGACCAGGCAGGCCACGTGTAGCCTTGCTGCAGGGAATGCTGATGGACTGTGCTTCTCTTACTTTGTGGAGGCCTGACATGAAGGTTTCCAGTCACTGATGCCTCTGTGTGGGCTTCCCCTTCACTTGAGGACACGCTTGTCTTAAAAATACAATGGTCTAGGTGATGGCACTGGAATACTGCCAAAACCAGGGGGCTGATCTAGCGCTGAGCAGTAGTCCTTCACAGTCCTCCAACAGCTCGCCTGTGCCCTCCATTGCCTGCAAAGAAGCACATTGCTGGCCATGTTTTTGGCCTGTCTTTGCCACCAGAGACATCTTCCCAGGACAGGGTGCTGAGCCTGTGCTCTGGACTAGCCTGGGGTATTTTTTAGCTAGGAACTCTCGGCAAGGTGCTGGGCTGGGGTCTTGGGTGATCTCGTACACTATCAGTGCCTGGCAGAGGGGGACAGAAGGCCAGGTCAGGACCGTGCTGTGTCCCTGTCAGGTAGGGAAGGGACAGTGCCACATCCTGCTGGGTAGCAGAGATGAGCGAGCTGTGAGAACATCTTTACACCTACAAACAATGAGCAGAGGTTGAGCTGGCAACAAGCAGCTATTCTCATTGCCCCGGAGGAGCCGAGCTGATTTGCAGCATAATTAATATGCATCAGATAAAGAAACCTGAAATCAGGGTTTTGGCTTGCTCAGAAAATATCTTTCCCTGCTTCATTGTTGATCCCAAATGAAATTCTTTGAGGCTGTGGAGAGCGTTTTTGCTACTGACAATATACCTCCTCCTTTTTATTTATTTATTTTGAAAGCTCAATATTTCTAGTTTCCTACCTGGGGTTTGTTTGCCAGGCAGGAGGGGGAGGCATGCACAAGTGTGCATCAGCAGAAGAGACAGCAATGCAGGCAGGCCATTCTCTCCAAAACCACTGAGGAGAAGCCAGGAGGATCACACCCACCTAAAAATAAACATTAACATATGTATGGGCCTTTCTGAGCCTGAATCACTGCTGGATACCAGATCTCCACAGACTCCTGCCCAGAGATGGTGCAACAGTCTGCTCGGTAGCAGCCTTGATTCCTGGCACTGTGGGAAAGGTGCAGCTTTTGCTGCTGCTCACAGATTTCCAGGACCTTTGTGTAATGGAAGGCAGCATCTAGATGAGATGCTGACACTGCTATGTGTGCTTTAACAGCTAGCTGTGTGCTAGTGCAGCTGCAGACAGGAAAAGGCAGACTCATAATCCATGTCAGGAAGTTTATGGTGGTGTACGACAGAGTGTGGAAACAAGAATTATGTCTGCAAGGGCATTTCTCTGCCTTGCGTTCCTTGCCATGATGCCTGCTGGGCTCAGGACTGATGTGGTTTGTTTTCATTTTGGAGAGCCAAGATGGGAAGAATAGTAGGCGGAAGGAGAGGCAGTGTGGGGGTTTGCACTCCCACACCCTCTGCAGCAAATGTGTTCAGGGCTTGTTAAGTCACGCAGGAAACAAAACCCATGGGGTATAACCTGACAAACTGAGACATCAGTTCTGGTTTGGATGTCCTGACCTTGCTCAGGTTAACTGCTTTCCTGTTGCATGCACTGCATAGCTGAGCACAGCTGCCTCTTGGAATTGGACAGTTTTCATGTACGCGATTCCCAGCATGGGGATTGCAGAGATACTGCAGGTTGGGAATGAGTCATCCTGAGACCCAAACATGGGCCTGGAGAAGGCTGGCAGTGAGACAGCAGGGGGAGGTGTTGGTTAGCACTAGACAGTATTAGCAAATCTCTCCTATCCCCAGCCACAGTGCTGTCTAGGCATATATGGTATGTGTAACGTGTCGCTCATTGGTGTCAGGGGAGCATCCTCATAGCTGGAATAGCAAAGAAATAGTACGGGGTCAGGAAAAAGTACCTTAGCATACCTGTGCAGAGAAACTGGTGGTTCCTGCTTGTACTGTCTATGAAGCAAGGCAACACTGACAGTTATACACATCGGTGGGAATAAAATTTGCCCAGAGTTGAATACCTGTGACTTCTGTTTGAAAATCAGTGGGAAATATCTATTTCAGATGTGCACTCAGAGTCCTACTGATCTTGACATCAGAGCAGAAGGCCTGTGCGTAGAGCAGGGCTTGAAACTTGTAACAGCACACAGCCGTCTATCTCAGTCCCAGTGCTCCAGCCTGTTTGACTTTCAACTATGGATCCCCCATAAGGGAATTAGGATAGTGATGCTTCTGCCTACCAATGTGTGCCTCTTATTTAGGAGGTTGTAAAGCTCCCTGGAATTAGAAACAGTAATAAAGGCATTAGGATTGTCCAGCTTCTTTGCACCTTCTAGATTTGGGGAATGTTTATATGATACATAAAAAAGATTTAAATAGGCACGGAGTGGGGGCATATCCAGATGGTCCTATTTAAACACAGGGTGATGAGGGACTACTGAGAAATTTGCTAGATACACATTTTGTTCAGGAATTATCCCTTAAGAGCACTTGTAATAAAGAAGCAGCAATGGCATTCAGCTGTTAATGTTGACAAATTACTGTTGTGAATGGGGAGTGGAAGTGTTCGTGGAGGTTTTCACTCTTTTTAACTGGTGAGGTAGCTCAAGCTGAATTCAGTGGCTGGGTGATTCCTGAGAAAAGTGGTGTTTGCTGCTCTCTGCTGGTTTGTGAAGGAATGATGTGCTGTCAGTGATTCTGGCCCTTGGGCAGAGTCTGGGCAACGACTTACAATAAATTGGGCTCAGGAACAAGTAATGGAGAGAAGCCTGAAGTCTAACCCAGAACCAGATAATGAAGGAGATGCATGGCCATTTCTGCCCCTGGGAGAGAGGGCAGCAGCCAGGGAGCACAGCTTACAGCAAGGAGCATTTAGTAGCCTTTTTTCTTTTTTTTCTGAATTAGACCAATTTATAAAATTGGCTCTGGTAGGAGTCATGTCTAAGGAATATGTTGCCCCAGTGCAAAATGTGGGGCTTATATTGCACTAACTAAAAGATTTTTTTCTGTGTTTTTTACCAGCACCGGCAGCTGCTGAAGGACAGTTTCATGGTGGAGCTGGTTGAGGGCGCTCGCAAGCTACGTCATGTCTTTCTTTTTACTGATCTGTTCCTGTGTGCCAAGCTGAAAAAGCAGATTGGAGGGTGAGGTTGTCCTTCTGGACTATGTCCTTTGCACCTCAGCTTCGGCAGAATCCTGGGTTTAGCCAGCAATTTTAGTTGAATATGAATACCCCAGACCTGGGTTAACCATAATCCCTGAGGTGTAGTTAGTCGAGGAATGATCAGGAAGGTAATACTGTCTATTTTATGAGACCTTGGCCAAGTCCTGATCCCTCAGGTTAATTCCTCCCACCCCTGCTCTGAGCCTTCCTAGGAAAATCGGATGTGCTGTAGCTGCTGGTATTCTGGACAAATGGCATTCATTTTTCTGCTTCCCCTTTGTTTTAATAGGTGACCTTCTTTGCTTTCTTTTGCTCCTAAGGTTATTAATTTTGGCCTTGCAGCTACAGCCAACTAACAGTTTTGCAGAAAAATTGAAAAGGTACAATAAACAGACTATGTGTCAACCCCAAAATGCAGCTATACAGACAGTTTTGTTGACATTTTTCACAAAGTAGGGGAGAGGAACCTTTACCAACATACCTGCCTCAAACAGGGCTTCTCTTCGTTTGATAAATGTTCTGCTTGCAGAGACCACTCTCATCTTCTTGCCCTCCTCAAGCAAAAAGTTGTCCCTGCCCTTTTGAAGCACAAGCTTGTGAGGAATGAACCTTCAAAAAAGTGGGACATTCCCAAGAGTGGATGTTCCTAATAGCAGAGATGGAGAGGGAATAAATCACATGAAACATTTAAAAAGTGAACTGGTTATTCTGGTGAAATCACTGGAGAATGGTAGTTATGAGCTGTAGTTTCTCTCTTCTGGTTGGATTACACAGAGGTTTATACATATTGGCTCACCTGCCCCACTTGGCCCTCCTAGCTCAGGCAGGAGAGACCTGGGTTTAGATCATAGGTAGCAGCCAGGTCAGAGGCATGACATGGCTTTTGAACATCTCCTCTGCGGAGGCTTCAGAGGGTCAGCATGCAGGACTGAAAGGGTTTGCAAAAGATCATTGTGGTTTCTTAGGATGAAAAGAACTAGATAATAAAACAAGTTGCCTTGTTATGTGCTGTACTGGCTATTGGCCCTTCTAGGCTTTCTTGCTGGAAAGCAGCTGTTTACCAGGCTTTTTCCACATGGGACTCACAGTGAAGTTGTGCCCATTTCTGTATCTTATGTGCTACAGCAGGGAAGGACTTGTGGGAAGGGGGAGTGGGCGTTGCCAAACACCAGTAATAGTAAAAGGTTTGGAGCTTCTGTCTTTCAGAAAAAGCCAGCAATATGACTGCAAATGGTACATCCCGCTCACTGACCTTAGTTTCCAAATGGTGGATGAGTCTGAGGCAGTGCCCAATATCCCACTGGTACCTGATGAGGAACTGGATGCCATGAAGATCAAGATATCCCAGATCAAGAATGACATCCAGCGTGAAAAGGTAATTGGCACTCCATGCCAAGTACAGACTCAGTGTCTCTGCTGAGATGAGGTGCATGCTTCAGTACACCAGTGCCAAACAATATACATGGCTGGGTTTGGGACTGGGTTTTATCCAAGACAAAACCTTGGTTTTATCTGACCTCTGTTGAAAATGGATCGGTGGGTGGGAGAGAATTTTGGTAACAGAGTTCTGGGCAGCTTCTAGAGAAGCTCCTTACTGTCTCCTTAATTAAGGATGCTCGTGGAGGACCTGGCAGTGCTATGGCTGCCCAGTAACGTGATGCTGCTGCAGCCTCTGGAACAGAAAGTACAGGGCATAGCTGGGACAGTGGCCAGACACCTCTGCACCTTCATCTGGGGCAGCTGGAATTGGGGAACAGAGCCAAGTCTGAGTGTAGAGATACTGCAGGTAACGTCTCCCTGAGCAGCTAGGGGCCCTGTGGATCCTGTTGACAGCATTTCTCCTGCCTGGGCAGATTTGGCTCCTCGCAGAGGGAAGGGACTGTGGACCTTAAAATGTCTGTCAGTGTAAATGGGGGCAGGTGTTAGAGAATGATGTGTGTCCTCTGTCTCTGTTTCTCCCCCACCCTTCAGAGGGCCAATAAAGGCAGCAAGGTCATTGAGAGGTTGAAAAAGAAACTCTCAGAGCAGGAATCCCTCCTACTGCTGATGTCTCCCAACATGGCCTTCCGGGTACACAATCGCAATGGCAAGGTGAGTGGCTCTTCTGGTCTCCCTCAGAGTACAAGACAGATGTGAAGGGTGGGTGTGGCGTGTGTGTTTGTATACGCTGTTGTACAAGGAGGTCTTTGTGCTCTCTACTGAAAGCAGTTTCCAAGGACCAGACTTCTAACCCTTGCTACACCAAAGGTTATGATGACATCTTGTAAGGCTATGACTAATTTGTATGCAACATTGGCATTTAAAAAAATAACATTAGAAAACCTTAGAAATTAATCCCCTACCTCAGCACCTGTCCAAGCAGAAATGGCTCTCTTCACCGAAGATAAAGCTCTGCAGCAGCTGCCTTCTAGACTCCCCTTCAGGTTCAAGGCTTGGCTCACTCAGGGCTGTCTCCTCAGGACTGTAGGCTGCGCTTGGCAACAGGGGTGCTGAATGGTTGTGAACAGCCTCCTTAAGGCTGTGGGATGCTCAGTGTGCCAGAGGTATCCCCTGCTCTGGCAGTGCTGTATCCTCTCACTGTGGCTTCTCCATGCACATGGCAAAGGATTCTAACAAGATCCTATTGCTGCTTAGTGCAAATCCACAAGCTGGTCACTGCGTCCTCAGTTTGCATCAGTGTCTGGGCCTGTGCTGGAGGCTTTTGAGTTTCCTGGTGCAATTGTTGTGAGGAATAGCACAGAGCTTCCATGGGACCTCATGCTGCCAGGGATGCAGCTGCTGTTTGCAGGGTGGAGCTCTCTGTGAAAGCTCTGACTGCAGGAATCCGTGTTGGTACTGCTGGCACATTGCTGAGAACGCACATTGCCAGAGCCCTACCTGTCACTGACAAAGCTGTGATGCAGGACAACTGGCAGCAGTACTAGAAGGACAATCCAACAATTTCCACTGCAGGAGGGTGGGAGGCAGGCGGGCCTGCTCTCAGTGGTCAGTCAGAATAATGCATACCCTGTTTTCTTTTGTTTTCCTGAGTAGAGTTACACATTCCTCATTTCATCGGACTATGAAAGGGCAGAGTGGAGAGAGAACATCCGGGAGCAGCAGAAGAAATGTGAGTGTCTCTCAGCTGGGCATTAGTACAAATACTGTGATCTTATTAGAGAGCAGGAGTCCAGGGGATGAAGTGTCAGGCAGGGTTCCCTGCAAAAAGAGAGATGTGTGTTGAAATCCACAGCACAACATGGATGTCTTCTGTCTCTGCACATCTGAGTCAGTCTGGGGGACTTTTGCTTGCAGCAACATGTAGGGAATGTGTAGGGAGAGCACAAAGTAAGTGTGTGGAGAGATTCTCCCCTTTACCCTAGAGATCAGAGCTCTGTGCAGTTCCAGGTAGAGGGAGCAGCTGCACCCTTTTACCTGGCTCCAGTCCAAAGAAACTTATTTACTTTTTTGGCATGGTTGTTTTTTGGCTTTGCAAGAAAATAAGAGCCCCCCCTTGTTTCCTGTGAACCATCCTGAGACTTTTTATTCCTAAGAATAACTAAATATGCCCTCAATAGGGCTGGGCTGCAGTACCAGTACAGTCCTGAGAACAACAGTACTGTTGCTGAGCATTGCCCAGGGAGCAGCTATCGCATGTATGCCCAGAATGAGGGAGCGTGCATCCAGCTTCTGCTTTGGATTTTAATTCCTCCCTCTTTGAATCTCCTTGGCAGGCTTTAAAAGCTTCTCACTCACATCAGTGGAGCTCCAGATGCTGACAAACTCCTGTGTGAAGCTTCAGACAGTCCACAACATTCCCCTCACTATCAATAAGGAAGGTGAGACTTTTGGTTTATGCTTTCACATAGTACAGCTGCAGTTAAAACCTACCTTTGCCTGCCTTTGCTCATTTCTCCTGAAACTGCTCTTACTGTTTCTTTTTGCTACAGGCTTCAGCCTGGTGTTGAGTTACAAACTGAGAGTTTCTGTAATGCAAAAGCTGAGACCATATATACCCAACTGGTGTAGTTTAGTTGAAATAGACGACAGTGTACAAAAAGATAGCAGCACGACCAGGAACAATCTGCCATCCAAGTGTTACTTGCTGCAACAATAAAATACAAACTCCAAAGTATATGGCTACTTCTAAGTTAGTAAAATATTCCCGGACATCCTCCAATATATATTCATTGACTATTAAATAGTTTTTACATGCAGCCATCGTGCCAGGGTTTAGAGTGCCTGTTGGAAGTCCTATCCTGGGACAGCTTTGAACTATGCCTGGGAATCCTTTGGAAGAACACTAATTGGCCAAAGTTGTGGTCAGAGACCATCCTAAATTACTATTTCATCTGCTAGGATAGAGTTAGCCTCTATATTTTACTTATTCTCCTTTGAATTTCTTCCATGCTGTCTTGCTGACCCTAAAAACGTCACTGTAAAAGCCACACATTGCTAGAAGGCATTACAGGTGAAACCAACACTGAACCTGGAACTGTTTCCTCTTTTGCTGAAGTGGCTAGATTACGTGTTCCCGCCATCCTTTTTAGCAACAGTTTACCCTCTGCTCGTTAACCTGTGTAATAATATCAAGCTCATCACTTTGTCTTTCACTTTTGGCTCCTCTGTGAACATAACAAAATTCCTTGGGTCATTTGTACAGATGATGAATCCCCAGGTCTCTATGGATTCCTGAATGTCATTGTCCACTCTGCCACAGGATTCAAGCAAAGTTCAAGTGAGTTGCAGTTCTGTCATACACAGAGGTATTGATGGGGGTTAGATAACTCAGGTGCTGTGACAGCTGGGCGTGGACTGCTTTAGGACCGCAGCATCTGGGGTAATGGTGAGGAGGAGAGGTGATTTGGGGAACCGGAAGTGAAATCGGGACACTGGTGTAAATTTAGGGGAATGCAATTTTTTAATGCTACTATTAACTCTCAGAAAGATCAGGATCACGGAGCAAGCATGCAGCATTATTTTTTTAGGCCTAGTCTGTTGGTAAATTTTTTTAAGCAGTGTTGGCAAATTACCCAACAGTTTTAGATACAAGTCAGCCCTTATCCTGAATTCTTTCAACTGTGTTTTGTTTTGCAATGAGAGAATGGAAGGCATTCTCTAACATGCAGAATTTATGGTGTAAAGAAAGAGGTGCTAATATTCAGGGGAGTGGTTTGACAGACGGATCAAGAAAAGTGGAAAAAGTAGAGTGAAGAGGGCACCTGTAGAAATACACATGCTTCTCAGCCATTGATGAGGATAATCTAGGAAAAGCTGCAAAGCTTATCTAGCCATGTGGCTGGGGATCTTGCTCCTGTCTAAGCTCCGTGTGCAGCCTCAGGAGGAAAGGAGTGAACTGGATGTTACGTGCTTTCTGTTAGCCTTCCTCCTACTGAACCACTGACTTCCCAGATGCTGGCTAACATCACTTACAACATAACTTCCAAATAGGGGCAATGTCTACAGCTCGTTACTAGCTCTTCAAAACCACCAGATTCCACATAATTAAGCACTTTATGAAGATAATGAGTTTTTGACAGCTGGCCCCTAACCTACTCTCTGAGGGATCCTATACTCATGTTTTTCTCAGTTAAATCAGTTCTAATGTGTTGATGGGGTCCAGTGTATACCGGCAGAAGTTTCATCACTCAATGGTGTACACCTTCTGCTCATTGTGGATTGATATGGGAAATACTGGATAATAATAGCATACACCTGATTCTTGGCAGAGGTGAAGGGCTTGTCTGTGCTGAGGTCATTTATACGGCAGTGCTGGTACTTCAGCTTCATAAAGGCAACTCTGCTGCTCCAGGTGATGAGATTTGTGCTGGATAGCGTTACTGATACTAATACAAAGAAGACACACTCTGAATGTGATTAATGCAAATTCAGAGATTCTAGAAATTTTTAAAGTTTCTATCTCTGTTTCCCCTCCTCAGATTTGTACTGCACATTAGAGGTGGATTCTTTTGGGTATTTTGTGAACAAGGCTAAAACTAGAGTTTACAGAGACACCACAGAGCCCAACTGGAATGAGGTAGGTTGAATTTTTCTTAATGTGACTTGTTCCATGTGGCAAACATCAATGCATGATGTGCAGAAAACCTGCAAATGGAAGAACTTGCTGCATGCTCAGCACTTGTGCTGCATACGCTACCTTTCAGAAAACACTTATGCCAGGTTCATGTGTCTGTCAGGGCTTGCAGAAGATTTTCTCTTGGATTAGCTATAGTTAAGCAAACATTTCAGTACAAAGGAGTCTTGTCCAGCATTTCATCATTTAAACAGATGCATGTTGTATTTTTTTTTTAAAGGCATAAGTGAAAATATGTTGAAGGAGGTGGTTTTATTTCTTTGTTGTGAGGGGGAAGAATTAGCTATAGACATCTTGCCTGTTTACAGCCAACTCAAACCTGCTGGGGAGCAAAATTAAATACAAGGAAGGTGGGTGAGTCTGTTTCTTTGAATGATGCTTTGCTGCAGCTCAGTGAAACCTGACTAAGATGGCTGACTCCTTAGTCTCTGATTTGACCACCTTATGTATACAAAATACAATTTCAGTGTATTTCTAGACCAACTCCATTAGGAAGGAGGTTTTGGTCAGTCCTTAAGTTGCTCCCTTCTGATGAGTTTTAAGGAGACTATATTGATTATTAAGAGACTAATCTCCTGCTGTGATGTATTCATTGCTCTTTCCTTTCCTGGTGCCCTGCAGGAGTTTGAGATTGAGCTGGAAGGTTCACAAACCTTGAGGATTCTGTGCTATGAAAAGTGCTACAACAAAACCAAGATTACCAAAGAGGATGGAGAGAGCACGGATCGCATAATGGGGAAAGGACAGATGCAGGTGAGACTGTGCTTAACCCATTCCTGATAGCCTTACTGCAAAACACAACAGGACTTTTGAATCCGTGAGTGCACCAGGGAGGGGTTTTTCTGCCTTCTAATTGTCTCAGCATTGGAGGTTTTTCTCCAGATAGTGAGGTATAGAGTGTGATTCAGAGGCGGGAAGTCAGCAGCTTTTTCCCTCTTGCCTTGTCCCCTATGCCTACTTAAGTACTCTTATGGAATAGATGCTTTTTCATGAAAATTTACATTTTGATATCTGATTTGCCTGTTAACTTCAAAACTTCCAGCACAGTATATAGGAACTGCACCGTCACTAAGCCCTGAACACTGTTCAGGGTGCTTCATTTGTGACAAAAGGAAGCAATGAATATACTATCCCGTCTGTAATTCACGTGGAAGAAATGCTACGTTCTGTATGTGCTGGAAGTTGATTGATGTGATAGCAAGGCCTTGGAGGACAGGCTTATTGTCTTGATAACTGCTGTGCCCAGAGTATAGTGTCCATGATAGCGGGCTGCATCTGAGAGAGATTTCTACCGCTGAGAATCAGCGTGTGACACTTAGTTTATGTGGCAAATTTGTAATACAATAGGGAAGGTGATGAGATGACTGCAAATGGATGATGCTTTCAGGGAGCTGCTGTGTGATAAAGCACTAAAGCTCCATGCAGGAGAAATCAGGTCATCAGTGGAGGATGACATGGAGAACATATGTTGCCCCTCTTCTTCCAGTTTGTTGCACTGTCTGTCCACAGCTTTAGGAGGGTGTTAAAATTCTGCAGACACATTCTTTGTGTTGGACTGGCTGTTGTACAGAGCAGAGACCCTGCCCAGATACCTTTTTCTTTCTGGTACGCTGACAAATAGCACCAGTTCTCCTCCATTTATGTTTGACTCTTCATCACTCCAGGGATGATAACTTTCTCCAACATTTGAGTGTTGGTCACACAGGCCAAGGCCATTTGTGGGATTTCAGAAACAGCTCTGAGTGAGGGCAGCCTGCAGGATCATATCTCACCTTTACTCCAGAAGGGTTCATTGTCTAAATGACTTTCATTAGGCCTGTTGATTTCCTTCCCTCCTTGCAGCCCTGAGGCTGCCATGCCATTTTCAGGGAAGGCTTTTGTCGCCAAATGCATGGTGGTTGTTTGAAAGAACACTGGTGTACAAATCAACAAACGCTAGTACAGGGTGCCTCCTGTATATGTCTCTCAGGTGAACCAGAAGTTTGTATGTCCCTTCTGCTAACAAAGCTTATTTTCCATGGAGCTGAGCAACTACAAAAGAGCAAGTTTTCAGCCCGGAAATGCCCTGGAGATTTGTGTGCTCATAATGGAGAACACTGAAATCACTGACCCTCTAAATTCTTCAAATATTTTACATGGAATGATTTGAAGATAAATAAAACCTTTTAAATTTTTAACAATTTTTTTTTCCCCAGAAGAGTGGGCATTTTTATACACAGCACTTGTACATTCTGTTAAAACATCTTATACTTAAATTAATAGTTAAAATACTCTTTGGTGACACATGAATATTAATTGCATCTGGATTCTTTTAGAGAAACCAAAACATTGGAAAGTAAAAGAAAAAAATATAAAAAAAGCCAACGTTTTTGATTAATGTGCAAAAGTTGCATTCTGTTGTATCGTAAAAGGCAAATGCAAAAGTTCTCTTGCTTTCAGTAGATCCCCCTTGCAGTTTATAAAGAAACTTGGTGAACTTGCAGAACATCCTCTTAATTCTCAGTGATTTCTCTCCCATTACACAACTTCTTAATACTATTGAATAATTGCAAATAAAAGTCATAAGAGAGTCTGGTAAGATGTTGGGTTGATAAGAATTATTAAAGGCTTTTATTTAGTTTTAGTTTTAAAGCAAACACCATTTCTCTACTAAGAAATCATAACAATGCAACAACAAAATCAAATTACAACCTGTGGCTGAAGGTTAGCTGTATTAATGCTGTCAGCATCTTTTCCAATCACTGGTTTTATAGTCATTTTCTTTCAGGATTTTCCCAAGTGTTTTTACGTTAAATTTTGTTTATTTTAGAGTTGCTAGTGTGTCTAGGCCTTTCTGTTTTGTTGTTGTGTTGTCATTATTCAGCCGAAGTCTGTCTCGTGTAAAGGTCTGTGAAGTTGGGTGAGGTTTTTTTTCCTAAATTCCCTTTAGTTAAAAACTCTGGGAATATCAAGAGTCGTGTCTACATCCTCCTGCTGATAAAAACAGGGAAATTTCTGTGTTGGCTAAATAACGATGTATTGTTAAGCCACATATTATTGTAAATCTGTAACTTCCCATTACTGGGACTTCTGACTCACTAAATTCTCTGAGCTGCAGTGATGAAGACAATGCATCAAGGAGACAAGGACTGTTTTGGCTGTGAAATGTTTATTAAATCTCTCCGTTACATAATGGCACTGGAGGAAGGAAGACTAGAAATTGGTCCATGTGGCCAGAAGTTTCCAGGAAAGGGCAGCAATTTTAGTAGCTCCCATTGCTCATATTTTCTTTTCCTATGGAATGTTGTATTTACCTGTTCTTATAGCCACGTGCAAGAGTTTCATTGCTTGCCAACCTGCAAGTTTTATCCCTGAAAAATAAAACCATAAGGTTTAATATGGGAGAACCTCATGTAAATGTAGAAGTGAAGTCCTCATCAGACCTTCTGGAAATGACAGCAATGGATGTGCAGTGTTTAACCAGCTGGCATGCATGGCTGGGGACTTCTGTTACATCTCAGGCATGAGAAATACAGGGAGAAGGTCCCATTCCTGGGCACACTGTGAAAGTGAAGTTACTGGGGGACTTGGGGGAGAAAGAAATGGACATCATCTTACAGGAGGAAACATAAGGCTTACTTCAGTATTAATCGTCAGGTCCTCATTTTGAACTCTCTATTTTATTGTTTTTTCTTTTTATTGTTACTTTGCATCCATCTTCAGCACTTGGGAAGCTGGCCCTTTTGCTCTTTGAATTTTGCACGTCATGTAGCAGGCATGTCCACGTGTTTTGAGTGTAGCAGCCTTTTGTTTGGTCCTGAGACTCTGCATCTAAGTGGGCACATATGTCAGCAAAACTGGCCTCTGCCTTGGGAACAGATTGGATGAGTAAACTGACACTTCATCCTATGATCCGCCTCCTCCAGTTGCTACCTCCTAGAAATGCTGTTTCCTGTGGTGGTGGTGGTTTTTTTGGTTTGGTTGGTTGGTTTTTCGGTTTGGGGTTTTTTTTTGTTTTTTTTTTTTTTTTTTTTTTTTTTTT
>VZSZ01009532.1:506879-524164 GCA_013398815.1 Ibidorhyncha struthersii
TTCCTTCTGCCTGTCAGCAGTGCTGGAAAATCAGAGAGGATATGACCTTAGATCACTCATTGTGTGGTAGCAGCACAACACCATTCCTCTGTTGCCATGCAAAACAATCACTCTTATCTGCTTAATTATCTGGGATGTCTCATAGCAGTGCACATGGCTATTTCAAACATCTAGGTTGTTTTCCATGTAAAACAGATTGTCACATGCTGTACCTCCCAAGCGTCAACTCAGAAAACCTTTTACACACTTGAGCTCATTTAAACAGTTTGCTCATGCAGAAAAGTATCCCAGCAGTGAAAACAGGGTGGAAATGAAGAAGGCAATGGGTCATGTCTAAAGGGTGATGGTGGGAAAGATTAACATGTCAGTGGGGAGCTCTGAGAAGAATGGGGTTATGGCTGGACTGGGAGTTTCCAGCAGCAGTGAGACTGACAACATGTATGTGACATCAGTTAGAATTAAAAATTGATGGAGTGTAAAGTTGCCAGGGAAATTTAATAAAAGGAGGAAGTAATGTGAATAAATAGCATAAAACACACAAACCTTAAAGTTGCCTCAGTCCTTGCTCCCAGGAATTTCATTTCCACTGGTGCTTCTTTGTTTTTTCCTCTTTCTGTATGTTTTTTTTTCTGGGGGAAAAAAAAAAATCATTAAACTTTCTGTGGTGGTTTCCTAAGGCAGGGCACAGAAATCCTTCTTAGTGCCTGGCTTGTATTTGCCATTGACCGGTATCCTCAGTTTGCCTTTTTCCCATGTCCTCACCGCTCTGTGCTCTGCACACTCAGCCTCTACTGACTTCTATGCACTAATTGTCTTAATTCAGCGCTGAGCTGCTATGAGGGCCAGAGACTTGCACTCAGAAATCCCTGTGATGCTGAGCTGCTTTGTTCTATTGGGTTTTGTGCAGGATACAGAGAGGCATTTGCTTGATTCGTTAGTGAATTTGGGGCTGTAGTTGCAAATGCCAATGAACAGGCTGCAAGGGGACTGTAGGTGCTGGAGGAGTAAAAACAAACTGGTTTGCTTGTATTTTTCCTGTGCAGCATGCACTTTTGGTGGGGACTGTGCAAACAAGCCTGTGCGATACAGTCTTTGAGGGTTTTAGCAGGTCTGTCCTATTTGCATAGATCATGGAAACAACACAGTTTTTCAGAGTTTCAGTGGAGATGGGACAGGTCCTTTTGTCATTCAAGCCAAGCAACTGTTTGAAGGAAATGTTTAGAGGTGCAGTGAATTTTGCTGTCAAATTAATGCAGAGGCAGCCATTTCACAGTGCCTCCCCCTGCTTGAGCTGGCAAAGTGAGCGCTCTGTGCTTGCTTGCTTGGAGCAGTCTCCTTTTGGCATGCTGTCTGTAGATTGCATTTTTCTACTCTGTGTTCCTTCTTCCAGGTCATTGATCTCCAAATCAGGCCAGAAGACAGCATGACCCCATTTGTCACAGGCCCTCTCTATGCTGAAACATCACACTTGCTAACTCTCTTTGTCCTCAGTCTGCTTTGTAACCTGTCCGCTCCAGCTGCCCTTTCCCTCTGTTGTTCTTGCTGGCCTTAGAAGGTCGGTCATCTGTAGGCTCCAGGACTGAAAGCTTGCTCGAAGTCTAAATGACGTTCTTCGTTTCCTGTTGACTCTGTTATTTCCTACTTTGACTTTATCAGACTCTTAGACCTGATCTTCCCGTCTCACTCAGTGTTGCTGAGAGCTTATTCAAGCTTTGATCTTTTATTAGCTGCCATCATTTCGCTTTGTTATTTAAAAGGCACCTTGGGAGGGATTTTTTTTTTTTTTTTAATTGCTCCTGTTATTGCCAGTGATTTATGCAGGGTTGGCTTGGGTCAGCCAGATCCACTCCCTGGTGCTTGTTCTCCCTAGGTGTCTTCATTCAATACAAGCTGTTGTCCAGCAGGAGTCAAACAGCAGGTGGGGAGTGCAGGGGTCCTACCAGCCCTGCAACGGAGCTCAGAGGTGAGGGGACAAGAGGTAGCAGCAGGTACGCTCGCAGTTCTTGCTCAGCTCCAGTAGTTTACCCAGCAAGGAAGAGTGTCTGTGAGCTCTCAGGTCCAGTACACTGCTTTTGCTAGTCCTTTGTGCCATATGATATTCATTCTTGAGACAGAGTAGGACTTTGTTTGGCTCATACTTTTTAACACCTCTTCACTTGCTTTTGTTTTGCACAGTGGTAGGAATTCGCTGGTCATCACTGAGACATAACCAGTAACACCTGTTAGCTTAAATAAGCTGTAACTGGACCCTTTAACTTTTTTGGCAAATATTCAAAACCCTCTTTCCCCTTCAGTCTTAAGCAGTCTCCCTCTGCTATAAATAATACAGTCTCAGTGACTCCATTCTAAAAGAATATGGAAAACTGCTTCTGAGCTAGAGGATCGGCTGTGACTGTGTCTATCAGCAGGGCCATTTTGGCAGCTTAATGAGATGACTATTTAGGCAGCTGGAGATCAAGCTTTCAGGAATAATGAGCATGGTTGCTCTTCATAGGAAACCAGACACTTCAGAAATGGTTTCCTCTTGATTCTGGGAAAGAATGTAGTTGTTGAAAGGAACCAAACTTCCAGCACGGAAATGCAGGGAAGAACAGCCTAGATTCTGGCCAACTTGTAGGGACCTTGGCCAGCCACACAGACGGGGGCGGATCTGTTCCGCCAGAGTTATAAGCAAACCCTCTTGGCCAGCAGTCTGTTATTTGGGTTTGCTGAAGCACTGAAGCTAAGCACTGCTGCCCATTGGCCTCCTGGACCTTTGTGCAGTCCCAAAATGTGGGAACTACTGGTTACAGACTATTCCTTACAAGGAGTCTTCAGGAATTTCTGCCAGAGTTGCACCTACAGGAACCGGTCCAATTCAACAGGAAAGCATGTGTGTGCTGGCAGCATCCCACTGTGGGCTCACGTCCGTAACAAAGTGCGCAGAGATAAGGTTGGCCTGACTTGTTTGTCTGTTGCTTCTTGGGGTCTCTGCAGTGTTCTCAAGCAGGGAGAAACTTTTCTCTCTGCTGGTTGTCATCTTTGGGGAGTGGGGAAGGGCGTGGGGGGCTTGTCCAATGCTGCTGACAGCTACAGAGACTAGTTTGTTGATGGTCTGAAAGACAGCGTAAGTGTGATTGCATCTAAGATCTCCCAGAATGGCAGCTGCCATTGTTTCAACATTTACCTCTGCCTGTCAGAGAACTCAGCTTTTGCATGGGGTTCTGTGAGAGGGAGGAGCTGTGCTGCAGAAGTAGCTCTGCTTACTGAGTGTATTTTTGTTTGCTGACGACAGTAAACTCAAAACGCAGAGTCAACTGCAGTTGCCTGCTCCTGATTTTACTGCGTCTTGGTGTTCAAGAGCAAAGTGCTACAAAGCCATCTCAGGAGGCACCAAAGTCTGCTTGCTTTGGCTGGTTGTGATTGCTGATAGAAGTCCCCATGCAGACAGGTCTTTTCTGTCTTTTGCCAGTCTAGCGTGAGCCTGAGACTCTTCAGGTGTTCAGATGTGTTTGGACTCTCCCAGGCAGTATTGGAATGGGTGGGTGATGTTTGCGTACGTGAGTCAGCTGCTCCCCAGCCTCACAACTGTCCACTCAAAAGAGGTCAAGCAAAGCTGAAAATGGGAGACGAGGCCTTTGCGTCAGAACTTGTTTCTGTTTAATGAATTCTTGCAATAGCAGGTCCAGGTGTTTTTCATGCCTCTGTGCTCAAATAGAAATGAAAAGGAATAGGCAGGTTGAAGGAGGACAACTTTCCGTGATTTCTGGGCCCATTTTCTCCATTTCTCCTCTGTCAGATCCTGACAGAGGTTTTGTTTGTTACTTTTCGCTGTATAGATCACTTCATATTCCTTTTCCTTGATCTCACTGTTTAGGGTCATTATGTCTTTTGAATTTGGTGGAACATAGTCCTTGGAAGTGATTAGCTTCGTAGCCAAAAGCTCTGAATTCTCCAGCCTGGCTTTTTATTTCAGTGCAGTAATTTCACACTCATCCAACCTTGCCTGTCTCTAGAAGACTGCAGAGAGAGACAATTTCCTCTGTTTCAAATCAGACTTACTTCAGAAATCTCTCCTCCCCTTTTCTGACTCCTAGCCCTGTGGGACGGGATGAATTTGGCTGTCTGTTAATGCGCTGTGTTGTGCTACAGCAATGTATGTGGTCTCTTTCTATGAAAGGTGAGGTTATTGGCTTTCAAACATTGATTTTGCTCGTCGAGGTTGCCTCTCTTGTTGAGCAGACATTGCATGTGTGTTGCTGGATTTTCCATGTGTGAATCCTCATCAGCCCTGCTTAGAGAACCACACAATATCTGAGTGTCCTGTTACCTGAAACCAGGGAAACCCTGGAATGTGTGTTGTCCTATAGAAAAGAAATAACATGCTAAAAGTGGTAGTGCTTTCTCACTTACAGAAGCCTTTCTGGCTAGCTGATTTCTCTGAAGTCTGTTCCTAGCTCATGGGTAATTTCCATGTTTTTCAGCTGGACCCACAGGCGTTGCAGGACAAAGATTGGCAACGCACAGTCATCTCAATGAATGGAGTAAGTATGGAAAACAGAAGTTAGCACTGCTTCTGTGCCTCTTATGTGCTTTATTTCTTTGCTTTTCGTTGCAGCATTAAAAAAAAAAAAAAAAAAAAAAANAGTGAAGCTGTCAGTGAAGTTTACCAGTCGGGAGTTTAGCCTGAAAAGGATGCCGTCCCGGAAGCAGACTGGGGTGTTTGGGGTCAAGATCGCTATTGTCACCAAGTGAGCTTATGGGTCACATTTCTCCCTATTGTTTTTCAGAAAGCTAAGTGGCCAGTGGGTTGCGCCTGTCTTTACCCCACTGATTCGTCAGTCCAGCCTGTTCCACGTGGACAGTAGTGTAGATGGCTGTGGCTGTAGAAGGGAGATGCTGTATATTCTGAGCTTCATTTTTTTCAGGGGAAAAAACATCATGCACGCAGGCTTTGAAACCTAGAGTGTTTACTTACAGCATCTCACTTTTCTGAGTTCCGGAAATACCCCTTGCCCCTTTGCTCTGTAGTTAGCTGACTAGGTCACAAATTTCCAGAGCCACTGAACACTGATGTTTCCTTTCCATAATCGGAAATGTTCAAGTTCTTTGGATCCTGTTGTATTATTTTAACCCCTGATCTTTTGTCATGAATCGTTTGCCAGAAGAAACCTGTTTGTTCTGTTATATAGTTTGGGAAGTGTGGTATTTCCTCCCGATGGAATTGCATTAATTGGAAAGCATCAGTGTTGCTATGTATCCGAGGTCTGTTTGGGAATCCCCTGGTTACCTGTGCAAGGGGCAGAGTCTGGGGGCTCTGGGACCCGGCCAGAGCCCAAGTGCTCAGGCCAGCTGCAGAACAGGCAAAACAAGGCTGAGACGCTCGGAAAACCCTCTCTGGTCTTAAAAGGAGTTTTTCAGGCTGAGTTACCTGCTCAGACTCTCTCCCACCCCAGTTTCCAGAAGAGGTTTGCACAGCAAAATGACGGGGTGATTTTAGCCAGCCCGCCTGGCTGGGGTAACAAGCATTGAGGGCACGGGCTGTACTGAACTCTCCCATCTGTCTGTCTTAAGGAGAGAGAGATCGAAGGTGCCTTACATAGTGCGCCAGTGTGTGGAGGAGATAGAGCGGCGTGGAATGGAGGAGGTGGGCATCTACCGTGTCTCTGGGGTTGCGACCGATATCCAAGCTTTGAAAGCTGCCTTTGATGTCAGTAAGTAATTGTGTCTGATGTTTTCCTTTGCGCTGTGAGAACCTGCATGAGCTCCCTGTCAGGTGGCTATGCTATTTTTAATCTGATGTTCCCCAAGAAGTGTTAAGAGGTAGAGATTCTTGCAGAAGGAGAACAATTTTAACACTGGCTGCAGGTTTTATTAATATTCTTCAGCTACAGATACAACCTAAGACATACAACAGGATGGGTCCTTATACCAAATAATGCATTTGTTATTCTTCCCAGCAGACACGAAATGGTGGGTTTGCCTGCTGTGCCAAATCTTTGTAAATGGCAGACACCTTCCTCAGGGGAAGTGGCAGCAATCAGAAGCCATAACTTCCTCACTATTGTGAGGTCTCTAAATTAATAGGAGTCCTTGAAATTGAGAATGTTTTGTGAAAGGAAGGCAGCAAAAAAAAAATTCTAAGGTTGGCTAGGAAAGGTGTTTACGAAACTGAAGCTGGGTGGTCAGGGCTCCCGAGTTCTCTTCTTAACTCTGTGTCTAGATTGATGTGCACAGATTGTAAAATTAGATAATTTTGACCAACCTTTGTAAATCTTTCTTTGATCTTGAGCAGCAAAGGGCTTCTTACTGGTGCTGCATTTAAAAGAATGGCATGTATGTCCCAAAAGGCGTCCAAGATCAGGCAGATGACACACCTCCAAATTGCTGAGGTACAAAAAATGCAATTCTGCCCTATTTCCAGCTGCCACATGATGGTCCAAGCCACACGTGAGCTCTCTTTTGATGGAAGCAGTCATGAGGCCTGTGCCAGATGCCCAAATTCACCCTCCCTGCACTTTTTCTTCACTTATTTTGTGAAATTTCTTCCTTCTTGTATTTTTTTTCAATCCTCCTAAGCTACCAAATACATTGATTTTTGAATCTTCACTAGTGCAAATAAGGGTGTTTCACATTTTGAAAACCAACTTTTTTCGTTTATATCAAATGCTATTTTACAGTCAGCTTCATGAAACCAGCGCTGGCTCTGCTGGTTGGCCTGTTTGTTTTAGGGAAAGAGGGTGGGTTTGTTGTTCTTAATAGTAATAAAACTGAAATGTGAGCCCTGAATTGCCTGTGTACTTTAGCTACGCTCAGTGGGGAGTTAGACAGCCTTGGAGTCCCTTGTTCTAAGCTGTTAGAGGCAGGGAATTGGAATAACAATTGTTGTCACTAACAAAAGTTGAAATGTATATAAATACAGTCAAGCAGGGCTTGTTCCAGATCAGGCCGAGGTCGCTGGCACAGCGTAACTCACCCTGGGTAGTGTGAGGTTCCCTCTACTTGATTTAAAGCTATAAACTGTTTGCAGTCATTTGTGCAGTGCTTTTCAGTTGTCAGAAGGCAGCTCATTTAATCTGGAGAAATGTAAACAGGAAAACTCTCAGCTATTTGGGCAAAGACAAAGGATAAACAAAGCGAGCCAAAGCAAGAAAAAGAATGAATGCAAGGCCAGCAGCTTCTTTACCCTGCTTCCCCTCTTCCCTCTTTCAGATAACAAAGATGTGTCAGTGATGATGAGTGAGATGGATGTCAATGCCATTGCGGGCACCTTGAAACTCTACTTCCGCGAGCTGCCTGAACCCCTCTTTACAGATGAGCTGTACCCCAACTTTGCCGAGGGCATTGGTAGGTAGTAGCAGAAATAACCCTCAATACCCGGGTCTGTGGCAAAGACACTGTTCTGTAGGAGGCTGCTCCTGAAGCAATAAAAACCCCATATTTATAATGTTGGACAGAAGCCTGGAACAAGCTGTTAGGGAAGTGAAATGGAGCTCAGAAATGAGCGTTGGAATGACATATTCTTCCAATGAGTTTGAATATGGGCAATTGCCATGCCTTTTTGTAGAAAATGTCCAGGTTTCTGAAGGATAGGTTAAGAATAGTGACAGCATATTTGTCGTTTGCCCCGTTCAGTCTTCCAGGGAAGCTGTCTTTGAGGAGGGGGGGGATATACCATGTCTTATCTTGACGCAGGGCAAAAGCATCGTAATGGTTGAAATTCTGAAAGCTCTCGAACTGCTTGAGAGAAAAGGATTCTCTACATATCTATGAAATAAAGGAAAGAGATCCTGTGGGGTATTGATGTGCAACTCTGACCTTCAACCTGTGATGTAATTACAGTCCACTCAGGACCATCCGTATTTGTTGGTTTGGGAAATTACGCAGTCAGTCAAATTCTCACTCACTGCCTAGGGTGATGGTTTGTTATTTTCTGTCTTGTAGCACTTTCAGATCCTGTTGCAAAGGAAAGCTGTATGTTGAATCTATTGTTATCGCTTCCAGAACCCAACCTTGTGACATTCCTTTTCCTTTTGGACCATTTAAAAAGGTAATATGGGCATCCTCTAGACACGTATTTAATGGTTTTGAAAAGAGGAGCTTTTTCCTTGAATCTGTGCTGAACCACACAAATGAAGAAGCGTTTGCTGTGAATGCTCATCAGATAACTATTGTCTCATACTTCCATAGTGAGGTACTAAATCCTGAATTTCATTCCCACTCATACTGGAAGGATTAGAACTGAAGGAAAGGGGTAATAAAAGTCTCGCGACTTATCTAGTGCAAATGCAAATTCCTGCTGCAATATCAGTGCAAAACTGCACCTGCATCTGCATAGGTTCTGGAGAAAGGTTTTAGTATAAATTGTGAAGCTTTGGCCATGTTTAGGACTCGTGAGCCCTGTCTCAAAAGGTGCCTGCAATCTAACATGATGTATTTTTTAAAATTCCAGCTTTGCACTTCTGCTAACTGGAGTTGTCAGTTCCTTGCCTAGACTAGTCTTTCTGATCTTGTCTATGTCTTTGTATATACGGTTGTAACTGTGAAAAAGTATTTCCATGTGTTTGATATTAATGCAGTAAGCTTGCTTAATACATGCACAATGTGTTAATTTACATATGCATTTTGTACAGACTGTCACTGGAGAGATGAAAGATAATCTTGTGACTGAGGTTCTGGATTAAAATCCAGGAAATCTGGGTTTTACTTGTGTTTCTGCTGCAGACTTTTCTGCCCTTGGGTACTTTTTTTAACCTATGTGTCTCGGTTCCTCATTTATGAAACTGGGATGAAAACATCCCTTTACTGATGTCCCACTTCTGCCTGTCCTGACAGTTCGCAGCGGTCGCTTTCCCAAGTTAGAGCTGTGTCTACACTCTGTGTGGAGTGCCTGGAGACTGTGGTTGTGTCAGATCACGGTATTGCTTATGTATGAAGTTCATTTAGGCACATATATAGAGAGTGCTTGATTGAATGTACCTAAAACTTTTTGCAAAAGGAATAAATATGTTTTCTTACTTAAGGACATTTCCAAACTCAGACGTTTATAGGGATCTGCCTTGTTCATTGTTTCTTCTCCCAGGGTTGCTGAGAGGGAAAGCGTTAACAAGATGTCCCTGCATAATCTTGCAACTGTCTTTGGACCAACGCTGCTCAGACCTTCAGAGAAGGACAGTAAAATCCCTACTAACCCAACCCAGCCTATCACAATGACAGATAGTTGGTCATTAGAAGTCATGTCCCAGGTAAAATCCTAAACGTGCTATTGAATCTTGTGAAGGCAACACGTGGGAAACTGCAGTCCTCTAGCAGGGCCTGTGTTTTCATGACAGGCGCTTTTGAGAAACGTAAAGAACTTTCACCCTCACACAGACATTTTAGACCATAGAACTGTGTTTCTTCAGGCAGTTCAGTTTGCATCTGTACTAACACAGCTTTTCATGAGAAAATGTCAGTATGCGTGCAATCCTGTACGTTTCGTGTTTGTGCGTAGAAGGATATTTTTTGAGGGCTGTCTCACAGCACCATATTGCTAGCCTGGATAAAAGGACCGTCAGTGTTTTTCCACGATGCTCCTCAACACTTAAACCACCTTCACTGGTGCACAACAAAATTCTTTGCTAAATTCAGATTTCTTTGGCCACTGCTGCCTTTGAAGGTGATGCAGAGAATTTGAACATGGAGGCTGTGTTAGCTGGTCAGGCTGGTTTCTACTTTCTTGGTTGAGTAATGGCAAATTATAGATGAGATTTTTTTTCAGTGCAGTGGAACACCAGCACCATTTTTATACCCTGGAAGCTGCATAGAGAGTCTCTGAAGCACTGCAAGTTTCAATGTCCCTGCTGTTATACCCTGTATTAAAACAAATACTTAACTGAAAGATGTTCCTGTGGAGAGAGCTGTAGGCACATCTGCCAATGCTCAAACAGCCAGGATGAGAATGAGTTAATAGAGCTTTATTATTACCCCTTTCTTTTTCTTTCCAGGTTCAAGTTCTTCTGTACTTCCTGCAGCTAGAGACTATCCCTACCCCAGACAGCAAGAGGCAAAGCATTCTCTTTTCCACAGAGGTGTAGGTGCCTGTGATACCCACAGGATGCAAAAAAACTGCTCTTGGCAAAAATCTGCCACACCTGAGAAAAAGACAACTGGTGTTTCTTCAGACATTACTGGCCTGCTCCTGTCCTGGGGAATTACAGCCCACAGTGCTTCTGCTGTTTGTTAACCAGAGACAAGCTGAAGAGAAAGGAAAAGGATCTCTGCTTTTGATCGGTAGGACCAGAACTGAACTGGAGATGGAGCTGTGCAGAAACTCCACTAGAAGGAGCAATAGACACTTGAACAAAAGCACCACAGAGTGTGGCTATTATTCTTGTTGGGAATGTGACAGAAGGTATTCCTCGTTTTATGGATTTAATTTATCATAAAGAAACTTCAAGATTTCTACTGGACCACTTGATAGGATACCCCTTTTTGGGCGAGGGGGAGTTAAAGGATGTATCACAACTGTGTCTTTAATAACTGCTGTTTTTAAAGTACTGTTCTAGGCCACAAAAATAGCATTTCTTTGCAAAAGGAAAGGAGAAGGGAAGGGTCTGGGATCTGACAGTCCCTCCTCAGAAATTCAAGTCTTGATTTGAACAGGGTTCTGAAGGAATGAAAGTTTTGCGTACAGCTAGAACTGTGGGTTTGTTTGGGGTTTTTTTTTTTTTGGTCTCATCCACCCCTTCCCTAACAAATGTTTATGCAGCTCTAGGGAAGGAGATGCCCTGCTCTTGCCTGTGTTGCACTTCTGATGGGTTTTTTGGGGTTAAGGGAGCCAGACCCAATCATGTTACACTATAAATAAATAAATATAGCAAATTAAAGAGAGGCAGGGAGGGTTAGAGTCAGTGATTCTGTTTGTGATTCTGTTGTTTGTTTGCATATAAAAGCAGGGGCAATATTATCCAGGCAGGATTGCTAAATTCTTCAGACCCCACCAAACAATGAAAATTAATTGGGAAGACTGTTAATTCCCAACACTCCAAAGAAAAGATGCTATCACTGCAAAAATAATTGAAGTGTTTGTGAACAACAACAAAAAAAAACCAACAAAAATTAATGGGTATCAGTTTGGCTGGCTGCTTACTCCAAACTCTTATCAGAACATCTTTTTTTTTGATACTTGAATTTTTGGAGGCTTTGTACATTGCTTCTACAAGAGTCTTTTTCCGATAGATACAAATACTTTGATAAAATGTGTCAGAATGTACTTTATTGACAATCTAGCAAGTAGCATGCATTGTGTGTTCTCCAGAAATTCCAACGCTGTTTTAAATAAGAGCAGTGAAGAAATTTCTGTGGAAGTACATACAGCAGTACAAAAGGTCTAGCCAAGTCCTGAGTTTGTGTTTCCCTGCCCGAATCAGTTGAAGCCACAGGGGTTACTTAGGCATAAAGGGCAGCAGTGTTTGCGGAACTGAAAGCATCATCTAATTGCTGGTATCCAGAGCAAAGTGTTCTGGCTATGAAGCAGCTGTGCCAAATATCTTAGGGGGGTAGGAGTGATTCCACTTTCACCACATACCCCAGCCCCCTTTACTTCCTGCTCAGTTATGCAGCAACTGTTTAGTGGCATCCATCCATCATCATCCTGGCGAGAAAAGTACAGCTTGAAGACAGGAAGGAATCAGCATGGGAAGGGGAGGGACAGATTCTGGAAGATTGGTGGAGTTAGGCTGTCAACATCATTTGAGGGGAAATATGACAAAGAAAGCAACCCCTGTTACGCTGAATTGCACGTTTTCTGGTGGGTGATCTGCAACCTCTCAATTAAAAAAACAAAGGAATCTTTCAAACAAATGGAAAGAAAAAAAAAGGAGAAATTATTTTGTAGTCACTGTAATTCTGACTGCTGCATAATATTAGAAATTATTGTACTGTGAAGTTGCAAATTCAAAAAGGAACCAATATAAATTTCAATTTTGTGAGTATATCAATATTTTGCATGCTTTGTAAGGATTCTTATAGGAATTTAATATTGCTTAGTATCCCTCCCTCCTTAGGCCTGGGAGCAAACCTCTTTGTAATGTAATGTACAACTAGAAATTCCTTCTTTCTTGTATGTATTTCCACTACATTCCAACTTCTGAACCCCTAAAACAGAAAAAGTGTTTATAGTAGGAGGTGCTTTTTTTGGGGAGGGAATGAAGGCAAGGAAACTTGAAGGCTTACGATTTTCAATTTTTAAATTTTTTTTTTCCTTTTTGAAGGTAAAAATTAGTCACAATCCTTAAAAACAGTGACTTAAGAAAGTCATGTAGACCAGTAAACCACACTCTCTGGTTTTGGTTTTAGGTGTTTGTTCTCATTTTCACTTAGCGGTTCTATAGCAATCCTTTTCCTGCAAGCTGCACACCGACCCGTTCCAGGCTGTTGTCTGATGGATCTGAGGCAGCAGCACTGCTGATGGCTTCATCAAAAAGGAAAAAAACCCAACCAAACTACCCCAGGTGGCTGGGCGATAGCCTTTTGCTTTTGGTGTTTGGAATCCGTGGCTGTTCTTCGCAGTGTTGAAACTGGAAAGCAATACCATAATGACTGTGCCAATTTACTTTTGCCCAGGTTTTTTATTTTTATTTATACAGGAAGTTAATTTTAATATTAAATTACTGATCTATAGTGTGTAACCATAAGAAAGTTGCTTTTGCTTTGGTTACTGTTACAGGTTGTTGCTTTTAGTCTCTCATTACAATGCTCCGTTCTAATGTAACATTATCTAACATGCAGGCATGTGGATCAGGGAAAAAAAGTTAATTTAACTTAACCCGTTAATTATTTCTGTTAAGTATGAATATGTTTTCCCCAAAGCTGGTAATTTTGGGCTGGAAAAGATAGCACATCTTATTGCTGATGATGAAATCATGGACTGATTTGAAATATGAGAATTGATTTCTTGATTTTCCTTTAATGTTGCAATTAAGATTTTTCAAACAGTCTTATGTTTTCAGAAATTAAGTATTTCTAAAAGGCTTTTATATTCTTTTCCCAGGGATGTTGGTTGGTTTTGTTTTGGTGGTGTTTTTTTTTTTTACTTTGTTATTTTTTTTAATAAGCCTTATCATACTTAAACAAAAAGGGACTTGCAAAACTTGGCTTTAGAGAAGGCCTTCTGGTTTCTACTCTTACATATTCCCTTGTGAGTTGTGTCAGAAAACCAAACTCTTCCATTTTCTATATTAAAAGGTACAATATAAACACCATAAGAGCAAACTAGCAAAAAATTACCCTTTACATGTGCACTGGGAGTTTATGCTCTTTCAGTTTCTTGTGTATTGGAGAGACCTTTCTAAAATCATAGCTTTCAGTAACAGGAATTTGAAACGTTAAAACTTTCGACTAAAGAAATTCAGGTGATTTAGAATAGATAGTCTGTGTATCTCCAGTTCAAGGAGAGGAATAAGCATCAGTTTCCTGGCATTTAGAAACTGTTCTAAAATTCTCACGGATTTTTTTAACACTGAGAAGGGTTTTTTAAGTAAAATTTTAAAAAGTTAAGTAAAGCAAACTATGGGAAAAGTTTTCAAGGACACACAAGAAATAACAGTTCCTACATCAGTTTCAGCTTTGCGTTTCTGCGTGCTTTGTATGGGAGGGGAGCGTCTGAAGCCAAATTGAAACACATCCATTAAAATGCTGCTGGTGTTCTTTATTCTTGCACAATTTTAACAAGTTGAGGTAGTAGCTGAGCTATTTCAGGCTGTATTTTAATGCTGCTATTTTTCAATGTATCAGCTAAGGGCAAAATACAGCCGGGTGGTGACTATATTCGCTGATGCCCGCTGCCTGCCTCGGTTCTGACTGTCAGTCGCTAGTACAAGGCAATCAGCACGCTCCGGAAACTGCAACTTGTTTCGCTGGCCACAAGGTGGTGGAACCACAGAGTGTGTTTTTGGCAGATTCAGTATTTTTACCGTTTATTCATTTTACCTGTTTGTTTATGCCGGTTTTCTATGAGTTTATTTAAACAAATGTACTGTTCTTTAAAGCATACATGGATCTCCCAATTTGTTTGTCACCCTTGTAACACTGGAAGGCATCACAATGTGTTCATTTACCTTAACGTGCCATTCTTTCAAGTGTGTATAAAATGTAAATTGACCGACATGGCTTTTAAAAATGTTTAAACTCTGATGGCAAAACCCCAACCCTCTCCGATTCCTTGCTGGTTAATCCTTTTGTTTCAGTGCTTGGTCACCTACTGGGATAACATTATCAGATGTGGCATTCTTATTATGGAAATATTAGTAAGAAATGGGAAATGTTTTAAGAAAACCCCCTACCCTTTTTCTTTTTACTTTAATTCAAGAAGACAGGGACTTGTAATAACAGAAGACTGATACATTCATGCTACACTTAAGGGATTTGTTTCTGTTCCTTGAAGAAAAAGCTGAAAGGGCAATTCCTAAGTAGATACAATCAAATTAATCAAATTCTTGGTGTAGTTAGCAAGTCACTTGCTTATGCCCTCTTAAATTTGTAGCCCAGGTATGTTTTTCTTTTTAAACTTTGCTCACGTTGTCATCATACTCTTATCAGAAAAATAAATTGGATACCATTCACTTCCTTTAACGCAGGGTACGTGCAATTGAGATACTGGAGCCTTAGGTTCGTATTAGCAATTCTCCATTCTGAACTAGAATGAAATGAATGTTCATATCTATTCTATGAATTTTCTCATTTAATAGAATTAAATACATGGATTGCCCTTAAAATCAACAGAAGCTCTAAAGGGAGCACTTACAGTTAATGATTATTGCTTGACAAGGTTTTAGGGAATAAAAGTAACACAAATGCAAAAGAGAAGCATAATTAGGAATCACTTGGCTCACAGAGTCTGGAACCAGGACAAAGTTCTTGTTTCAAGTTACAAAAGAAGGCTAATGCCCTGGATAACTGTGAGCAAAGACTGTCTTGCCAGTAAATAAACATTAATATGAGAACGCCAGGAATTTAGCTACTGCAGCCTCCCAGTTCTGATGTGCTGCAACCCCTCTTTCTTGCTACTGGAAATTCACAGTTCAGCGCTAAGAAACAAAGCTCATCACTGGCTGTCTACCTTTTGATTCCCACTGTGGCAATAGATGGGGAGGAACAATAGAGTTTGCATGTTACCGTAGGTTAAACGCCACCGCAAAGAAGGAAAAAGCTGATAGGACCAGAAAGTCAGACTATTGATTAAGCTAAAAGTCTGTTTCTGGGCTGCAAGGATAAAATGCCACAACGTGCTGTAATGATGAAATGGTTGAAACAGTAGGACCGAAGCAAACCTGAGTGTACCTGTTGTCTTGATTCTCCTCCTTCCATGACCATATCACTAGATTTAGGCCTTCCAGGTCAAGCAAATACATAAATGCTATTGCCAAGAATTGGAAAACTATTAAATTACCTACTTTGCCTCCACTGTTGATTCTCTTTGTGTTGCCATCTTATAGGGGAATTGCTGGAGACCATTGTAAAAACATGCAGGTGAACCATGCAAATATTTTCCATGTCATGTATTTCCTACTATCACGTTTCACCTTGCAGCAAGAAAGATCCCTCTTTTTCCAACAGGAACCACTTCACATCGTTCTGCACCGTAGGAACTACCACAGTGGGAGGTTCAGTTTGTAGCAGAGCTACCCCTGGAGATAATGAAAATATTTCCAGTCTTCTGGTGCAGAATGGACCAGGCACTGCTAAAGCTCTGGGCTGGCGTAGGCCTCTTTTGCAAGTTAAGATTCCTTTATTTACATGTGTTCAAGCATATTTGGGAATCAATATGATTACATTGTCCCCAAGCCTAGCAGAAGTGTTTGCTCTACTGCTTTGTCTTAATTGCAGTCATGTTCAAATCCTCTTGTCAAGTAAATGGTTCATCAGAATGGAGGAAACTTTTTTTAATTTTCTACTAGAGCTTTTGTTTGTGTAACTGCTGCAGTCTTTTTCCCTGGTGGTAAGATGTTCTGAGAACCCAAGACATTCTACAGATGAACCCTTCCTCTAATCTGCAGAATGATTGATATGACAAAGCCATGTTATATCCCTGTGGATGCACAGAAGGACAGGCTTGTGTACAAAACTGCTTCCTGCCTGGAAGGAGAATGCAGCAGCTTTCTGCAGATGACCCCAAACAAGGTTCACAAGGAGCAGAGCTCACTAGTGTGCAGATGGCCTCCGTCCTTAGATGCTCACATCTCCCTGGGAGCAGTTTGAGTGAGGCCCAGAAGGCGGTTACGGGAAAAGACTCCAGTTTCTTCTTATTGTGCCCAACTGAATGATCAAATACCAGTCTACACAGAGCAGTTCAAATTTCCTCCATTTTAGTCTCCTTTTGGGAGAAATTTGGACTGTGCTAACTCTAGGGATTACACAAATAGTCTGATGAAAACCAATCTGTATCTCAAAAGTAGTTCAAATATAGTAGGTGGTAATGTAAAAGCTGTCATAGCAGAAGGACATTTCTTCACAACAGCCACTTCTAATCCCTTCTTTACTGCTTCTCACAGCCCAAGAGAAGTCTTGTTTTGGGCTTCACAGTTATGTATGAAACTTGCAGAATCCTGGATAAAACTTAGCTATGCAGGGACAGATGTTTCAAGAGTTGGGATATCAGTACTAAAAGTGATTACCAAGGCAGCAAAAAGAGGGTAAGGAATTGTTGTGTTGGATGACTGAGAAGCACCACAATGAAACAGTGAATTTAAATACAATCTCACAGCGGGACACTGTGAAATGTTGTCCTTTCTGTGTCTGTCCAACAAAAAAAAAATAAAACTAAGCTTTCTCTTGCATATGTAAGTTGTGTAGTTTGTTCTTATCTCTAGTATTACAAGTGTCTATAGTCCATGAAGACTTCCAAGAAAATGAGTTAAGACTATTTATTTAAATATAAATACAATTAAATAATCAGTGCTAAATTATCAGGTGTAGAAGACAACTTGTTACTGTTTGGCTAATTTGGGGTTTCATCAGAGTTAATGTTGGCATTGTTGTAACACTACCATGTTAGGGAGTCAGTTTTTGACATTTTATATTGCTGTTGCTAGTGCTTCAGTATCTCATAGCGCTCTGGTTTTGGAAAAGAAAACCTAATCCTAATAGTTTAATACTGAAAGGTGTTGAAACTGTACTGCTAAACATCTCTCAGTTTAGGCCCAAAGAGAGGGAAAAAGGAAAGGGGAAAAAAGGCGGGGGTGTGTGTGGAATGTAATTCTGGGGTTGTTTTTTTAATTTTCTGAGAAAAGTGGTATGAAAAAGGGATCCAAATACTGTATTTGGGG
>VZSZ01009532.1:527998-539723 GCA_013398815.1 Ibidorhyncha struthersii
GCCTCACCGCCGCGGGCAGCCCCCTCGCGCGCTGCCCGCCCCCGGGCTCGGTCTCCTCCTCAGCGCCGCCCGCACCCTGTGCCCCGCGGGGCCGCCGGCCGCGCTGTCGCCTCCGCCGCGCCGCTCGCCCTCTCAGCCGGCCGCGGTGGTGACAGCCGCCCCGCTCCCGCCTCGGCGGGCGCCCTCGCTGGCTGGGCGTCCCGCGTCGTCCCTGTCACCCATTTTGTGACTGTCCCTCGGNNCTCGCCCGGCCGGGAGGCGGTGAGGTAACGGAGGGCTCTGCCGTTCCCGGCTAGCGGGGCGAGCTCGTGTTTGCATCCCACGGCGAAATCGTTTGTTTCACGCTGCTGGCGCTTGTTTCTGCGGTGAGGGACGGTGGCGGTGCGTGTGGGCGCTTTCTGAGGTGAAAAGTAGAGTGCCTGCACTGTGGCACCTTTGTGTCTAGGTATTGGTGTGGCGGGGAAGACCTTTGTCTGGATTCTGGGCTCACGCTTGTCAGGAGTGACGGTTTTCTGCGTTTTCATAGCCGAAGGATCCACCAAGTTCCAGGTTTGTGCCTGCTGCCTGTCTTACCGTGCTTTGCAGTGTTCCTTTTTGCGAGCCTTAGGTGAGCTGGCAGTGCCAGGGTGGAGGAAAGCAGGTTCCTACAGCTGGGCCGAAATCAAAGAGTCGCCAGCCTGTTCTAAGAGTAGTCTATGCTCTGCGTCCCCAGAGACAAAAACAATGCAGTGCTGATGCTCAGCAAACTGCACGCTTCTCTCCACAACAGCATCTCGCCACCCGTGATTGCGTGAAGTGTCTGCCTGTGCTAGGATCTGAAAAACATCGCTCTTTTGTAGCAGAAAACTTGTCTTGTGAACGGTTCCACTGGGTGAAAAGTGTTCTGAAGAGCCATAGGTTCTGTTGAAGGACGTAGTCTGTGCAAACTCTGCTCACACTAAAAACAAACATAAACCTTCTGCTGCTGCTTCCTGCTTAATTAATGGTATGGACTTTGGCTGCTGAAATGTGGGCAAACTAATGCTAGCGGCTGCTTTTAGTGCTCTGTGGATCATAATGTAGTTCTGCAGTAGCTCCGAAGTACAATTTCTCCTCCCCACTCCAGCCTAGCTGATTGTTGATAGGTAGTAGTTAGCAAAAATGAAGAGAGCAGGTCACTGTAAACAGTCTGAGATTAAAACTGAGAGGGGAGTAGTCTTTTGTTTCTTGTAACACTGCCACTTAATTTTCGGTTAATGGAAAAATGAGATTCGAGGCTGATAGGCTATGTGAAATAAAGGAAAACTTGATTTTTCAAAACTTTTTGTATGTCTGAAGACCCATGTCTGTTTTTCTTTCTTTACTGAATGCAATACGTAATTGTGGGAAACAGAACACCTCAAATCTTTTTAGCTTATTGTACCGTTTCTGACAAATACAGTGCCATCTAGATAAACACTGCAGTCAGCGTTTCCAGTTCTTTTATCTGCTCAAGTCGAAGAGCCATTTGTTGACATGAATTTTGGTGTGACCATTAATAAAGATATGTGTTCTGTCTTTAGTGGTACGAAGGACTGTTTTATTAAATTTTGATTATGTTGGAATGTCACAGTGGGCAAACCTCTGTGCAGGGATTTGCAGTTCTCGTGGACTTGACTTTTTATTTTGTTTTGCAGCTTACCAGCTCTGGTATTTTCCCTTTCCCTCCGTGTTCTAAGGCAGTGTGATTTCTGTGGCCTTCCAGGAGTGGTACCAAAGGTGTCTTCTATATGGAGCTTGAGGAGAGGCTTGAGTGAAGGTTTCCCTTTATGGAGAGTGTGTCCATAGTAGCAAATCAAAGAAAACTTGGGTGTTAGAGTGAGGTCTGGCATGTGATCGTTCACGCTAGTAAATTGTCAGCGTGGTCACTAGCATGGCTTAGCTAGGCCACCTAACATTTTCCGTACCCACACCTGGGCATCATTCAAAGGTGGCAAATGCCAGGACTTCTCCAAACAGACATGGGCTATGATCCTGCTTTTCT
Source organism: Ibidorhyncha struthersii (assembly GCA_013398815.1). Lineage (NCBI taxonomy): Eukaryota > Metazoa > Chordata > Aves > Charadriiformes > Charadriidae > Ibidorhyncha > Ibidorhyncha struthersii. The sequence continues at coordinate 530,001 of VZSZ01009532.1, forward strand.
GGATGGGGGAGATGGGAAAGCGATTTTGGCTGTATAGTCACAAACCAAGCAGTGCAGGTTTGCGTCCCAACTGGAGAACGACCTCTGGCCTGTGGTAGTTACTAGTGTAAGGTGTAGGCAACGAGTTTTAGAGGTTTCTGTCTAAGCGTGTGTAGGAATAGTTATTTTTATGCTGCAAAGATTTCGTTGTACAGAATAGATGAGGTGATGTACAGTTAACATTTAAGGTATGGTTAAATATGTACTTATGAATAACACAGTGAACGGAAAGAAGTTTTTGCTCTTTTTGCTTTACAGTTAGTATGAAAGAGGAAAATAAGTTCTCAGAAGGTGGAGGCATGCAATGGAAACTCCTTAAGAGGTCTTCCACTAACATACTCCAGAAGCTCTTTTTTTCTTGATCTTGCGACATTGGAGCCTGTCTTGCCAACTAGGATCCAATTCTAGAAGTGTATAAAGCTATTAATGTGACTTAATCTCTATTTCTCAGTGGGAAAAACAGCATAAGAAATGTTATGCTTGTACTTCCTAACTTCAAAGATCGCCCCATTTGATCTTATTTTTAGTCTTTATGCTCAAAAAGGGAGAAAGAACGGGTGTTAGAAGCTGAGTTATATACTTAATCGTGACCTTAAGTGACTAGTCAGAAGGAACACATTACTTGGTTTTTTTGAGCTTATTCCAACTGAAATGATCAGAGAAACCACCATTTGGAGCACTTAACAGTTTAATGCAGCCTGCAAGTAATCATAGGATGCTATCTTTTAACATATAAATAATTCATCATTAGAATTTTCACACACACATACATGATTTTCTTTGGGAAAAAGGACTTTTTGTTTACTGTAAAGACACTGCAACTTTTGATCTTCATCTTTGTATGTAAATGTCTCAGGATACCTTAATTTTGCAAAGAACTGACACTGTGTAGCAAATAAGTGGCAGAAGTAGTGACTTCGCAAATTACGGAGAAGAAGAATAAATTGTGACATTAGGTAAAAGGAGACTTTTTAAAAGGGATCAATCTGCAAGGTTTCAGTACCAAAAAAAAAATATCATAATTTAGAACTTGCCATTTTTTACATATTAAAGGGTTGTAAAAGCACTTAAGCAAAATTTCAAGAGGGAAAATAACTCATTTTTACTAACGTCAAGACTTTGTTTGACATTTATAAAGATAAGACTCGCATGATCTTCAGTTAATTTTGTTTTCCAGTACTGTTTGCCAGAATGAAGCCAAGCTAATGAACGCCTGCAACTAACTGCTATTTATGCAGTTTTATTCAGGAAAATAAACTGAGCATCTAACATCTAGTATTTAAATAGTATTAAAGAAGAATAAAGGGAGTATTGAAATACTTGAGTGATGTATTTGATGACATCAGTCTGAAGGGATTGGTATTTTTCGGGTGCTAAAAACATTTCCTTGACTTTGGTCATTTAGCCTGTGTAGGATATGTGTTCTGCACAGGTACATGCAGTGAATAATGATTTCCGATGGGATATACATTTGAGGGGGTGGGTGGAAAGCTTGACCAAGAGGCTGGCATTCTTAACACTCCTTGAAATTTTCTGTGTTCTTCCTACATTTCTATATATGTTCTTAATTAAAAGCACACAGTGGTTTTGGCAGATGGAGCCTTCTTGAAGCTTCGGCTACAGAATTTTGTTGCTCTGTAAGAGTTGGTGCTGGAGAGGCTCCTTCAACATATTTCACTGTTCATTGCCAAAATGTTGGCAGTCTTCATGTTGACAAGTCTTAACTGACACGGACAAGTTTATAAAAATGATCTATTAGAGCTTGACTTTCTCTGTTTAGCCATTGGATTTTTTTAACTTTTTTTTTTTTTTACTGAATTGCCAACTTGCACTGAGCTTAAAGTTTCTTTTATTTAGCAAGGTAAATGATACTGAGAGTTGATAATGGGTATGCATTTAAAGTAGCATCTATTGGGCATCTATCTTTCTTTGCAAAAATGGTCTTCACTGTTTCAATTTGCTTTTCCTTAAGAGGTAACCAGCATTGTAAATAGTTAATGGCAAATATTTCCTTCAAGTCCCTGAAGGTATTCTGGAGGAAAAGGAAAAAAAAATTAAAACTGTTCTTTATAGACACAATTCCTACCACAAATCTGACTGAGTAACCCTGTTCACTTGAAGTTCTAGTTTTGCTTTATTTTTCTTTTGTGACAAAAAAAAATAAATCTTTCTTTCCTCTCAATGATAGAATCATGCAAGGCTACTTTTTATCTGCTCTTGCTTATATCAAATGGATAATTACATCTCTCTTGTGGAAATAACGAACTTCTTAAATAGGTACACTTGCTGGAATTTCTTATCAGATTTATCTTGATTTATGATTTGTAAATGTGAGATATGTCCTTGAATGTGGCAGTATCACCAAGTTTGACTATAACTGAGAATTTCTCACCAAGAATTAAGATATTAGAATGAACACTTTCTAACATAAATATTTTTTCCCCAAAAAACGATTGTTATTGTTTCTAACTTTATACAAAACTATAGGAGAGGGTTTCCTTCATCCTGCAAGTATTGGCATCCCTATGCCTTCAAAAAAGTCAATGGGTGCTGTCATGCCAATCTCCAAAAGTTTTGGTGGTTTGCTGTGATAGATAGTACTGTGGTTTACAACCAAGCTCAGGCACCAGGAGCTGGTTTTCTCAAAACCGTAGGGAAATTTGGCAGATCTAGTAATAGAACCCAAAATCCTGATTTAATAGCGAAGTGTCCTTGTTTCGTAATAGATATCACCCTTTACCTATTCAAATCTGCTTAATTAAGTGAGCATTATGGATTTTCAAGGATGGCCTATCCCACCTTCTTTAGTGCTGTTACTGGTCTTTTTCTTCTTCCAGCTGTGGTTAGTAACACACTGAGTGTAATGGAAAGGAGAGCGAAGCTGCTGGAGTTCCCTGTGGCTTGTGCCGTTCCATGGTGCTGCCAGCCCTTCATTCTTGTCGACTCAAAATATGGGGGGTTGGTCCTGTACCTCTGGACTGCTAGTTTTTTAATCTATCTTGGGTGACTCTCCTAACTTCCTTTTGTCTCCTGCTTGTAAAGTTATGAGTATTTTCAGCCCTAAAAGCTTGTCATTAATGGCAGGAATTGATTTGTTGTATTTGTGCGTCAGTTGTCACAAAGAAACCAAAACTGCTGATTATACCGTGTGCTTCTAAACTGCATTATGCTTTCAAGGTTTGTTCTTCTATATGCGGGTAGTCTAGGCTTTGTACCTATTTCTTTTTGCATTTTAACTGTATGTGTCTGATTGAAAGATACCCAACGCTTTCAAATTGATAGTAAACAGTATAAATTCTGTTTATGAGAGCTCACTCAGGAAGAATATTAAAAACATTTTAAAGATTATAGTTCTGAGTATGCACGTGAAATTTCTGTGTACTGGCATTTCAAGCTCAGGAGTAAATTTTCTATATTAAAAGCATAAAATTATACAAATATGCATTATAAGAACTTCCTGAGTTTTCTGAAAATGTTTCTGATATATACCTGTAAAAGATAAATAGTATCTATATACAGAAGAAAATTCCATTAAGTCTATAACTTATAGACGTTAGTCTTGTAAGTAAAGGATACTTGGAGGAAAAAAAGACCTAAGTACTTCAGTATAGCCTTTTTTAGTAGAAAGACTACATTTTTCTAGAGGGAATGGAAAAACTGTTCTGAGGCCTTCAGCCGAACTTCAAAGGCTCGCCACGAAACCTGGAGGTGTAGGAGCTTCTCAAAGAAATACCGTGGAAGTGTTTCACAATGGAAAGTGCTAAAGTGTTAGGCACTTGGCATTCCATGGTAGTATCAGCACATCAGCCGTCACATCAGTTAGGGATGCTGTACTGGTCCTGGGCTTTTAGTGCTTTCCCAGGCTTCGTCCCCACATAGTTTGCATTGCTCCAACAACCAAACTGTCCATGGAAGCAAGGACTCCATAAACTGGTTAGCGATTCACCCTTTTCTGGAAGGCTCGGAATAAAAATGTGGAAGTGAAACAGTATCTTATCCTTTTTCCTGGAGGAGGAGGAGAAAAAAAAGTGGCCGCGGATGGGAGCTTCTCCATCCTCTCCCAAAGGCTTCTCTCCCATGTAACTCAAATGTATGTCCTTGGGCTTCCACACTGGGGTAGGTAAATGCTCCTGCCTTAGTGATACCAGGCTATTTAGGAAAGATTTGCATGCAGTTCTGTCTCTTCACTGTCTGCCAAGCCTGAAGGATTTTAAACGAAATGATGAGTGTGCTGCTGACAGGTCTTGAAAGGTGAAGGAAGATGTCGGTTGGAGCACAGATTTCAAACCCATAGACAGCCAATCTTCAGACCCTCTGTGGTGGTCAGTGCTCTGTGTTGTCTTGTGTTGATTGCTTAAAAATAACACAGTTCATCTGTTGCCTCATCTGTCTTACCATGTGGCTCCACAGAACAGTGTGGCTTTGAAAGTGGTTAGGCAGCAATAAGAGGTTCCTTTAAACTGGGGCTGTTGCTGAGTGTCCAATAGCCTGAGACTGAGTTAAAACAAATTTGGGGCTACACCGTCTCTGAAAGGGTGAGCCTTCCTTCTTGTTCCCAGTCCCACTGCTTCCTTTGCATAGTATCTAGCAATTATAAGGTGAGTCAGATCAGTCCTGATCTGACTGAAAAACCAACTCATCAAAAAATGAGCTATGATCTCTAGAATTGAAAGAAGGGAGAGGATTGAGGAAGAGGTGGGACTGCCTCTTTTGGTGGCAGGGTACAATTAAATTATTTTCATGACTACCTTAAGCAATCCCCAGCAGGCACTTCTCTCCCCCAGCCTTAGCAAGACTGGCTTGTGGATGGGCCATTCCCTTGGTCCAGCTGAGACCAGGAGGGTCCTTCTGGGACTGGGAGTCCCAGAGCTGTAAACACCTGGGGGCTGGGAAGGTCCTCAGGGGTTGTATCTCTGTATGGTTCTCTTGTTCTCTTTCTCTCTCTCTCTCTCTCTCTTTTTTTTTTTTTTTTTTTTTTTTTTTTTTTTTTTTTTTTTTTTTTTTGGTGCAATGTCTTCAGGAATGTTGCCAGACCAGGTTGGTGGTGAAGTGGACATAATGAGCACCCAGTCACCTCCCAGTTCCAGAAATCCAGGCAATAGAAAGTCCTCAAGTTGCGAATATGTTAGTGAACAGCTGGTAAGGACAGATTTGTCATTGTAACCATGCTGGAAACAGGATTTGGGGTTTTGGGGTTTTGAGGTTTTGCATGAACTGAAGATCTGATTGAGTGTTTTGGATGAACATTGGACCTGGTTGAAGTTATTAACTTATCTTACAGGTTTTACCTGTAACGTACTTGTGCTGGGAGCCGCTGGTCTAGCTCCTGAAAACAGCACATTGCACGTCCTTTCTCTGTCCCACTTTTTCTGATGGCAGCCGGGCTACTGCCTGCCTTTCGTCTCCCTGCGAACTTCATGCTGCTGAAGCCTTTGCTGCAGTTGATACAAGAGTTCAGCTGACAACCTCTGAATGGAGAAAAGGGAGAAGGTCACCGCTGGTCACCTACTCTAACTGGCACTTTTTGGAACAGCTGTGCTAGAGACAGAGTACATTGCAATGAAATGTTATCTACTGAGCTAACCAGTTTGAAACAGAAGGAAGCCGTTGCGTTAGTCATGCACCTTTTGGTGTGCTACTCAGCCAAATTCCCTGCACTGAAAATTGTACATTGCTGGTTTTGAAAGTACTTCCCTGGCAGCGCAAGGAAAATTTCCATGTGTGCAGGGGAATCTGATTGTTGGTTAAGGAATACAGTATATCCTTAGGGTTATATGACACTAAATACACTTTTGTAACTGGAGAGTTATTGATTTTTGTACTAACGCTTACTTTAGAACATGCTTGGAATGATGGTAGATAGCAACGCTTTCAGTTAATGTGGTTAACTGACCAAGTATCACTTTTTAGACTAGCTGCTTTTATAGTTAAAGCTGGCCAGTCCTTTGGCTGGGAAGTTTATTGTGTTAAATTTTTTTTTGCCCAGAAAACCTACAGTGCCAAAATAAGAGTTGGTTGTATTTTATTGGAATATAAACCTAAGGGTTTTACGGAGAGGATTGATACTTCTGCTAAGTTTGTTTAAGCCTTTAAAATCTGACATAGAGCAGTAATTACTGTCCAGGAAATAGGTGTATATTACATCATCTGTTAGTGCATGGCTTAAAATTTGGATGCAACTGTGAAATTTACCAAAAGGAGTGAAAAATGACACCATAGCCAAAACCAGGTTTTAGTCTCCCTCCATTTTTATCATACTACTATTCTACATATTATATTCCCTCTTCTCTTTCCTTTATCATGTTCTGCCGGTTGAGGTTTCTCTCAGCTTGCACTGTAAGGGATATACGGACTGCCATCAGATATAAGGATGTTTTTCATTACGTGTATTATCAACACCAAGGAAACAAAACGTATGTAAAAGTAATGTGGATGGTATTCTCATTTCTAGTGTGAGCAGCCATAGTTAATGGACGTTTATGGCGTACTTGTCCCACTTAGAATATTTTTTAATCAGCTCGAGGATCAATACAAGTAAGGTATAGATTTACCTCATCTTTTGTTCTGGTTTCCAAAACTTTAATTAAAAAAAAAAAAAGCTTCTGAAGGTGAAGGTGCAGTCAATGTAGAAGTTAGTGCTGAGACCAAGTTTTGGACAGTGCCCACTTCCTTGTGGAACAGATTCCCCATGCTAGGAAGAATCTTTTGAATTTAGTTGACTAACAGTTGCTTTTTCTTTCCTCTGCAGTGTTTTGACATAGCAGTTGTTTGAAGTAGGAGCTTGAAAACAAGACTACGTTATTTAATTTTGTTATGAAAAGGCTTTTATAGCAGAGTTCGTAAGTTTAGGAGCTCTTCTGTAAATGTTCCTGTCACTTGTCTGGAATGTTAAGTATTGCAACGGTTACACATTGCTCACAGCCGTTACAGCTCTGAAGTTTTCTCCAAAGAAGGAGTAGAGAAATTTAGGTGTATAACAGCCAATTCTTGCCCAAAGCTCTGGTCTTTCCTCCCTTCTGTTTAAAAGAGAAGCAGCAATAACAAATGTGGCTTGAAAACAGCAGATGGATAACATAACTTAAAGGTATAATTCCTATTTTTGTAATTCCGCAACTTGTAATGGAAAACTGTAAAGGCCCTTTTGAATATTTTAGATAGAAAGTAATAGGAAAGTCTTTCCTCTCTAAATAACAACCTGCAGCAGTTGTTCCAAAATTGCAGCACGCATAAATCATTGACATCTGTATATTTTCCTCATGGCATAAGAACGTAGCAGACACCGCCCTGACTGGTGCAGGGATCCATCCCACCTGATGCTTCGGGTCCAGTGCGGCTGTGAACAGATGCCTCAGGAAAAAAAAATCCCAAACCCAAGTCTTCCCTCCTATAGTGACTGCTTTCACACCCTGCCATTATTTTGGGCTCAGAGGTGTTTCTGAGCCCTTTGTGCTCAGCTATTTAGCATCCATTAGGGAATTTCTCTACCTTGTGTGTGTCCAGTCTCCCCTTTCACTTGCACTTCATGCAGCCACAGCATTCTTTCAATCTGCATTAAAAATGTGGCTCATTTCTCTTATTTTGTACCTGGCTCTAACTTCATTTGTTGGTCTCTAGTTTTAGTACTGAGAGAGATGATTAACAGCCAGTCCCAGTCTACCTTATTGATGACATTCAAGATTTGATAGGCTTTTGTCATATTCCCTGCAAGATACCTCATGGGAGCTATCATGTACATTTGATCTTATTTTTGCCCCTTGCTGAACCTTTTTCAGGTCTATAAGAAATCCTTTTTTTTTTGAGGTTGAGAGACCAGAACTGCACATACCAATTAAAGTGTGGGTAGATGGGCAAAAAATGGATTTTTTGAGTGTGATATTTGTGTTATATGGTTTGTTCTGTATTCCTTTCTTTAATAATTCCTGGAATTGCTTTGCTTTTTTTGCCTTCTTCTTAAAAACTGTACTCATAGTGTAATGAAGCTGTGAATCAAAACACTGAAGTCTTGCTGAGCAATACTAATGAGTTGAGAGCACATTTATATATGAAGCTGAGGCTGCTTTTCCCCAAGAGATAGATTGCTTTGTGTTTACCTACATTTAATTTTATTTGCTGTTTTTATTGTCCAGTTGGTCTCATAAGGGTCTTCTGTTATTCCATGCAGTTTCTTGTTTTCCATGGTATCTTAAATAACTCTCTAGCATCAGCAAACTTGCAAGTCACTAAAAGTGACGTCTTGGTCTTAAGCAATAAAACAAATGCACTGCTTGCTCTGGCCTTCTGGAATCCAGTGGTTAATGGATTATGTTTTTGGAATTAGTGAGCAAGAGACATCATTTTAGAGTGCTTCTGCAGCTTGCAGGCTTAAAGTTTGAGCTGTGGATATTATAAAAGTAGTGAAGTCTGTCTTTTAGTGTGCAGCTTATTTCATATCCCAGACATTAAGTTGTTGGTGACTACGCTGTCTTGCCTGCAGAGTCTCAGGGAGGTTCTGAATCTGTTTTATAAGGGGCTGAAGAGGCTGTATTTCATAATCTTTTCTTTACAGTTCTGCCTTTTGGGACTATGTAAGTGACCTAAAAATGTCATTCCCCAATTATTTGGGCAAAAGTTGTCAGCCTAAATATATCAAAACCAAAGAACTTGTACAAATAGAGAGTGAAAGTGTACTGACTCCATTGCTCATAGATAGGAATATTTCTGTTTTCCTCTGTATTTTGGGTATTTGATGTTTCAAAAATGCTCAGTATCCTCAGATCTGAGGGATCAATTGTTTCCATTTTTCTGGAACTCTTAAAAGATAATTCTAAGATTATTTATAATTTTCTTAATAATTCACATTTTTTTAGTGGATAAACCTGCTTAATACCTCTTGACACTGTATTTTTAACCAAAGGCAAAGGGCTAATACCTTCTTTGCTGCTTAACCCTCTCTCATGTTACAGGCACAGGAAACTATTTTTTGTACCCTTGTAATTGAGCCTTACTTTTGTGACAGCAATATTAGAATAAATAAGCATATTTAATAATGGATGAGATTAAAATAATCACAGTAAGAAATCATACACCACCCCCCCCCCCCTTCAGTTTTCAGGTTTCTAAAGAGTACATAAGAGTAACCCTGAAAGCATTTCATGTTGCCTGGGTGGATGTATCATATCAGTTTACAGTAAAGAGCAGAGCCATGTGATTGGGCAAAACACTTTTAAATTATTATTTATGGAGTTGTATTTGCAGTTGGTATAAAACGCAGGACTGGTTTCTCATGCCTCCACCAGAGCAAGGAGAGCACGCTCTGAACAAGATTCCCTTTTGTTTCCTGTACTATGTGTGCTGTGGAAAGAGAGACGTCTGGGAAAGGGTACAGGTTAGAGTGAATAGTTACATTTTAGTTTAGGAATGCAGTCTTTCTATCTGATATTTTGGGCTTGTTTTGGCTTTTTTCCATCCTGATTAATTTTATAATTGATACTGTACTGCTAGCATTAATCAAATGTTTCCCAGTAACATCTTGTGTCTGTTGATAGATGAGTATTTTGTTTCGTACTGTGATATGAATCACCTTCAAAAGTCTCTCTTGACTATCTCATGGAGTTAGAGCTCTTAATAACACTGCAACTTCTTAGTGTTAAGCTCCTGCTTCGCTCTTTTTTTTTTCTGTCTCTTTTTTTTTTTTTTTTTTTTTTT
>VZSZ01009532.1:539729-607541 GCA_013398815.1 Ibidorhyncha struthersii
CTCCTCCCCAAGGTGGGAGATGTGTGTAAAGGGAAAGGAAGTCTTCAGTAATTCAGTCTTTCTCCCTAGGGCAAAATGTGAACTACAGTTTTATATGCAGTATTTGCTTTTGAAAAGAATAGTGAAATAGTATTTTAGCACTCATTTGAATTACTACTGTTCTGTGTTAATGTTCAGAACGCTTTGTTTGGCTCGTGCGCATTTTATTTCTTATTTTAACATTTAGCGTTGGGCAGAGACAAATTTTTTGTTGGTTCCTAATACCGTGTGTTCCTAAGGAATGTGGTATTATTCTTTAGAAGTATAAAGGTAGTCTTTATCTGTGGTATCTGCTGTTCGAGAAACTGGGTGAAGTGGGGCTTTTTCCACTTACAGTTCAACAATATTGATGTCTTCTGTTTTCAGTGCTGAAACCCCATCCTCTTTTTCCTTCCTGGAGAAGGCGGGAAGGGAGAAATTGGTGCCGAGATTCCCTTTAGGGGCCTGAGTGAGCAGCTGCTTTTAGAACCTATAATGCTAATTAATGTCTTGTCCTTATTTTAAGTTCGTGGACTTACTTGTATCCTTTTCTCAGTTTTTAAACTGTAATTACACAATCTTCTTTCAGTAAGAAAGTAACTACTAGAGCTTAGTTCTCTGGAAGAAAAACGGGAACAGAGGCACCTAACCCTGCCTGTCCCCGGAGTACCTTTGAAGTTTCTGGAAGGATGGTTCTACCTTTGAGTTTCAGTAAATCACAACTATGTTTTTTCAATGTCAAACATATGGATATTTTAAAGTAATGCTGTGGTGAAACATGAGGATTATACTTAGTTACTTTGTTTAGTTTCACTTATTTACATCACTTTGCCATGCAGTTACTGTTCTTGAAGCAAACACTGTTGCATGTTTTCAGGAACTCTTTCTAAAACGTGCATTTTGTACGAATCCAACATAGATGAGAAACATCTGACTTCACACAGCTTTTGTCACCATTGACCTCTGCGATATATTTGTAAGAATATAAATGGTTTGTACCGTAAAAGTTAATGTTAGTCTGTATTTCTTTTTGGAATTATACATCCGGTGGGTTATGTTACTGTATTACTCGCTATAATAAGCGTATCCCAAATGTATATTGATCTTTTGCAGTGCATGCAAAGATCACGTGTGCAGTGTGTATCTGGCACGTTGTAAGATGTGTCAGACTTGATGAATGTGCTCTGTAAACTTGATAAATGCATATTGCAAGTGGCTGTTGCTGGATGTCTGCAGGCCAGCCAGAGCTGCTGCTTTATCTAGATTGCCAGGCAAGGTTGTCCAGCTCTGCCCAAATGTATGCTAGTGATATCGTTGCCAGTACCCTGACCTTCATTACAGCACTGGCTTACTAGCCCTATGAGCTGTCAGAAAGCCACGGTTCTGATCTACTGGGTTTGTTGCAAGAGTATAGGTTGTTCTTTGAGGTGATTTTTTTAAATGCAGTCAGCTTCACAACAAGCTGTGCAATGAAATTTGTTTGATTATTTCTCAAGCATGCTACGGGCGACTTTTTTTATGTAGTCTGTAGAACATCAAAAATATCATTCTATAGTAATTATGCCAGTTTTGCTAAACAGCTCTGTCCTCTTTGGTCTTTTCAGTTTTAGTTTTCAACTGAATAAGATCAAAAGCACAAGTGAGTGTTCAACTCATAAACATGAAAAAGGCAAGAAATGTAAGTATGGCAACTTGGTGCTACGTGTAAATATTAACATCTGCTTCTGGAGTCTAGTAGGCAGTTGTGGCACTTAAAATTATGTGTGTATAGCAAACATATTACCTTCATGGGGCTTTTCTGGTTTGGGTTTTGGTTTTCTTAGGAGTGTCTCATTTCAAATTATCTCTTGGTTACTTAATCTTCTGTGAAGGCGTTCTGATTACTAGTAGCCATATGGCAGGACCGCTGCATTTTTGACATTCTGATGATGAAACTGCAACAGCAAACACACTTTTCTGTGTCTGTTCAAGCCAGCTTTCAGAGCTAAAGGGAATCTGGAAGCTATAAACAAATACTGTCAGTGTCTTAAAATGGAACTTCCTGTTGCTTCTGTTAATAGCACTTAGGGGTCCGAGGAGGCTAAGGAGTTTTCCTGACTTTGATAGGAGTCAGACTTGAAGTATGCTTGTATGCAGCTGAGGTGGTGATGGGGAGGAAGGAGTGTGTGTTAGTGCACGATGTTAATTTCATTAGCTGAAATCAATTAATACTACTGATCACTGTGTTTTTGTGAAGCACATTGCATGCACTCAATCATCAGTCTGCTTTTTGTGTCTTTGAAATGCTTCACTCTTCAAGAGATGGAAACAACTAGGTGTGTTTCGTGTTTCTAATCGGCCACAGGATATTGGGCTCAGATAAACCTGATCACTCACTTCCACCCAGAATCAGTAAGACTGAAAGGGGAGTGGAAGTGTCCTCCTCTTAATCTTCCATCCTATGTCTTCTGACTCAGGGGAGATGAAGAAAACAGCTGCCAACTATCCCACTTTTGCAAGGGGGAAGAAGGTCCTGATGTGACTAGTCCCTCTGATAGTCCGTGCTTCACGTTACGGCTGTCGGCTAGTCTACCCTTTCTTAGTTTGTTTTCCAGAATTAGCAATTCTTGTGGTAATTGCAGTGTTCGGGTCTGCTGCAGCTGTGCCTGGTTTGAGTAAAGTCAGCTTTCTTTTCCAGGGTTTAGTTTGTTTGCTCAAGGTTGGAATGACAGCGTTGACAATTGTCTCTGAGCAAACTTGAAGGCAAGGTAACTGTCCTGACCGGGGGCCGTGGAATGGGGTGGGTTACTTCTGTCTTTTTCTCAGAGATAGTCCTCATAATCATATGACTAGTATAAAATTTTATAAAATCCTATGTGTTTATTAATGTGACTTTAATAATAAATGGTTTCAGGGAATCTGAATTTTTCAACTTTTAATTTTTATAAAAATACTTTTCTCTCTGCAACTGCTGTTACTCTGTCAGTACTTTAATTACCAAGCTGGTGGTAATCTTTTCACAGATCCAGTGTTGTTGGTAGTTAGGCTGTTGCCTGAATACTCCCACGGTATTTTCCTTCCCACAGTCAGAAATAAAGAACATTGCTGCCCTAATAAGCCTTTCTTTTGCTAGCTAACGAGTGAACTTGGCAACATGGGTCACTTATAAAATATCCTCGGTTCAGTGCCATTTGTGGAAAGAGAACTGAAAACAAAATATAATTTGGAGTGGTGCTGTAGGAAGCGCTTAGTTCTTGATAAAAATTCCTTTTTTAAAAAAGTAAAAGCCATTGGTCAGTCACATGCATTCTGTTTGGCTCTTTTTTTGTGGTCTTTACTGCTATTCTGGACTTCTGGTCTTAAATGGAGCATTACAGAAAAAGACTTTGCTTTTCATTTGTATTTTATATTTAAAATTTCTTTCTTTCTGGTTGTAGATTTGTTTGTAAATGCATCATAAACAGACAGCCCAGAATGAAGAAAGCAAGCAGGAGTGTTGGCTCAGTGCCCAAAGTGCCTGGAGTAAATAAAACTCAAACAACTGAAAAAGCCAAACCAGAAAACGGCTCCTCAGTGTCTGCAGTAACAAAACTCTCCAAAACTGGGACATCAGCATCTCTTTTGAAGGTAATAACCAATAGAAAATTCTGATTATTTATATTTTTTACAATAAAGCTTTAAAAATAGTAGAATTTTAAGGCATGTCTTTAATGCAGCTTAGACTAGAGGTTTATTATACGGGTAACAGAAGGGAATTTGGGTAGTTACACAGCACTGCTCAGGGTACTAAGCTCCTGTGTGGCGTTCATGCTTTATTTTTCATGTTGCAATGTGTGATGTGATGGAAAGCAATCTGCTTTGCAGAACTTGGCTATTCTGCAAAAGGAGCAGAGTGGTAGTTGCATTCTGAGGAATGTTATGAGTAGGGTCATGTGTTATGCTTGAATGCTGTGTCAGTGACTAATGGGGTTTGATAAGAGCTATTTATGAATTCTGAAAAAAGAACTAATGAGGTATCTAACATGAGAAACTTTTTGATATCAGCGATCCATGTCAGGTCAGTGCAGCTGCATTCTTCTAGCTGTTTTGGCCTTTGCTTTGTGTGAAGTACTGCTTGAGCTGAATTTTCACAAGTTGATTCTTGCTCCTAGAACAAGTTCAAAGGTAGAGGTTTTCTCTTATATTAGCAAAACAGGGCAGTAGATTTAGGAGCATATGGTTTCCAACAACCAAGAAAAATAAGACATACCGAGGTGTGCTGGTGCAGAGTTTTCACCTGGGAGTGAACACATCTGGGTTGGATGGATGGTATGAGCCTGCTTGGTCTGCCTCCCTCTCCTGGTGTGGACACATGGCTGGACCCGCCTCCTTTTGCCTTTCTGCAGCCCAGTATGCAGAGCTGGGGCGCTGCTGCTGCTGCCCTGGAGCAAATGAACAGAACAAGGGAAAGGGCTGGTGTCTGCAAACTGGGACCTGAACCACTGTCACCTACAGGAAGCCAGATAGGCCATTTAAATAACTGGCAAATAAAGACCTAGAATTAAAGAAGTGGTAAGGGCTGAGGTCTCTCTGTAATAGCTATGCAGAATCACTGAAGTAAAAAGCTGTGTTCCCTTTCTTTTCTTCTTTTCTTTTATGGAAGAATCGTTAATACTTTTGCTGGTGAACTTGCATGCCAGGTTTCAACTGGATTTTCTCTTGATGCCCCCCCTTTCCTCTGCCACCCAACGTATCTTGCAGTTTTCTCAACTTCAGATGATCTTTTGATGCTTGTTGACACTACTTACTTTGTATTTCTAGAAACCTCTCAAAGAATATGGAAGCAAAAGTCCTTTGTAGTTTACTTACCAAGTTTCTTATGTCATATCTCTCAGTGAGCTAAAGGAGGAGGAGGATCTAACACTGAAGAAATTTCACCTAATATGCTTTCACAATTTTACTTATATTAGTAACACTACTGGCTATGTTTGGGTGTAGAGTTAGAATTTATGACAATTACATGTTTGAGGCACAATGAAAATTTTTCTCTTAATTACTAAGACTTATCTCAGCTTTATATTCCAGCCAGGCTTACTCATACAGTTGGATGTCTTTTACTTGTTGAGCTGCTGTTGTGCCAACTGTATGACTCTTAATAATGATGACTCTTATCATCTTGGAATGTTCCATACTTATACAACAAAAGTAGTTGTTTGTATTTTTTTATTTACTGATACTGGCAAATCACACTTCTAATTACTGGCTTGAAAGAAGTATCAATAACAAGTTGTATTATTCTTAAGATAGTTTTTTGTAGAGTTTTGTGTTTGATCTTGTTGATGAAGCACTTGGCACATTGTTTTCCTTATAGTGGTTGTAGAATCTTCTCTTAGACTCGATGAATCAGTGTGTGTATTATGAATTTCATTTAATATTCCTTGACCAAAAAAAAAAAGCTGGCGTTAAATAATATTAATTGCAACAGCTTGCTAGTTTATGCAGTCCTCAAGGTAAATGTGCATATAGATACAGAGAACTTTGAGTTGGCTATTGAATGAGAGGCCACTATTAAGGAGTAGAAATAAATGCTTGCAGTACTATACCAGTCTTAATTCAGCCAGTAATAATGTTGCAAAATTGAAAATAACTTTGTAATTATAGTCTGTTTTTTTTCCTATGCCCTTCATGATATAACCCTGGGCCAGTGTTCAGCTTTGGGTGGTCTTCTTTCACTACGCATTGTTCCATAGATTTGTCCTTTTTTGTGGAGTTTTCAAAGTGTGTGGACAATGAGCACAGGAAGAAACTGTGAGACCCACCCTTCTGTAGAGCTGAACACTGGTCCAGAGGTTGGGCTGTCCCTCTGCTTCACAACGCCTTTTGTCGGTTACTTCTCTGTAGGTTTTGTCTCCCACTTTTCCCAGGACTTTTGTAAACATTCAGCACCCCCCAACACCTCGCAGGCATTATTACGGCAGAAGGTTAACTGTCAGCCACTTCTCGTTTTTAATCTGTCAAAGAATACTCCACAAATACCAGTGTGTTCTTATTTTTAAGGTGATTATTTTTTGACTTCTTTAGCTAATGAGCTTGTGATCATGCTAACACAACTGTAATTAGAGGGCAGTTGTACTTCATACAAATGAATTGCAAAACCCAGTGTCCCTGAAAAGCCAGGACTTGGACACCAACATTTGAATATTAAAAACTGTAATGTGTTTTCAGTATTCATGTGTCTAGGCTTCAGTATTCTGTTTGCAAGATGCATTGACTTAATTACAGATTGTTGTGAAGTTTGATGTTTCAAGCGCTCAAATGCAGCAAGCATCAAAGAAAATCCCAGGTAGGAATAATTATATATATATATATATATATATATATAAAAAAACGGATTTGAATGAGGTGCAGTAAATAGGATATACATGTTGGGAAACTAAGATGAAATGAATCGTAGAGGTGATCATTCAAGTTTCATTGCACTGAAAGAAAGATGTGGGGGGAAATGGAATATGAATCGTGTAATTATAGAGTGGGTTTTTTATATAGCAAATCAAAACAGGTCTGGATGAGCATTTCTAATTATGATATTTTCTAATTTTTCGTATTTTAATGTAGGGGTTTTAATGCTAAACAGGATTGCACTGTTTTCAGTAAACGGGAGAAACTGTTCTTCCTTGAGGAAGAAGCTGTGACATGGATTTTGGTTCAATTAAAAATATATGCTACAAAAATACTTTGATTTTTTTTTAAGTCAAGAATGGTTGCCATTACAGAGCATTAAGAAAAGAGAGCTGCTGGTTTGTAATTTTTCCAAAGCTTTGCTAAATAGTTTTCTTTGCCAAGAGTATAGTGTTACAGTTTTGAGAAACCGTTTACTAATTGGCTGCGGAGGAGGTAGTGCCTTCCAACCTAGACTAGAAATAGTTTATGGGTAAGTCAGAAGAAGAATGGCTGTCTTAAATTCCTTTGTTCAGCAAGGACTGGAGATGACTAATGTCAGAAAGTGTGTATTTTACTTAGCTTTTTTTTTTTTAATTCAAGCTGAGTCACATCTTTGACCTATTTGGC
This sequence comes from Ibidorhyncha struthersii, assembly GCA_013398815.1. Taxonomy (NCBI): domain Eukaryota; kingdom Metazoa; phylum Chordata; class Aves; order Charadriiformes; family Charadriidae; genus Ibidorhyncha; species Ibidorhyncha struthersii. The sequence continues at coordinate 546,774 of VZSZ01009532.1, forward strand.
TTGATAACATGTACTTGTACTATAAGTGTCTAGAAGCTTAATCTAATTTCCCTACTCTTTCAACACGGTAAAAATGCTGACAGCTAATAGTCCATTTGAACTATCAAGTTTGCCAACTGATTTGCAGTAGCAAAATAGAAAATCACTGTTCCATGCCTTTTTGTAATACCTTGTTTGAGGTGATAATTGAATCACAAGGTTGTTTCTTTCCCCCTCTACCCCATGCCCACAAAATTAGTTTAGATTAGATATGAAATCTGATTAGATTACAGGTTAATGAAGGATTGTCATACAGTAGTAGTTTGTGCTCAGCTTCCCCCCCTCCAAGTAGTGTGGGCTTTGTCGATTTTGTAGCACTCCACCCTCCAACATTTTTATTTTCCGGTTGGTACTTACATTGCATCTGCTGTTTTGCACGGCTCTGTGGCATAGTAGATCACGGAACTGATCCGGCTCCTGGGAGGAAGGAGCCCTTTGAAAAGGCTTCAGTTTACCCAGCACAGTGTGTAAGCGCATGGAGAAGAGCAGGATAGAACAGTGGCTTTTTCCTAGCAGAAAAGCCAGCTTAGATGCACATCAAACTACAGCCTCAGAGTAATGTGTTTTCTTCCAGCCTTTTATAAACCTTTTTAGAATGTTGTACCATTTCCTACATGATTCAATAAAAACATTCTTGTCCTAGAGGATTTTACACTTACAAATACCTGCTCTATCTGTAAATTATCCATATTTCTAATAACTGCACGCAGGACAAATATGTTCTCTTCCCAAGCTCCCTTTTGTTTTGCAGCTGCTCTTTATAAATGGCACAAATCCCATCTGTGCCCTTTGCACAGTATTGCGATCAGTGTTCCTAACTGGTCTGAAATTCACACTTGCAAAAAGAAGCTATATAGAATGAAGTGAAATGCAACTTTTTATTTTAATTAAGCAAACGTGCCTTCATTCTTAATGTATAGAATCATAATGTCTGGCATATAGTTTTTAACATGAATATGTATGGCAGCTAGAGTTTACAAACCTGCAGAATTTGGAAGTCATGATGTAAAGTAACTGGTTAAGTCCTAAGCACTGCCTTTTAGCTGGGATGTTGGTTGAGACTTCAAATGTGTTATTCAGCTGAATAATACAGTTACTCAAGGAATGCTGCTAACACAGCTGTTTTCTTTTAATTTTTCTTGCTCTTATGATGGGAACAATGTTTAGAGTATTCTGATTGTTTCTCCATTTGAAAAATTGCATTTTAAATAGTTGTAAAGTCTGCCAGTTAATACTTAGGAACTTAGTGTTTCTAAAGTTGCCTTTATTCTGAAAGATGGATTCTCTGTTTGGGAATCTGCTTCTAGAGACTCTTATGCCTACTGCCATGTCACATTCCAGGCAGCTTTTGTTGCTAACAGTAGTTTCAGAAATGATCATACGAGGTCAGACAAAAGTCCATCAGACAAATATCCCATCTCTGAGAGTGCCAAGAGCACGAAAATGAGGCAAGAATATATGGTGAGGGTGGCTTTTTTTCCCCCCATCTGAATACTGCCCTAGTCTCTAGTGATTTGTGGCTTTGAATTTTGATCTAGAAAGGGTGTTCTGTTAATGTTGGATTAATTTGTTTTGCTGTCTGGTTTGATCTTTTTGCTGTGAGCTTGTCCACCAGAAAACTCTTGATTGTATTCTATTGAAGGACATTATACTAACTTCCTAGTATTTGCTGGTTTTATTATCTAAGAATTGTATTCTTTTTTATGCTTCAGCAAACTTTCAGTCAAAATTGAGAAGTGTTACACTGTTGTATAACTGTGCTTTTCCTTGGTATCGAAACATTAGTAATTTTGTCTGGGAGAGAGAAGACTCAGTTTCTATGGTCAGTCATATGTAAGGAGTTGAAGTTCAATTTCAACTTAGCAACGCTGCATGTGCAGTGCATTTATACTTTTCAACATTCTTGCATAGACGCTTGACTAGTCAAATATGTACTTTCTAAGCTGATGGAATCTTTAACAGAAGAAATGTTGGCTATGCAGACTTCTCAGCCAATGGTCTTAAAGCTGCTTCTTCCCTTTCTTTCAGACTAAGAGTAATGATGACCTCTTAGCGGGGATGGCTGGTGGTGGTGGAGTGACAATGACCAATGGTGTCAAGGCAAAAAAAAGCACTTGTGTATCAGCAGCATCTTCAGCTTCAGGGACGACCATGAGCAGTCTGGAAAATAAACCCAAAACTATTGCAGGTAAATGGATGTATTGATGCTTAAAGATGGTAGTTGGGTGGGTTTTTATTTTCCAATTCTGTATTGAGGATCCAGGCTGCCTAATGAAATGGTCAGTAAGGCCACGGTCTAATCAAACACCTCCTGTACTCTTTTCCTGTTTTCTAATAATGTAATTGCCTTTTTGGAGGGTGTTCCTTTTAATTTTTTCAGTACTGATTATGCAACTACTATATAAAACTAGGTAATATAAATAATCTAGAGAATCATAGATTTGTCAAAAATAATTTAATTTGTCTAAAAAAAACATGCCACAAGCACTAAATCTTTAAGATGTGATCATTTGTTGCAGTCAACATTTTGGACATTCTGTACTACTTTACAGACGTAAAGTAAGAGAGCTTTCAGAAACTGTTCAGAAAAGTGAAATTATTTAGTGTGTTATCAATATGGATGGAAATATGTCTTGTCTTCCATTGCTATGTTTTGAAGTCAGTAATGCTTGCAAAGCTGTAAAGTGTCTGGAAATTAAGTAGTAATAATCTATCCTTGTCTTTATGAAATGAGATGAAAATGCAGAAGAACTCAACTTTCATTTTGGGGAAAATTATGCAATTTGCTTAAAAAGCTTGCATTGAAATCTGCTGAAAAGAGACAAATTTGAACTTATAGGAATAACACTGCGGCAGTTTTTGTATAATTTATCAGAAGCTGTTGAAGACAGAAAAAAAGAAACTTGCAAACCTTAAACTTTAAGGTCTAACTAATTTTCAAAATACTGGTGAAGCATAGCAATTGGTAAAGCATGTGTCAATTCAAGTATAACTGCACTGATTCATGGTTAAGGCTGTACAAATGTTTACTCTAAATGTATTTTATAAAATGTATTTAGCAGTGTGATTCAGAAAAATCAACCACTGTATTGCTGATACAAAATACACAGTCTTCTATTACAGATACTGCATTTTATATTAATGTTCCTAACTTTCAAAAAACGTATAGGTACATGTTCCACAACTAAGCGTAGTACTTCATCTGGAAATAAAGACTCAAGCTCTTCTAGAGAAAGAATACGTGATCGTTCTCGGTTAAGCCAGAGCAAAAAGCTGCCTTTGACTGGACAGGGGACCAGTGATACGGTACTGGCAAAACGCTCCCGTAGTCGCACCAATCCAGAATCGGATATTCGAATGAGCAAGTCCAAATCAGACAATCAAATCAGTGACAAAGCTGCGTTGGAAGCAAAAGTGAACGATCTCTTGACATTAGCAAAAACTAAAGATGTGGAAATCTTGCATCTGCGGAATGAACTAAGGGATATGCGTGCTCAGCTGGGACTTAATGAAGATCAACTTGAAGGTGATGAAAAATCTGAAGAAAAAGAAGCCATTGTTGTCCATCAGCCAACTGATGTAGAGTCTACATTGCTACAGTTACAGGAACAAAACACTGCCATCCGAGAAGAGCTTAACCAGCTGAAGAATGAGAATCGAATGTTAAAAGACCGACTAAATGCATTAGGCTTTTCTCTGGAACAAAGGTTGGACAACTCTGAAAAACTCTTTGGCTATCAGTCTTTGAGTCCGGAGATTACAGCTGGCAACCACAGCGATGGTGGTGGTACTCTGACGTCTTCAGTGGAAGGTTCTGCTCCTGGATCAATGGAAGACTTGTTAAGTCAGGATGAGAACACTTTGATGGACAATCAACATAGTAATTCCATGGATAATTTAGACAGTGAGTGCAGTGAAGTTTATCAGCCACTGACATCAAGCGATGATGCCTTAGATGCTCCATCATCTTCGGAGTCTGAAGGAGTACCAAGTATAGAAAGATCTAGGAAGGGAAGCAGTGGCAATGCGAGTGAAGTGTCCGTAGCTTGTCTGACAGAACGGATACATCAGATGGAAGAGAATCAACACAGTACAGCTGAAGAGCTCCAAGCCACGCTTCAAGAGCTTGCAGATTTGCAACAAATAACGCAAGAGTTAAACAGTGAGAATGAAAGACTTGGAGAGGAAAAAGTAATCCTTATGGAATCTTTGTGCCAGCAAAGTGACAAGTTAGAACACTTCAGCCGTCAGATCGAGTATTTTCGGTCCCTTTTAGATGAACACCATATTTCATATGTAATTGATGAAGATATGAAAAGTGGTCGCTACATGGAGTTAGAGCAACGTTATATGGACCTTGCAGAGAATGCTCGGTTTGAGCGAGAACAGCTGTTAGGTGTTCAGCAGCACTTGAGCAACACTTTGAAGATGGCAGAACAAGACAACAAGGAGGCCCAAGAAATGATAGGGGCGTTAAAAGAACGCAATCACCACATGGAACGGATTATTGAGTCAGAGCAGAAAAGCAAAACAGCAATGGCGTCTACCTTAGAGGAGTACAAAGCCACAGTAGCCAGTGACCAGATTGAGATGAATAGGCTGAAAGCTCAGTTAGAGCATGAGAAGCAGAAAGTGGCTGAGTTGTATTCTATACACAACTCTGGAGATAAATCAGATATACAAGACTTGCTGGAGAGTGTCAGGCGGGATAAAGAAAAAGCAGAGACACTGGCCAGTAGTCTGCAAGAAGAGCTGGCACACACTCGCAATGATGCCAATCGATTGCAAGATGCCATTGCTAAGGTAGTGTTTAAAACAAACTGTTGTATTTTATCATCCCGTATACACCATGACTTACTGTTGGTCACTGTAGTTCTTCTAGAAGTAAAGGATTAATTATGAGGTTAATCAGATTGCAGTAGTGTTAGTATTGATTACTTTCTCTTAACTTTTGTAATGAAAATGACAGGCCTTTTTAAAAGTTATATGGATACATTCAGCCACAGGGTTAACTGTCGGGTTACTTTTTAAAATACTGGTATTTAAACTCCTCAACTTAAACAGTATTTAAGATACTGTAGGAATTTTGTGCTTAAATTGCATGCCTTCTGCAAGAGTTTCAAGTAGTTAGTGCCGAATCAGTGGAAGAGGGATGTCATTGAGAAAGTACTGGGAGTCAAAGTTTGAGGTGACAACCCAGCTGTTGGTGAGTTGCAGGAACTTTCACAGGTGTTGAGAGAATACTTTCAAGTTTCAGTTTATTCAGGTTGGTTCAGCTAACTTAGAAAAACTAATTATAAGGAAGGCAGAGAAGCATCATCTTTCTCTGATCAAGAAACTACTAATTTTGAGATTGAGGTGGACAGAGATTTTACCTAATTTAATTTAATTTACTGAATACATACTTTAGTTTTAAATGAAAAAAAAAAAAACCAAACCACAAACCAAACCACCAAAAACATTTTGATAAGCTTTTAAACAATTATTATTAAATATGGCAAATACACATAGGTTTTTTACTAATGATCCATCCAGGAGCAGCTTGTGTGTTATTTGGGTTTTGGATCAAAATATCTATTTCTAGTTCTAGAACAGCTATTGTAACTCAAATATAAAGAATTTATCTAGTAAAAGCATTTACCCCAATTGAATATAAAAATAAGAATCTGATAAAATTTATTTAATAACTTTGAGTATGCATTTAAAGGCATATCTTCCTGATGAGAAAATCTATGCCAAATTTAATGTTTGAACTATATATTAGTTGCAAATCAACATATTAGTCATGATCACCAGCCAGTTAGAATCAACCTTAATTTGGGAGTAAAAAAAAAAAGTAACCATAATTTTACTAATTAAAGTTGGGTAGTGCTGTTAAAATAAAAAATACTGAAACAGATGATTTAAAGCAGGACATTTTGTGGATTAAAATTGGTGCCTGTTTTGACCCACCTTAAGCCATGACCTAATTCCTCTTGTTTTTCTGACACCGGGTTTTTGCTGTTGGGCATGGGGGTTAATGTTTCTGTGCCTCTGATCCCAGCTTGTTACTTTCATTGCAGTTTCATGAGGCAGAATAAAGTAGTCTCACTGCTGCTGAAAGGGAGAAGTCTACTACCTCTTCTTTTCCCTGCCTTTTTTTAATTCAGTTCAATAGCTTGTAATACTCCTCTGGGAACTACTTCAACTCACTAACACATCTCATGCCAATGTGAATCCTGCTAGTTGGCTAAGGAAATGAATCATCTCACAGGTCCAGCAAGCGCTAAAATTGCACAGGAGAGAGCAGGCTGTTTTTTGGCAAGAGAAAGAAAGGATAAAGAGTTCTACCCCCCACCCTCCCCTTTTCCACGGCAGCTAGATGTTAAATTGGATCAGCTGCTCATGCAACCACAGCCTTGGTACTATGGTATTGTTGCTTCACTTGAATATAGGATACTGCTGTTAGAGTAGCCGGGGAATGCTCATATATTCCGTTTGGGAAGAAAAGAGTTTAACTCTGGCTCAGGAAAATAGTTGCACTAGAACAGTACGTCCTTAAAGGCTTACACTTGACTTCTTGTCCCATACTTTTTTATGGTTGCAGAAATATATTGTAAGTATGGTAGTTACAAAACTGAAAATGTGTTTTAAAGTGCAACCAATTTAGTTATGATAAGACACATTCTTTTTCAGGTTGAAGATGAATACAGAGTGTTCCAAGAAGAAGCCAAGAAACAAATTGAGGATCTCAATGTGACTCTAGAAAAACTTCGGACAGAACTAGATGAAAAGGAGACTGAGCGAAGTGACATGAAAGAAACTATCTTTGAGTTGGAGGATGAAGTAGAGCAGCATCGTGCTGTGAAGCTTCATGACAATCTCATCATATCTGATTTGGAGAGTAAGTGTTACAAGTTTCTCTTTTGAGAGAAACGATAATTTAAGAACAGCTGAAGTAGACTGCTGTAATAGTGAAAATATTTTCACTTGTCTTTCAGATGTCTGAATTCAAGTCAGACTGGGCTTTGCAGAACCCTTATATGCTAGGTGAAAAAAAAATCAAGTTGGCTTTGCTTTTCCAGTCCCGGTAGTAGTTGGTGTGGGAATGAAAACCTGTGAATTGAGAATAAATATGAAATCTGATAATGTTGTTTTTGAAAGTAGAACATGTAATTACAGACTTAATAACAGTGTGCTCCTTGTGCATTTTGGAGACTGGATGATTGATTTAGTGTTTTGGTGTTTTGTTGTTTTTTTTTAAGAATGCTTTCTCTTTCGAGGGCCCAGATATTATTAGGAGTTACCAGGTAGCTTGAGAATGTGTATAATTAATGATTTCTCCCACCTGAGGAAAGGTATTTTTAGTGGAGAAATGGGTGAATGGAGGCTCTGAAAGTTACAACTGTTAGAGCTGACTTGGCAATATGGATGTATTATATATCTCTTTCTGTGTAGATTTGCTCAAGTTGTGAAACTGATCTGTGAACCTAAAAATGATTCTGGCAAACTTCAAGCAAGTTAGACTAAAACTTTATCTGTTGACTCTTGCCACCATACAAGAAAACATTGGGGCTTATAATGAAATTCATATTTACTGTATACTCGTCTAGCTCTCTGTGCCTTAATTCCCTCTTTGATCTCCAAGACTTGCTCAGACATTCCTACCACGGGCTGGAATTCTGCAATTAGTCTCCGTCTAAATAAGCACTGTATTTGCACAGTGCTACTTAGAGAATTCAAATGCCTGCTATTCTTCCATGGCATATAAAGATGAAACAAGATAGCAAAAAAAAAAAAAGTATGATCCCCTTTAACAGCAAGGGAAATATTCATAGAAAGGATTTTAAATTGGTCCACTATCTTCTTGATAGGGTAGTGTCTTAAGCTAAATTGTTTATTCGACTGGAGCTCGGTGTCTTCAGACATGTGGGTGTCAGCTTGGTTTCCCTGAGCAACCCTTCTTTATCTTGAAAGGCAATCACTGTTTCTTTTTACAAAATTGCTTTAAGTTTTCATTCTGCAATTTTTTTTTTTTTTTCTCTTTCTGTGCCCAAACCAATAGACATTTACTTGGGAGCAGGAGTTCAGGCACATGGTCAGTGGCTCTGACTTTGTTCCTGAAGTGGTTTTGTAGCAAAGACTTAAAAAGGTTGAACACTTTTTGACTTGCATTTTTTGTCCATAAACTGAAATACATTCGTACAGGAAATAGCATCGTAGTAAAGTAAAAACATTTAAGTATCTGCCTAGTAATACCTGATTACAAGGCAGCTCTAATTTTTAGATGTTTCTGCTTTGGGGGTACAAAACAGCTGTCAGATATTTCAATTAAACTCGTAAAAATTCAGGCAGACAAAACTCTGCCTGGGCAGAAATTTTCAACAAATATTGCAACGGCCTCTGTTACTCATTGCTCTTGAAATAGTTTGGAAAATTCAGGTGTACTAACTGATGGCCTGGTGTGATCCTTTTGGGACGAAAGCAGCGTTTTAGTTGTAGGCAGGAAGGAGAGTGTCATCTAGTGGCGGAAAGAAAGGATGGCACCCGAAGACTAGTACCGACTTAAAAAAATGTTTTTCTCTGACCACTTTAAAATGCTGTTCATTATGGGTTCATAATTAAACCGTGTACAAGAGTTTCTTGGTGGTAGCCTCTATGTAGTGAAAGCAAAGAAAAGCATCTTAGAAAATGTGGGACTTGGAAGTATTACACACAACGTACAAAAGACAACTTTAATAGTTTGTATTAAATTGTATTCAATTTGTATTAAAGTGACAGAAAAGCACATCTTAGTAGTAGTAATTTATCTTAAGCTGATCAGACTTTTGGTCAGTTCTGGTATTCTCTCAGCCAAACATGTAATGCCCGTGCTTTTAAATGTGGCGAATTCAGTGTAGATTTAGGTGTTATAAAGTACTAGTTAGAAGAATGGTGGGTTTTTGCAGCCTAAATAACCAAGTGTAATAAAGAACCATAAAGGGTTTTTTCTAGTGAAATTTTATTTTATATTTTAAAATATATGGAAATTTAACCCACCCCTTAAAGAGAGAATTTGCCTAATGGGAAAGTTACTGAGTGAATGAAAGTGATGGCAAGACAACTGACAAATGACAAGGGATAAATGGTGGAAAATTATCACTTAAAGAATTCACGATAGACACACTTTACATTTAGGAGAAAGTTGCTTCATAGATGAGGTGGTGAGTGTTCATTCAATTTAATGGTTAATCAACACTGAATCAATATTTATAAATAAATAAGCAACACTAATAAGCAACACTAATAAACAAACATATGAATCAATATAATAAATAATCAACACTACTGTAGGAATGTGACATGCTCTAGCACTAGTACTTAGGCCACACTTCATTGTGGGCTTTCCAAACACCAACAAAAAGCACAATAAACATATAATGAAACTTTTTTCCGAATATTGAATATAATCTGAATATTGGATTGTCACATCTTAGCTGTTAATATGTCTGTCTGCAAAAACTGGGGTCTCTTTGTGGACAGTAGGCTGTAAATTGCATTGATAAAAACATACAGTATATTCTTGATGTCCATCTGGATGCAGCAGGAACTGTAGTCAGTGGCAGCTGAACTCGTTACTGGCGGGACAAGGAGTTTTAATAAGCGTAGTGCTTCTGTATTGCATCTAAAAATTCTAAGAAATATTAAAATAACCTGTATGTTTTATATCCTCGCTCACGCACTGAGATGGAACAAGCTGTAGTGGCGGTGTAGCTGTAGAGCGGAGGTGAGGGGCTGGGCGAGCGTGGGGCAGGCGGGCATGGCACTAGATGGCGTCTTTCCTCCGCTTCTCATTTCGGACTTCGGAAAAAACTTTCAGTAGTCAGGTAGCCAAGCTGTCACATCAGTCACCTTCGATGACTAAGGGGAAAAAAGAAATCTATTATTCTTCCAAGCAGTTAATAAGAGTTTTGGGGGAAATTTTTTTCAGAGAACTTCGTCTCCTGATTTGTAGAAAATTTGTATTTGTAGGTTACCTTATCAGTTGTCGCGTTACTTCTGAAGTCTGAAAATACTTGTTGCGTGTTCACTTAGCACAAGGTACATGTGCTAAACATATCAATTCTTTTAGTCTGTAACTATTTAAGTCAGTAAATGTTTTGAATAAGGGGAGGTGAGCAAGAAGGTTGAGATATCTAATGTTCAGTGAATAAATAGTTCTTTTATGGAGCTGACAGTGTTAGTTTTTAATTCTGCTATATCTCATTTTGAAGAGGATCTTAACGGCAGTTGTGAAACTAAATTTTTATATTACCTTTTTTAGGCCTTTTCTACCATAGTGTTGGAAATGGATTGGATGTTAGTTTTCTAATTGTTAGTACATTTTTATTTTTTTGTTTGCTAATGTTGGACCCTTAAAAAATTCAGCTTTCTTGCTGTATAGACCCACTGTTTGACAGTGATGAGCTCAAAAGCAAGACTGATATGCAAATTGCCTGAGCTTTGGTATATTTGCAACCAATGCCTCTTCCTTACATAAGGAAGCTGTCATTCTTAAATTAACTGTAATGTTGGCACTAATCTGTGTAGATGTATCCTGGGATAGCCGTTTCTATGCTAAAAATTGAAATGCTGTCCTAGTACAAGGCAAACCAATGTAACTAGTACGAAAACTGTGAGAATGCCCATTGTGGATTTGGCTGTGTCAGGATTACTTGATTTAGAGATGCTTATCAGGCATTGTAATGTCATGTTTTGAAACTACTATGCATATCAGGATATTCTAAGTGGGTTTTTTTCTTTCTTTCTTTCTGTTTTCCCCAGAGATTATTGAAATTAAACAATTGAATGTTGATACTCATTTTTATTCCATAGTGATAAATTCTAACTGCCGATTATAATTAGTAAGAGTTACAGATACAGAATGCAGGCATACTTTTTCTCGGGAAGCCTTACAAAATTCAGATGATATCTTAGTTTCTTCCTCCTACCCCCAGCCCAAGCTGTAATGTTTTTCTTTACCATTTGTAGTCTGCATTTCCCATAATTTATTTTTCTACCTTTTAAAAAACAAGGCCTTGTTGAACTGTGATTTAAATCAGTATCGTTTTGTGATATGTAGAGATAATTGAATCCTGCAGTAAACCACAAGCAGCTTGCTGATTTGCCATTTTTGATTATCCTGTTCATTCATCAGAATGGTCTCCTTGTTCACCGTTTACGCTAAACAATAGTTACTTTTCCTTCTATCTCAATCCTCTTTCTTGTCTATGCTTCTTAAAAGGAGGAGACTGGATAATTGTAGAAGAGAAATACCTGTCCTACCGTACTGAAAATTGCAGTATATACAGATGGAAAGGGTTTGTATGTGTTAGAGAAGAATCATGGAGGTTGTGAGGCTGCAGAAAGGAAGGATACCACAAGGCAGCTGTACAGAGAATTGTTGCCTGTATACCTAGTTTGACTACTTGAATTTTCAGGCTGTAACTAGTGGCGCAATTTGAAGAATGGAGTTCAGGCTCTAAGAGGTGGAATCACTTATCTGAGTCTTTATTTCTCACTACGTTTCAAATTCAGTTGCAATTTGGTAGTTCTTTTCAGTTTTTTTTTTAAATCTCCTCAATTGATTGGAGGGGAAGACTTTCTAACGACTTCTGTAAAATGCTCTGTATTGTTTATAGTAACTGCAGAATATTCAGACCATTGTGTTTACTTCAAAGCATAAATATACTAAAACTTAATGGTGCATTTCATATCTCACAGAAGTTCAAAACAATGGCATTACAGAAGCTTTAACTCTGGATGCATTTATAGTTTCTGGTTTGTGGTTATTTTTAGACAAACTATAGCTTGCTTTTAGCAGTAGAACAGATTTTATTTTTAAAAACATTTTCTTTGAACTGTCTTTAAAAGAAAATGGTCATCTGCTAGATTTTGTTTCAAAACGCTACTGGAAGCTCTTTACGGCATGTGGACCCGCTCTTTCTGTTCAGTTATCTAATTTGCAGCGGGGTTTTTTAGCATGTGTTTAAAGGCAAAAAGGGTGGGGAGGGGGATCGACTTTTATAACTTTGACCCAAAGCTGTGCTGACTTTAGCTCAGACAAGCTATGTACACCGCGACAAGCTAAAAATTGGAGGGCTTTGCATAAATAACATAGTAGCATGAGATTTGAGTGGCACACTCTGTTCGGCTTATCTTCAAAGCTTAAAGATCTGTTGGATGCATCATAAAATGTGCAGTCTTGTAAGAAGGAGATAAATACAGAAATATCTGTCTAATTTTAGTGTTTCAACTTTTCCAAGCCTGAAAGGTTATCATGGTTTCAGGCCAACTGAGGTTTATATCATTCTTGTAAAGAAATTAGCTGTGGCATTAAAAGCCTCTGTGCTTGGGACTGTTGAGGTGAAACTCAAGAATTTCTTCTGATGAAGCAACCAAAAGGATTTCTATGGCTTAAAAATTGAAATGTTCTTACAAGCATAGTTGAGGGTCCTTAATGTACACATCAGCATACATCAGCTTAAATCTGTTCTTAGTATTTGTTGCATCTGATTTAAACATTTTTAAATGCTTACTATTTTCCATTTAGTCTGCTGTAGCCTCATTTTTCTTGTTAAGAAAAGCTATTTGACAAAAGACCAGAAGTACTGAAGGTATAGGCTTACTTGGGAAGACACTGGTAGGTATTGGCAGAACAAATAACTTTGAATAAACCCTGGTTTACTGTTTTTTCTGAGACATCGTACCCAAACAAAAGCACTGGAAAGTTTTTCGTGTTAGAAAATGAGAGCCGCAAAACTTTACTGTATCAATATGTTGGTATGAACCTATATACTTATCTTCTATTCAAACATTTATTATGCAGTTCCATAGATTTTTGCCAAGGTTTTGTATTTTGAACAGCCGGAATTTATTAGGCACCTTCAATCTTTTTGTGTGGAAAGACCATTGCATATATACAGGAAAAATACTTGTTTCCAGAAGGTCTTGGAATAATGAACCTGAATGAAAAAATGCCTTCAGTCAGTTGGCCCATCATTTTTACAGTTTGGACATAGCTACAGGATGCTATCGAAATAAAATCATCTTAGAATCCAAAGATCAGTGTTCTTCACTAGTTGCTTGGTTATAAGAATGGAGTAATCAATCACATTGTCCTTGTGTGTTGAATAAAGTAACAAATGAATAATAATTGCAGTAGCCAGTCTGTCAGACGCCACATGAGGAGTTGGTGGTGACCAAGCTGCATACCCTTTTGTATAGCTGCTGACAGATTTAAGGGACCATCTCTTTCATAACATGATCTCATGGACTGTGTCCCTTTGCTGTAAATATAGCTTGTTTCAACTTCAAATAGTGGCTCGATAGACAAGAATGTAAGATTCTTGAGGACATGAGTAGAATTTTATCCCTGTTGAAGGCATGGCTGTGACTGTTATGTCAGCTGCTTTGTGGCAGGGGGTAAATTGTGAATCAAAAAGTTTTGTGTAGTTACAGCTTACGTTTGAAGAGGGAAACCCCTCAGACATCCATGGTTTTAGGATCCTTCCATGTTGTTACCTACCTTGTTTATTTGTTCTTTATTATCACTTTGTCATTTTAATATTGTGAAGGGTGGAGAAGAGACTAGGATTTGTATAAATTGATTTTGCCTAAGCTGTTCCCCTCACCAGTCATAGAGAAGTACGTACCTATGGACACTTTCTGTCAAATTATTTCTGCTCATACTATTTTCCTCCAGATGGCTTTGGTTATAGAAATGTATTCTCTGAGTAAGTTTTTAAAAACATTTGCAGGTTGTTGCAGTTACTCTTTTTTAAGTAAATAGATCCCTGACTAAGATCTTACAGAGAATTTTACTTTCTTTCCAGATACAGTTAAAAAACTTCAGGACCAAAAGCATGACATGGAAAGAGAGATAAAGAATCTTCACAGGAGGCTCCGGGTAGGTTAAAACTTAAAAACTCAATAAAATCTAAACTTGGAATTTCATAAGACCTGCATGTGAAATTCTTAATGGTATTACATCTAATCATATTACCATTTCACAATTATTTCTGAGACACAGGCATGATATGGGAATATATTTACTAACCTACAGACACTAAAGAATTAACTTCTGAAAAATTCTCTGTGTCACAGAGATACAGTGTTGGGCTTGGGAGAAAATGTTCCCTTGTCTTCTGATGCATAATTTAATACTATTTTTTTTTTTCCTCCACTTTGAACATTTTCTTTGTGTCTAGAAAAGAAATTCGTGACCTTGGAAGTCTGGTTATTTCCAGTAAAACTTCTTCAATTTAACTTGTAAGTTAGGTTGTGCCTAATGCCAGAGATGAGTGCTTTTATCATTGCTGTAAGCTGTTTCCTGTAACAGCATAGGGAAACTATGAATAATAAGGATAACTTTTATTTTTAACTTCAAAATTGTTGCTGCTGCTTTCAATTTAAACTTTTCCTTACTTATAGGAGGAGTCAGCAGAATGGCGTCAGTTCCAGGCTGATCTACAGACTGCAGTGGTCATAGCAAATGATATAAAGTCTGAGGCCCAAGAAGAGATAGGAGACCTGAAGCGCAGATTGCATGAAGCTCAGGAGAAAAATGAGAAGCTCACTAAAGAGCTGGAGGAAATAAAGTCACGCAAGTATGCAAAAGACAACAGGGGTATTGTCTATTTTGTAGGGGGGTACGATTTTGGAAATCCAGTGTCTTAACTATTATTGAGACTCCAGAAGTTCATAAATTCTCTCACCGTGAGGATCTGTATTTCAACAAGCTGCTTTACACAGGCTTTCAAGGGTCAGAATAGGTAAACCCATAAGAATAATATTTGTTTCTTTAACTGTATACTTAATCCATCCAAGAATATTCAGTTTGGCGCTTTTGCAAAACCAGGTTGAAATGGAGGATTTTTCCCATTAACAGCTGGAATGTTTTAACTTCCCTCAGTGTGAAAGACAAGCAGTGTTGGCTTTTCTGTACCATCACTAATACTTCTTATTAGCAGCCAAGGCTTTTGGTATGGTTAAAAATACAGCTGGAGTTTTACCTGAAAAGAAACCTTCTTCTAATTCTGCATATATCTCGTACTGTTTTCTGTCCACTGATAATTGTTTCTGGAAATAATTAGAGATGCTTTGTGTATAAAAACATTTTTAATAAAAACAATTCAAACTGTGATGTATTGTGGCTTGAATTAGGTACTACAGTTATTTAGAAACTGAGTTGTGTCTTTCAGAAGTATTAAAGTCCTTCTGATCATAGAATAGGAACATCTTGTACAGCACCATTTGAATTCTGACTGCATTGTCTCTAGGAATTGAATACATGTGTAGCTTATAATTACAGTAATGATGTTTGTGGTGTGTATATAGTTAAGAATTATTTTCCACATGGATGGGCATTTTATGGGACATTACACTTAACCCAGCATCCAGCAGGATATGAGATAATGCAGGCTATGGAACTTGGGGAAGAGCTGATGGTAGGAAGAGCAGACTGGTTACACTGAAAATGGAAAATTATCTGGATGGATGAGTGGTGGGCGTAAGACATCTTATCTGAAGTAAGATCACCAAACTAAGTAATATGAGCAATTCTTACTAATACACTTCAGCCAGAATTGTCATTGTTCAATTACTACTTGCAAGTGAACCTTTGAGGTTACAGTTACACTTTTGAAGGTAGAATTGGCTTGCTGATTCTGGTCAGTGTATTCATTATTGTATATACACAAGCATCTTTTGACATTTGATTCACTGCAGACAAAGAACAAAGAGACAACTGAATCAGATTCCTTGGAAGTGGTATAGCTTGAGGGAAGGTGTTAGGAAGGTCTGTACGGTGTCTGAAGCAAAAATCAGTCAATGTTTCATTCTTGCAGACAGTAGAAAATAGGTTGCTTCAAACAAATCTTGTCTTGTGACACTGAATACAGTACCTACCATAAATATTCTATACTAAAAATCTATCACTTTTTTTTTTAAATGGATTCATATACTACCTAAAGATGTATGCCAGAAATGTATTCTTACCTCCTTAGTATTCATTCAAATTGTTTTCTGTTTATACAGGTAGAAAAAAAATTCTCCCCTCTAAGCTGATTATTTTCATGTGAAATGGTGAAATCCTTAAGGCTCAATTTTTTCCATCCATGTGTATGTGTGTGTTTGAGAGACAAAAGCAGGAATTAAGCCTTAAATCAAGTATTGATTTGATAGACTGTTGACCTGGTGCTTAAGCTCTCTTATTGACAAGTAGTAAGAACTTACAGTGATAATTTAGGTTGGTAATCTATTTCTAAATTACAGTGGAAAGAAAACTAGGTTAAGGTAATGACCAATTTGGACCATAGATTTAATTTGGCTTCAAATTTGTGTTGATTTTAAGACTTCGCATGTTAAAATGTTTTTTAAACGCCTTAAATGGGCTGCATATTGATTTCAGGCAGGAAGAGGAACGTGGTCGAGTGTACAATTACATGAATGCTGTAGAGAGAGATTTGGCAGCTCTGAGACAAGGAATGGGCCTGAGTCGCAGATCATCCACCTCCTCAGAGCCAACTCCTACTGTAAAAACACTCATCAAGTCATTTGACAGTGCCTCCCAAGGTAATTATTTTCAACCAGTGTAGTAGCTGTACCAAGTTACAATTTTGCATATGTTGACATGGACGCTTCTAATGGATTAGCTAATTCAAAGGTAAATTATTTTGTTATACTGTCATTACCGATAAGTTACAGCTGAAACAAACCAACCTAAACTAGATTGCACAACAGATTGTTCACTGCAGTTAAGTGCAAGCATCCTTTTTTGTCTTGTCTTTCTTTTTTCTTTACTGTCACATTGCCAGTGACTCATATGCTAGATGCTTTGATTCAGTGCTCCTGTATATTAGAAATACATAAACACATATTACACACATAATTATAGCTGGAAGCACGTTGATTTCAGCCTTTCTATTAAAATGTGAACTTAATGTGCCAAATTAAGCATTTTAAAAGCCATTTAATAGCTAAAGCAGTGTTTGTTTCTTTTAATAACTTACATTCTTATAGTCAAAGTGCTAATGAAAGTTAAAAATGAAGTCCAACCAGTATCACCTATTAAAAGATGTAGG
Organism: Ibidorhyncha struthersii; assembly: GCA_013398815.1. Lineage (NCBI taxonomy): Eukaryota > Metazoa > Chordata > Aves > Charadriiformes > Charadriidae > Ibidorhyncha > Ibidorhyncha struthersii. The sequence goes on from VZSZ01009532.1 coordinate 563,894, forward strand.
GAGTAATTTCTAAAATGAAAGGGATCTCACTGTTGAGGCAATGGACTTTACTATAATTCTCAGACTGTGGATACAGGTGCTTTTGTCCTTCTCTATAGATGAGCAGAATAAGGAACACAAGTAATTATCCTGAAATGAGAAACACTTGGGTTTTAGCTTTGACTCTGTATGACACCTTACATGGATTAAAATATTTCCCTTGCCAGGCCTTTTGGCTTTGAATTTCATTTACAATAATGTCACTGTAAGTCTCTGATGTAAAAAGGCTTGGCTGGACGTAGACTACACGGCAAATCTATTTTTAATTGCTTATAACCTGAAAATTTGTTAAGTTATAGAACCATCTCTGCATTATTTGGTGATTCTCTAAGTGATTCTATTTCCATGCTTGTTCTCTTTGTTCATGGGTATTTACAGGTTTTTTACTTCCCTAGTATTAATTTAGAAGTTTTTTTTAATCTGTTATTGAATAAAGGTGCTTTCTTGCCAGAGTTAGTTTTGGTAAAATGATAGGTCCCCCCTCCCTTCTTCTTAACCTTTTATTTCAAGCCGCTGTCTGCCTTCTTAGAATTCATGTCTAATCATTAACAAAATAATCAGATGATTGATTCACCAACTCAGTATTTGTCTGTTCTCATACATTTCTGAACATATTATTTGTTTAGTCCCTGTCTTTACCTATATAGTATGTTGTACCTGTGGACTTTGGAAACTAGAAAGGAGAAGCAGGTAATAATAGGTTGTCTTTCTTGTCTTACTGGCAGACCCAGGAGCCTGCCACCATCTCTTTAGTTATCTGGAGATCAGAGAAGTAGTAATGCCATCATTTACATCTGCCAGGGTAATAGTATCCTGCACCTTAGCCTTGTCCACCCCAAATAAACTTACCACGGATGATATATTCAAGACAGAAAATGAATATAATTGTAGAGGAGTAAATGTGTAGGCATACTTTTAAATTAATTTGCAGTCAGTTACTAATTGAAATTCTGAAAGATGTGATCTGGTAAAACTAGTAATGTAAAATACAGGGAGAGAGTTTGCTATAACCGCCAGTCTTCTGTTTCACTGCAAAACAGTACAATGCTCACGGTGGCTTCCTTTCTGTGTTTCTGCTAGTTCCAAGCCCTGCTGCTGCCACAATTCCTCGCACTCCCCTGAGCCCAAGTCCCATGAAGACGCCCCCGGCGGCTGCTGTATCCCCTATGCAGGTAGGTGTTTTATAACTGCACTTAATCCTTCTTTGTAAAGAAGAGCATGTGAAACTACAGGTGGTAATATACAAATATTGGCTGACTTTGTGGGGAAATGATGATAAAATATTGTCTCAAGTAAGTAATGGCTAAAATGTTCAATCTAACAAAAGAGCCTTTCCTTGAGAACCATGTTGTAAATGCAAGATTTGGCATAATTTGGAAGTTCATGTTAAATATTCCCAACCATTACTATTCCTGTGCTACTGAGAAGCATGGGAAGAAAATTTTATCTGCATTCCTTAGTTTTGGAGTTGCTGTTTTTCAGTTCTTAGTCCTGTGCCTGGCAAAGGAAGAACAGTAGTCCCCTTTGGGCAACGGACTGAGACCTGTGCAGAATCTGTCAGCAATCATCAGTATAAATGTATCCCATGTTGCATGGGCTTTCCATGTCAGACCTGACCAGAGAGGAATGAAATAACTCTGAATGGATTATCTTTGTTCATTTTGTACTCGCTGAGAGTTTGGCCAGTTGGGGATTGTATTGTGTATTTTGTCCTGTCCCCTCTGAAGCTTCATCCGTTTGTTCAGCTGCTACAGGAGCCTAGGTATGCTAATATTGCATCAATCGTACTCTACTGCTCAGCTTTATAGGTCGCTGCTGGTTTTATTATCTCACTAGCTGCATGAAGTAAGATTTTGGCAAAAGCCAACAAGTTTAAGGACAAAGCAGATACGACCCGATTCACAAGCAAAAAACAAAGAATGTGCTATATATTTTACTCCTTTAATGTCAGTAATTCTCCTGTTGCCTTCAAGATATTACTAATCAGAAGTACCAAAACTTGATTTTTACTATAGGAGAGCATAATTTTTTGGTAATAAATCCTCTCCGTATGAACTGAAGAATCTGTATCCATATTGGCTTTTAGTGCTGTAAGAACACCACCTGGAACAGACCGGCTCTTCTCCTGTGCTCATACTAGTGCAGCTTTGATTAATTTAAGAGTGAATTACATAAAACAAATAGATCGCCTCAAAGCAGAGACAAAGAATTAAATGTTTTTGTGAGAGCTTCTGCTACTTCCTGTGGCTCAGTCACTCTTCACAGCAATTTTCTGAAGTAGTTAAATGCAACAAGCTCTCTGACAGATGCTTTGTTCCTATTGATCTGTCTTTATATTTCTGTTTATTTCTGTGCTCTTGTAGGGAAGAGGCACAGTTAATCTCATGTTCTAAGAGGCCAGACCAGAGGTTTGGCAGATAGAAGGTTTTTTGAATGAAGCCTAAGGCTTATTTCACTTTATTTACCTGTAAATTAACCATGAATCAAAGTAATATCTTAAAATACTGCAAACCTGCTCAGGTTTGCAGCTCTTGTGTTGATGTTCTTGATCTGCCAGAATTACTTGGATTTTGGATACTACTTCTGGTATGGAACTAAATCATTAACAGCTGAATACTCGTTAGTGGGAAACATTGCCTGAAAAACAAAGGGGAGGGCGTATAACTGAAAACAGCTGCTATTGTCTTTGAAGATAGGTGGTTTTCTTGAAAATATTTGTAATTATTCAGAAGGCAACTGGGTTTTGTGATCTCAATTATGTAAATTGCATTTAAGAATATTTTCTGCTTGAGAGAGAAGGGGATTGGATTTAAAAACAATTTTCATAATCTTTCCCTTTATTTTCATATTACTACCTTGTTTTCTGCTGTTGTGTTTATGCAGCTTTTGTATATTTTTTGTCTGTGGTTTTTACTGTCTTGCAATTAAAAAAGTGAGATTTTAATAAGTCGCTATGTGAGTTGACCTATTGACTTCTACCTTATAGAAGTCAGCCGTGGTTTGAGATCTTGAGTAAAGGTGGAAGGGCTGATCTCTGTACAGGTGTTGCAGCGCTTATTACCATTAATCTCAGTTGCTTTTACATGCTATCACAGGGGAAATATTTACATGGGCACCTACTGAGAAACGAGCACCATTTTGATATTATGATAAGATGGATTGGTTGCAAAAAAGATTCTCCAAGTACAGATGCATCAAGATGTGCCCTCTCTGAATTGTGTGTATCGCTTCATTTTTGTATGGGACTGTGTCATGAATTTCATCCCTCTTGGCTTTGTTTGTTTTTCTTTACAGTGATATGTGTATGTATAAGGAGATACATTCTTGAATACATTTTTTGCAACTGAAAACAAACAAAACCCTTTCTGGATTCAGTTCCAAGCCCACAGTGGAACATAGCTGTTATTTACCATAGCACATAGCAATACTGCAAGACAATTTAGGAGAAGAGGTACAGAGAGAATGCTCTTCAGAACGTAAAAACAACCCTGCTGGGTTAGCCCAGCTGGTCTGCTGGGCCTCTGAGTGACCAAGGCAGATGCCTAGGGAGGAGCATAAGGACAAGGAAGTGTATCTGCTGCTTTCCCGGAGTACTTTCTTTTTCTGTTTCATAGCTGGAGGACTCTCTGAAGTAGATGTGGTTTCAGATTCACTGGTCACCACTAAATGGTCCTGCTTTGCTTTGAGCGTATAAACTTCCAGGCTCCAAGCAATTAAGTGTCAGACTTCCATATCTTAACTACTTAATATGTGAAGAACTGTGTTTGTTTTGAAATTGCCATTTGCGTCAGTGCGTTGGCGTGAAGTACTTCATTGACATACATACTGAAGTGCAAAGTGATCAGGAATAGGTACCTGGTAGTGGTGGTAGGTCATGTTTCCTTCCTTAGCCAACAACAGATGCAAGGATGAAGAGTTAGAAGCAAAATATTTGGAGTTTAAGGGATTCATAGGTAGCTAGCAGAAACTTTGTCTTCAAATTAGGAATGGCTGTGAGGAAGTAACTGTTGATCTTAGCATCTTTAACTTTATCTGTTACTGTAATTATGTTATACAGAAACTACTACGTAAAAATATGTTATTTGACTCCGTGAACAATTTTCTTTATAAACCCCATCAAAAGTCATCCTTAAAGTTTCTAGCATTTTCTTGTGCTAGACCTCAGTGTAGGATGAATAAGAAGAGGATCAGAGATTGCAAAGCATCTTTAGTCATTTCTGTCCCATTGGTAGCCTTCATGAATAGCCTCAAAAGCACATGATTCCTCTGAACTTTTGATCCTTTCAATTAGTGTTGAGGAGTTTCAACACTGGTATAAATGACAAATGGTGTTTAGCAGTTAAGCGAGTTTTAGGATGTATTTCTGGTTGAAGAAAAGAAGTTATTTATAAAAGGATTGGTAGGAACCATATATGTTTGATTGCACATCGGATGTGCTTTGTTTCATAAGTGAAATGAGGAATGGCTGATCAGTCAAGCAGAAAAGTTTCTAACACTTGTAAAATGGTTCAGGAAAAATTCTCCAAGAGACTTGTGCACTAGTACTATATAGTTATTGCCAAGCAGAACTGGATAAACATTAGTTGGTTCATTTTCCTCTAATTTGGTGTTATTAGTCCCTGCATTACTGCTGCTAGTTGTAATAGTAAGATATGTAATAAGGAACTAGCAACAGTGAAGGCAAACCCTGTCTGCAGTGTCAACAGGAGCAAAAAGACAGTTTGTTTTATAACGAGGAGACAAGACCAGTACACAGCAAGTTATCAGTTGAGTAATAGGACCACTCTCTGACAATATCCGTAAAGGATGTTTGTTTTTCAGTGATATCCAGAAGCCGAGAAAGTGATAAAGGTATATGGTTATCCAGCACTGTGCCTGCTCTATGTGTACCTGTTTCCTGGCTGAAGTTCTGTACTACGCGGTCTTTGTAATGACAATCCCAAAGCTAGACAAAATGACAAAATGAAATGTTTTGCTTTTAACCTCATTATCTAACTTTGTTATAGTAGTTTCCTTTTTGGGGGAGAGGCTCTCACTTTGATAGTGTCCTTGTGCTTTATTTAAAAAAAAAAAAAAAAAATCCTAAGTGGATGCAGTGAACTTTAAAGTTAACGCAAGTTTGAAATCCCAGTTCTTATGGAAAGCTGTTGTAGGCACTTCTGCACATAGCTCACAATTGCGGTCACTTTCATCTGCACATTTAAAGGGATAGTCTTTGTAATGTACGTGCAGGACTTTTGAGATATAAAGTGATGAAATTTTTCATGCTGTATTTTGGAGTTAGATTCTTAGATGGTTGGCAGTTATTTTCTCCATTTGATTTCTAGCACTAGCACAAAAGCGTAACTCTTTTGACTCTAAATGATGAATAAGCAGTCTTGTAATCCTGCCTGTGCTACAGGATGCTGCAAAGTATATACTGTTAACTTCTTTTTATCACAATTTTGAATTTGTCTGTCTTGCCTACACGATTTGGCATGAGAAACATCTGACCTTTATTATCTTATGAAGATAAGGCTCATTTAACCTTCTCATCTAATCTTGGGCCAGATGGAGAGCTGAAAGAATTTTCAGGATACACACATTACTGGACTGATTGTCATTAAATACAGAAATCTAATAGAAAGGAAAGGGTGAATAAAGAATGTACGATAATTTGCAGTAGGCTCTTTGAAATGATTGTAGATGATCTTCCCTGAGTCTTCAGCAACTGACTATGAGTTTCAGTAAGTGTAATTATTGTAGTGTACAGTTCATTCGTGTGATACCAAAATGCTTATTTCGGAGCTACGCAGTGGTTAGCTATTGTGTGCAAGACTTAACACATCTGTGATCACGTACTTAGACTTCAGGCTGCTAGAAGCCATGCATTCCGAAATATTTTACATAAAACTTGAAAAAAAATAATTTCCTAGCTAGTTTAGAGTGGAACAGAAATTAAAGTGACCTTAGAAAAAATAATTATATTTGTATTTCATTACATATTTGAAAATACTTAACACAATGTCTGTCTTCAGTTGCTCACTGAGCATCTCAGTTAAATAGGTGGTAACAAAAGCTGTTGACATCCTGGATAAAAAATAGCTTTTTCAGTAGGGTTTTTCTTAGCAATGGGTAGTTCATGTCAGTACACCCAATACACTATTATCCTAATTTTCCAGTAAAAGCCACAGAGCTGTAAAGGCATATTAACACAAATCAAGCACTAAAGTCTTGGCTACATATAGGAGGTTGTATTAGGTTAAATAAATGCATCAAGTTTAACTAGAACAGGTTTGTACAAACAAAATATAAAAGAATGTCAAAATTAGTACAAAAACTGCAAGAGAATTTAGAGCCTTAATTTGTAACATTGGTTTGAGGAACAGATTTACATTTAAAGAAGTAAAATGTTACAATATCATTGCAGAGTGTGTGTGTGCATTCAGATTGACAAAAGCAACACGTAAAGAGTACGCACCCTTTTTACTAAGTATTTTTAAAGGTTCTTTTATTTTTTTAGTTATTTTAAGTCAGTAATAATGTCATATCTGAGTTTCTAAAACTGATTCTGCAATTCCATATTTGTTTTTTACCTTCAGATTATGTTTGACCCAAGTATTTTTCCATTTCAGAGGCATTCTATAAGTGGACCGATCTCAGCTTCAAAACCCCTTGCTACGCTGACAGACAAAAGACCAAGCTATGCTGAAATCCCTGTTCAGGGTATTGATTCCAGTTTATTCAAACTTTGTTTTTAGCTATGCTATTAATACTCTTTTAAATTTTATATTGTTTAGTATCCAAAGTATTATTATATTTTATACTTTTTATTACCATGATATTTTCATAGAATCATAGAATATTTCAAGTTCAAGTTCTTATTACTTGTGTTTCATCATATTGTAAAGATACTTTTTTTATCGTGGCATATCGTAAAGATACTTTTTTGAATTTTCAGCAAAACCATGGTTGCATCCTGATAACTTGGCATTATTCTGACAGTTTTTAATGTGTGCATAAACTGAGTTCACTTGCAAAATCAAGACAAGATGATTTCAGGGACATGCCTTACAGCTGTCTTCCAGATATTAAAAATACATACCTCCGGGGTTACATTATGTATTGTGGTTGTTCCCTGCACCACCCCCCCCCCCCCCCAAATGAAACAAGGATGGTGGTTGGCATTGCACTGCTTGTGAGTAAAAAAATATAAACTTAAGTATTGAATCTTCATGAGCCAGATGAAAAAATTGAATGGAATTAAATTGTTGATTTATCTGTTTCCCAATATCTCCCTTTTCTGTGAACTTTGTTTTGTCTCTCAAAACACTGTTCACAATGTGCTCTTCCTGTGAGAATGAATGGCTATCATGTGTTGGGTGTAGCGCTCTGATTTATGCCTGCTTTAGGGTGGTTTTTTTTGTAGATGTTTCTCAAGATAATCCCCATATGACTCCAGGCTGAATATTTTCTCTGAATTTGGTATTCCTGAGGTCTGATGCTTTCTAAAGGGTTGGGGGGTTTTGTGTTTTTTATTTTTGTAGCACTTCATAATAGTCTGTATGTGCCAGATTTCCTTCTTGCTTTTGTTGAATGTGTACTGAGGTTATTTGTACAATGCAGCTGGAGTTTTAATTTTAGAAACCTGGATATTTTTAGGAATATTGAAATTCCTTTCCAAGAAGATAGTTTAGGATTCTTTAATTGTTAGAGAGTTCATGGGTAGACATAAGCTTAAACACAAAACGAGTGGTATGCTTTATATAGTTTTTGTTTTCATTGTAGTCAGTTAGTGCAGGAGTAATAATAATTCTCTGCATTCAAACAGAGAATGTGCCAGACAGAATTCCTGTTTACAACCGTTTTTTTTTAAAGTACCTCTGTAACAATGTATGTATCTTATGCCATGTTTTCAACTAATGAATGGGGTCTCACTTTTTTAATCCTCATTCTTAATTTTCATTTTTTTTTGTATTCAAATGACTGCCTTCTAAGTGTTCCTACATAGGATTATGTTAATCTTTTGTTTACAGTCTAAAGGTTTTATTTGAAGGAATATTTCTTCAATAATAGGAAATAGTTTTGATTTGATTCTACAGAAAATGAATTCTGTTGTAGTTTGATTTTACTCATTGGCAGTAGGAAGAACTACTCTTTCCCTACAATATGTAAAAGCACCTTTTTGATTCCACAGCATGGGGGAGGAAAAAAACCCACACGTTTTTAATTAAAAAATAAAAAAAACCAAACCAACAAACCAAAGGAAGAAGAAAATCACAAGGGACAAAGCAATCTGCTTTACCAATCCACATCGCGAATGGCATATTGAATATTTTTGGCCATGTGCTGTATGTGGATTCCTTGCTCAGCCTTTTGGTTTAACAGTTCATTTTTTATAGACCAGGGCATGTGGCTTAGTAAAAGGCCTTAGGGAAAAAGGATTAAGAAGGTCATCATGTATTCATAGTGATCTTTATTGGTAATGAGCAAATTTAGGCATTCTCTTTCATGCAGATAAAATCAGTTGCTATCACTAAAACAGCCAAACTCAGGCACTGGTAGACAATATTCATGACTCATACTTAAATATCTTACATTTAACTGGAATCTTCGTTAATGATGTTCTCTCTCTCTTTTTTTTTTTTTTTTTTTTTTTTTTTTTTTTTTTGTCCAGAACATTTGTTGAGAACATCTTCTACCAGCAGGCCAGCATCTTTGCCAAGAGTACCCGCTATGGAAAGTGCCAAATCTATTTCTGGTAATATCATGTTTTTTAGATTATTAGTAAAATCAGGAACTCTCATTTCAGTACTGTACTTGCAGATACACTTTTTCAAGAGAAAACTTTGATCTTTGACCATCAAGCTCTTACCAAAAAAACCTCTATTTGGATATGTGGAATACCTTATTTTTCAGTGTTCAAGTTTTCTGTTGAAATATTTGGGGAAAGAAACTAAAGTCCAATGCTAAAATAATATTCCCTTTTATTGCATCAAGTGGAACTGAATAGATTTTTTTTTTAATTGCTCGTCTCCTTATTATTGCATATGACTTGTACCAACATACCAGATGAATGAGTATGAATCATGCATGTAGCAGTTGACTTCTTTCCTTGTATTACAAATAATTTTTGTGTGCAAGGTATATGTGAGGAAGGAAACTGTTCCTGGCTGTTACTTTTTACTGCTTGAATGCAGGATTATTTTAAGTGAATGAGGCAGAGAAGCATATTATTCTTGTCTAATTAAAAACAAAAAAACATTTTTGCTTGTGGAAAAATTATTTTCAATGGTTTAAAATAGGAGGATTGTTCTTTTTAGGTAACAAATGCATCATTATACATTTTCTAATGCATATAAATATTTTCGCCTATTACCTAGCAAAGTTTCTACCCATTCTGTAGGACAAAAGAATTTTTGCAGTGAATCATTTTTAAATAGTCCATTTTCTGACAGGCATAACCTACAAATATTTTTCAGTGTTACTCATAGTGGTTGCTGAACATTTGATGTTAAGGTTGGATTTTTAAAAAGTAGAGTTGCTAGACTGGAGTTTATATAGAGTGTTAGTATACTATCAAGCTGATGCCTCAGTATCAGCAGGAGCTTCTAAAAATAAATCTTTAAGATTTATAGTACAAATAGTGTGATACTGTGAAAATGGTGCCTTCTATAAACTAGGGAGAACTAATTTGAGAGAAATATTTTTAATAATAATATTTAATATTTGAGTAAATGATTTCAAGAAGAAAACGTATTTGAGATCATTTTGATTTCTGTTAAAAAAAAATCTACCCAAAAGAGTTTTTTCCCAACTTCTTGTGTCTAGTATTTATAAATTAACGTACTTGTCCCAAGTAATTACAAAATAAGTCTCTGATGTATGTGGATAGTTATATCTGTGATTTGCACAAATATAAACAAGGGTGACTATTTAGGTATAAAAGGCAAACCTTATACTTTTCATGGGGAAACTCTTCCATGCAGAGAAAACATAACCAAATTTGGGTTTACAGAGTATAATGCTTGTGCTTTCATTCAAAAGAAAAATTTTGTCCTTCGATAAAATGAAGCAAGCTCTGTGGAATATGGCTGAATGGTCTCAGGTCAATCTTTGATTTGCTTGCTAATGATATTTAGTTAATGTCCAGAGCATCGCCTATGTGGCAATTCTTGATTAAAATTAAGTGGAAATAAAGCAGCTGTCATCTCTAAACTGTTTTGGTTTTTCTTTTTACTTAACTACTTGAAGCTTAGCAACATAATTACATGGACCAGAGAAAATTGAAATGGTTTGGTGTTAAAATTCCTTCTCACTCATAAAATCCTTCAAATGGAAGTAGCAGTATTCCATTAAAATACATGCACCAAATTTTCCCTGCTTCAAGATACAGGCTTGATCATAAATGTTGGTAGCGCAGTCTAAATCCGTGATATTTCCTAAGTGGAAAGTATCAGGAAAAATGCTGAAGCCTAGTATTGTATATGAGTTTCCATGCATGGTTTCTGAACTAATGCTTGTTAGAGAGCGAGAATGAGTTTGAAAGGTTTTATGTTTGCAAATGATAAATATATGGGCATTTTCCTACTTAGTCTCTCGAAGAAGTAGTGAAGAAATCAAACGGGATATCAGTGCACCTGAAGGAGCCTCTCCCGCATCTCTCATGGCAATGGGTACCACCTCGCCACAGCTGTCACTCTCATCTTCTCCTACGGCATCAGTTACCCCCACAACCAGAAGTCGAATAAGGTAAAACACCTTTTTTGTGTTACACTGAAATGTGTTAATTTCATAGCCATCTGTCTGCATATATCTAGTATATAGTATTGGCACTAAGACTACAGACTGTACTGTCACCTGTACAATAGTGATCTTCAATAATCTTCGAGAGCTTCAGAAAGTGTTTTCTGCAGCTCAGCATATGTTTTAAAAGTTAGACCAGTAGTTAGGCTGTTTGGAGCTTATGAGGTTAATACCAAAACTTTATGCTCCACTAGAAGACCAAGCTAAGTCATGTCACTAAATAATAGCATTATATCAGTTCAGAATACCATGAGGCCAAATTCAAGAAGTAAGCTTATGTTATGGCATGTTGAACAAATCTTTCAGAGTGGCTTGGACTGAGGGAGACCGCATGATAAACCTTAACTTCTGTAATCGCAGAAGACAAAAAGCAGCATGACTAGGTCTTAATTCCAGACACTGCCAAGTCTTCTAAATAGCCACGAATGAATGGGCCTGGGTTATTTGTCCTACAGATGAAATCATAATGCAAGTCTAAGTAACAAATGGTCAGGCAATCCCCTTTCGTTAGTAAGATAAAAAGATAAGTCTGTGATAAATTATAAACTTTTCCTATCTGTAGTGTTATGAGTCAAAGGACTTCAAAGTATTTCAGCTTCATGTTATGCAAGTGAAATATGCGCTTAGCCCTGCTTCATAGATTGGGAAACTGGCACACAAAGGTTAAATGACTTTCTTGAGACCATTTAACACAGAACTTCCTGACAAAGCTTTTTTACAGCAGAAATATTAAACGCTTAATGTTCTGAGACATTTGCAATATGTAATAATTACATTATAAAATTGTGAAGTTATTTACAGGCGTGGGCGCTACTGAAAATGATTTCCCTGACAATAGCTGAGGCATGCCTCAGTGCTGCTCTCCTTTCACTGTGCAGAAGAGTTTGGGTCTTTACCAGCAGGAATTAATATTGTGTGTGTTAGCACCTAAATTCAGACTAAGTAGATCCAGAAATAAAAAAAAAAAAAAGACTAAGACACCTGTAGATGAACTTTGAACTGGTAATGTATAAAATGGCATTGATGGCAGCCTGCAGACTAGCAAATAGCGTGGCATTTCATGGTAAAATTGTACAGTTATATTTATGGTATTATTACTCTGCTGCCTGATCATCGACTGCAATGCTAAACACTACAAGAAGTAGTAGTAGCAGTGGAAGCTGCAGCGGTGGGTGCATGGTGATGAGCACGCTCTTTGGAACAGTCCTCAGAATGTCACTCCCGGACTTCAATTTGTTATGTGATCATGTTTCTCTTTTTTCCCCTACCTTTTCCTGAAAGTTGTTGTAAAATAAACAGTTATTGCTACAGTTCACTAAAACAAATACTTGCAGCTTACTGTTCTCTGTTCTAGTTGAAACTTCATTGGCTCTTTGATTTGGAATACGGTTGACCTAATATGCTAACTTGTAAGATTTATATGTCAAATCATTTCTCATTGTCTCCATACAACTTACACTAATTTATTTTCCTCAGCAGTGTTTTCATAACTGTGAGAACCTGATATAAACCGTGTGCTCTTACTGGAATTTGAGAACAGGCTGTACAGCTCCTTCACGGCTAAATAGTATGTTTAGCGTTAAGAGAGGGAGCTTTTAATTTGAGTTCTTGTATGTTGTCCCAAATCTCTGTTCTAAAGCCCTTGTAGTGTTGCATAATTGTCGTTGTAGATTGAATATGCAGTCCCATTATTGTTTGTTTCAATCACTGATGAAAAAGTACACCAGTTTGGGTTGTTAAAATATGTACTGATTTGAGAACCAAAGTACAGAATTTCTTGAAGCATCATTCTGGCTGTGTGGTAAGTGTGAAGGTTACAGTAACCTATTCAGATAATTGCATTCATATTTAAAATACACAATTAGCAACTTCATTGTCATGTTAAATCTCTCTAGAATTAGCAGTTAGGTTTGAAGGCTCACACTGCCATCTTTCATGCTGAAAGGCACTTACTGTTTCCTGTTTATTGTTCTGCTAAGCATGTATTTTCCTGGGTGTTCCAAATGCCACCACTGATACCTTTCTAAGCAACTTTGAGATCTCACCATGTGTATTTCAGTGAAGACTGGCCAGGTAAATTGCAGTACATATACTTAAGATTAGGGCCTTAGAACATTTCGTTGTATGTTGGCACATGTTCTCTTCTTTTATGAGTTGAGTGACAGATGCTGATATGTGGAACATTCTCTGGTGTTCTGTTGGTAGCACACATGCATGAGGAAATCCACATTCCCTGGATACTTTCTTTTCCCCTAGCAGGACCTGGAGAATTGCTACAGGTAAATCTGTAGCAGAGAATCCACTGAAAATATTATCTATTTCCACATTCCATTCCTCTTTCCAGTCACCAAAAATGTTGTAAAGAGCAAAGAGTTGAAGATTTGAGAGTGAATGTATACAACCTGTATGTCCTTTTGGAAATATCCAAAAGGAGTAACTTAGGGCATCACCTTTGTGGATGTTGTGAGAATCTTGCTTACATCTGCATAGAACTCTAAAATATGGCAGATGAGGAAATCTTTGCAGTATGGATTCACTGAGAATTACCTTGTTTTAATTTTTCCAAATGGAAATTATTAAAAATAAGAGCAACTGCTGGCACACTTAGTCCAGTAACTAAGCTCCATAGCGGTGTGATACTGAGTCTTTTTGTCAGACACTGTGCAGTACACTGTTGAAATACTGAATCATATAACTAGGCCACTACAAAAGTATTATTCTCTATAATATATATATATTTAGTTGAAGCACTCATTTTTGTAAGCCTGGTAAAGAGATGTAATGTAAGACTCATGAAAAACTGGCCAACCTGAATATGTTCGTTCTTTTCTTCCCCAATCTTTCCTTAAAGAAAAAATGACTTAAGATAGCTTGACAGACTCGAAGCAAAATTAATTGATAGCTTTTATTGGTAATTGAACATTCTTATTTGGAAAAAGTGAATCATTATTGTGCCAGTATATCAAATGGAAGATCAGCCTAGTTAGAGCTCCCCCCTCTCTTTTAAGAACTCCAGATCTCAGGAAAATGTTCTGTTAATAATGGCATGCTGCTAATATGCAAACTTGTTGTTCCAAGGTGACATTTGTAATCAGCCATGAGATGCAAAAGAGATAACATCAGTTTATTCTCTTTCTAAATACAAAATAAAGTCACTTGAGTTAGCTTAATGGTTCAAGCTGGAACTTAACGTGTTGTGAGTTTAATTTTCTGAACTCTTAGAAAAAATATCATTGAGGTTGAAAGACCTAGAAAAATAGAAGTTTAATTTAAAGGAAAAAGAAGGATGATTTGCAAAGGGAAGAATTACTCCAAAATAACTTGTAAGTCTTTGCAGGTATTTCTGTGTATTCAATTTTTCAGTCAGTAGTGCTGTACTCTACTACTTTCACTGTGACAAATATTTGCCCTTTTTTTAAGCTTTTACAGTATGTATGTATGTTGCAAAATATACGTTACAAGCTCTAAGTGGCCCTTCTGCCTTGTTCCTAGGGAAGAGAGGAAAGATCCCTTGTCTGCCCTAGCAAGAGAATATGGAGGATCCAAGAGAAATGCCTTGCTGAAGTGGTGCCAGAAAAAAACAGAAGGATATCAGGTAACTGTAGAGCTGTTTAACGTAGCATACTTCTAGCTGCAACACATCAGAATCTGCCAATGGCATAAACCAGGCTGCTCCACAGTTGACTGCATAGATTGCAATGGCACTGGTATGTACTGTACTCTCTTCTTGGAACACATGCTACGAGTCCTAACCTAACTAACATTAATAGCTCTTTAGTCATTTTGCTTCATGTCAGTAATCGTTTTCTTTCTTAAGGGGGCAGCTGACCTTCTATTGAGGCACTTTAAAACAGCCTTTTACAGATTGCGCTTTTGAAACTGTAACTGAAACTTTAGCAACTTAAGGTTTAAATTAATGTTTCCCCAATGCAATTAGAGTACCATTTCTTGCATTTGAGAGATATTTTTTTGGTAGGTAATTAGTGTAGTTTTATTTGGATCTTTCAAAGTGCTCACATTTAGTCTCTACGGACAGTTTGTTTTGTGAAGGTTGCATTGTCTTGCATTTTGAACTTGGCTTTCTACTTTGGTTCCAGACTTTTTTTTTTTTTCCAGTTAGTCCAAATGTTATCAGAAGCTAAAAGAGCTAATAAGATAACTATCCAGAATTCTCCTGATTACATTATTTTTTTCAAAAGAATAGTGGCTTCAGCAAACTAAACCAGGATGTTAATAGTCTGACCATGATGTATTTGTTTGGTTAACTTGTATTGAAAGTGTTTGGAGTTCCCAACACAATCCTCAGTTTAAGAACTTTACTCTTTCCATGACTTGAGACTCACAATGCAGGAGGAAGTTGAGAGCCGCATAACAGGATGATCGCCCATCCATAGGAAAAGTCGTCTTTCAGTACAATGGACAGGCTTGTGATATGAGCCCTCCCCCCTCTTCCTGTGGCACGTCTAGTACTAAACTGGGCTATTTCTGAGGATAAGCTTCTTTGTGGAAAGAGCCTTTCTCCTTCCCCACATTTTTAAAAAGGCAGGATGTTATATTTCTTTATAAATCCTCTAAAACTGAATACACAAAAATATTTTCCCATATTGTCTTGAAATGAAAGATGAATTTGACAGCTTCCTTATCTGGTTAGGAAAAGTAATAGAAAGTATTCCAAACCTTTCAATCTATAGCTTTGTGCACATGCAAGGGCATGCTTTTATTTCTATAGATTGCTGCTTATAATTACTTGAGTTTTATAAACACTAGTAGAATAGGTTTTGCGACTTACTGTACTTGCTTCAACAACTGTAATATGATTCTCTGCTTGCCTTGCTACTGAGAAACCATAGCATATAGCATCTGTAGAACCAATGCATGCCTTCTTTTGAAAAAGTAAGATAATATCAGGAGGTTATATTAAGTTAGTTTTTTGAGAAGAATGTCTTTTGCTTTAGGCACACTCATTTTTCATTTCTTTGTTGTACAGAATTTGATTATTTTCAGCATCCCCTGAAATTCAATTCTGCTTGAATACCACGTTAGTGGTGTCCTAATGTTTTAAACATATCTGGCATATTCATTGTGAATAGTTCTTATTCAAGTTTCTGGCACCTCAACGATGGTATCAATACCAGATAAGGTTCTATTTTTTTTTTTTTTTTAATTGCAGTTTTGCTTGGTTTTAGTTTTATTTTAAAACTGACAAGCAGTAAACAAGCATCAGAATAATGAACATCTCCCTTCCTCATTCAATCCTACTTAAGGTACTCTAGCTCTCTTTCTCCTTTGCTGTCACCCAAATGTTGACAGGGTACCTTTTCTTACTTCCAGTTCCTCCTAGTGTCTTATACTCTGCCACAAGTTCTCTTTTATCCCTAGCATTTCCCATCATTATAACTTCTTTCCTTCTATACCACTGTTTGATTTTGTTGGCTTAGTATCTGGGTGAGAGCCAGCACATGCTTTTTAGAGCTACCTGCATGCTGACTGACCAGCCGTCTGCTGGCTCTGAGCTGCTGCATGAGCCACAAAGAGCAGAGGAGCCTCAATATCCCTGCCTTTTCATCTGTGGGAATAGCAGTAGGTCCAATTTCTATCCTGTCACCAATTTAAATCAATGTTAGCTATTATTTATTGAGTTACAAATATAACAGGTTAAAGGAAAAATACTTGCAAATTGAATCTGTCACAAGTTCTAAAATGACCTGGAAGAGTTTAACCATGATTTGGAAATAAGGAAAAGAAAAAGAAAGTCTTAGAAGGCTTTTGTTTCAGACTAATTCTTTTGTTAATTTTGTCCTATTCATACTATATCAATTTGTTTCTAATGCAAATCTAATTAAACTACCAATATTTAAGTAAAACCCAGCCCTGTGAGCCAGTATTTTCAAAAATGTCTTTGCCAACATGGAAATAGGTGTTTACTTCTTCATCAGTTGCTGACAACAATCACTTTTTTGATCTTGTTTTCCCCCTCTCACCTGGAGGTGATCTCTCACAGCTATAGTTTTTTATGCATACATGTATGTAAATATTTATAGAAAATTATTTCAGTTGTTAGTGTTTCATAGAGAAGGTGGAGCCACACACGCTGAATTAAAGCCCCATTTCTAACGGAGCCATATTTGCTCCTGGCATTGCTTTCCCTTTCTTTTCTGGGATTATGTTTTGCGCTGGATATTGGAGAATAATTGAATTTCTGGTTTATACCTGGACTAATAAATAGTAATCACACAAATAGCCAGCTATAAATCTTAACTTCAGAAATTTTGTTTAAAGTGTACAGAATTAAAGGTGAGCTGCCAGTGGCTTAAAATGTTAGAAACAAGGTATGATGTAGTTGGCTTACCCTTACTAATGAGCGGCAGCATACGACTGAACGTTACTGTCTTTGTAGGCCAGCTGTAGTTCTTCAGCTACTTTTTATTCCATGTGTTGAAAATACTAAAGAAGAAAAAGAAGGAAAAAAAAAAAAAAGGCAAAACCCACCACACCAAGGTCTGTAGTGTTTCCTGGAGAGAAGGTTTTCTTTATCCACAAGATTCTTGTGGAGAATACAGTACTACTCATTTGCTTAGTGCAACTAGTATATTTTTGTCTGCTCAAGTAAAATGAAAGAAGAATAACTTCTGCTCTCTATCACCTCTAGGAAATGACTTTCAAGCTTTTGATTAAAAGTCTTAAGTATCTCTGGTTTAGAAGCTTGAAATTTTATGAATGCTAAATAATTCAAAGATGATAGTGTGGTGAAGCTCTAATTTCAGCTCATTATAGTAACAAGATTTTATTTAAAGCCCTTCACACACATTCAAAGACATTTATACCAAACTGTGCTTTCCACCTCTGACAAATATATAGTTCCACATAGCAGAATTTTTAGAGGTATCTTAAGACTTTCTCTTTTGTGAGTCTATTATGATAAACAAGCTAATACTTAAATCTGTTAAAAAAACTACAATAAATTACTTCATTGTGCAGTTTTATTGATGAATTCAAGCAATTTTGGAAGGGAATAAATGAATAGATTTCTTGAAATGTAGTTACTAAACAATATTTAACTGTGTTCCAAATCTGGTATTTTTTTAAGGAGTACCTCAATAAAAAAAAATGTTTAAAATAGCCAATGAAAATATGAGAAATTCTTACTGATGTAAAAAACTGTACTTTTTTTTTCTGTTACGATATTGTTGCCTTTAATATACATACTGTCTGCATGTTGTTTGTAAGCAGAATTTCTCCTTGAAGCTTAGGTTTGGAGAAGGATCTGCAGAAGGTCATTGCAGAACTAACAGCAGTCAGGTTCTGTATTAACTTTCATCTAGAGCCTGTTCAGTCTAGACAGTATTGCACTCACTAAATTACTGAGTTTAATTATATTCAGGGCTGAACAGATCCCTAAGCCATGAAAGAGGAGAGTTGCTCTCTAGGTTTTGGGGTTTTTTTTGTTAAGCATTTAGATAAAGGAGGAGCAAATCACCTTTAGTTTTCAGATAACGGGCACAAAATACTTGAAATTTGGTCACGTGTTTGCTTTGCTCAGGATCTGACATACTGATTCAGAATACAGTGCCAAGTGCTGGAATTTCCAAAGAGAAGGCAATCCTCCTGGCTCCTCTAAAATATGTGCAGTGTCATAAAACTGTCCTAAATTCCAGATATCTTCAAAGCATAAAGTAATCCTGCCCAGCTGTTACGGTGCATTTACCCTTGCTGGAACACAGCTACTTTCATTTTGAGTACACAACTAATAAGAGTCCAAAAAAGGATGTGAGCATGCATGTTTCATGTTAAGAAGGGGACCAATGAACGGGATACACATATCCTTACACATTCTTATCTACAGCAATATTTCAATTTATTTTCCATTTTTGTCAGCGTTCTGAGAGATAATTCACTTCCAGAAGTCTGACACCAAAAAAGCAATTGTCACAAGATAGCAGCAAGCATAGACTAAATTTTTTTTTTAACCTTTCTTTAAGCTTTCCACACTCCCTAATTACAGATACACTGGAAGACCTCCTTAATGTAGCCTTGTAGCTCCTATCCTCTAATTTGTGCAATGCTGCTGTTTCTGGAAAGACCACCTAATTTCTATCTTCTATAAAGATCAAAGCTACGTGTCTTACAAAAAATTTAAAACGCATTATCTACATGACAGCAATAAACAATAAAATTGTTTAGTGATTGAGCAGTGTGATTGAGTATGAATGTATGTGTACCCAATGCTATGCTGAATGCACCTTGAAATTAAGCGATGCGTTCATTTGTACTCATGTAGTAAGTGTAGAATAACAAAGCTAAAGGTAAAAGATTATTTGGGCTGCTTTTTTTTAAACCCGTTCTTATATACATGTCTTCATCAACACTAAGCTAGATCATATTCTACTCAAAGTATTATATTGATTTTTTTATTTTTTTTTTTTAAGTACAAAAAGGACACGACTGCGCTTGTGTAAGCCTGTGTTCAATAATGATTGCAGGATGTGCACGCTTTCCCTGGTGCTGTCTGGTTGATTCATCAAAGCAGTCAGGCTGCCAAAACACTTCTCTCCTTGGTTTAAGCTGTGATGCTTTAGCCAAAAATTGCTGAGTTAAGGAAGGACATGCTTCCTTTTTCTGTTTGGATTGGATTCGGATACAATAGAAATGTCAGCTTCTTAGACTTAATTACAACAAAATTTAGAATAAATTATGAAGCCGTATGTATCTCTGTGCTTCAAATGTTAATGTCTGAAGCTATTATTGGGGTTTTTTTTTTTTGAGAATGACTGCTCCTTTTATCATTCTTTTTTTGTGCCCAAACTGGAAAATAACATGTCTTTGGTATGGCAATAAACATTGAAAATCAGTATTTAAGGGTTTTGATGGTTTATATTTGCCATTTACTACCTTTTCATAAGCTAGGATTGAAGAGGCAGTAGTTGGGACTGCTGTTAAGTCTATTCTAGAAATACTTTTATGTTCTCACCTACTACCAGAAGTACTGATAGCTGCAGCTTTAATCCATGTTTTGAGAATCAGTGAATCCTGATTCAATGGAGCATGGATAGCAGTTATTTTGTAGTTCACCTTTCTAATTTATTTTTAATGGATGCTCTTTTCTGTGTGTCTGTGCCTTTAAAAGCTTTTAAAAGCTTTTTAATAGTAATTTTCTGCCATGGGAAGAAGCCTGCCAAGGTCTGTACACTTAAACCTCAAATCTTGTTTTAATGGTTTAATATATTACAGTACAGAATCATATTAATGTTTTTGCTTTCTCAGCCCACTTATTTCATTAACTAATACAACAGAGACATAGACACATGTTTTTATTTTCTCCATGTCCTAACTCATTTGTGAGCCAAACTGAGTTAGGATGTGGGAACCTCTCCTCCTTGTGCAGGGCAAGGGATGGAGAAATAGCTGCTGTGCAGTGTGGTCCTCTGCTCAAATTGTGATATACATAGCTCAGGAAGATTGAAGACAGCTGTGGATGTGTCTGCTGAAGAGAGAGTTAAAATAACTTTGTTCTTAGTTTGTAACTGTAAGCTCAGGATACAGTTTGCATTTTTTATTGCAAGGGTGCACGTCTGATTCATGTTCAAATCCAGTTCATTTACTGTTTAACCACTATTGTATTTCAGCCTCAACTGATGGATTGTTTTGTTCCTATTACATTTCAACCTTGGTTCCAGAAGAACCTTCTTACTCTTTTTTTCCTATGTGAGCACAAGGAAATACTCATTTTGTGGTGACTGCTCCTATTCTACACTTTGCTGTTTAATAGGAGCTCAAGTCATGCTTGCAAGGATTTTTGGTTGTGGATCCATCAGGGTGTTCCTCTACCACCTTTTTTTTCCCTTTTTGTCATGGCTGTAGAACGGGCTATAGAATTTGGTCTGTTTGATTATGTACAATGATATATTCTTATGCTCTGTCTCTAGAAAAGTCGTACAATTTTTTAACTCTGTTTTTCATTCCTGGCTGGAAAGCGTCTTCCACAGCTCTTTTTATGATAACAGCCTGTTGTTTAACTCCTTTTGTTCAAATTGCCTTTTTAAAAAAATCTCTCCCAAATACTAGAAGTGACATCACTCGCATCCTTAGTATTAAACATTAGTAGACAAAGACTGATACATCTCCTTCTAGTTCGCCTATCTCTAGAAAGGCATATTCCTCATTTGATAATTTATCTGAAAGTATGTCCTTCAGTTGCTTTAGTACTTTGTGGTCTGAAATGGCTTGAAGAAAAATTCCGGATTAGATTCCAGCAGAATTCTCTTAATAGAGCCAATTACTTAATAAAAGCAGTAACAAAGAAGAAATTATGTCAGAGATTTTAGGCTGATGTTCTGTTTACCGTCAATTCTTTGAGAAATAAGAGCTTAATGCAAGATTGATTTCATTATACTGACCAAGCTTTTTCAAAAAACCACAAGTAGTTAAAAGCATTTGGGAAATAAAATTGTGCTGTATTTAAATGTGCCAGTTACATGCTCAAAGCCCTACATAAAAAATCAAATTTTCAGTTTAAATGACAATCTGTCCAGTTTCTAGATTTGTTTTTTAGTGTCTGACCATTATTATACTTTTTTAGTCTGAAAGGTAATAATAATTCATAATGCTCAGAGCAATTGGAAACAGAAACCAGTCCCTTTTAATTGTTTCCTTCCGTTGTATTTAATTCAGCTTCTCTGGATACGTTCAGATTCGTGGATGATGGGTTTGTATTCTGCTTGTTGTCTTAATAATAAAAGCTGGACCCTACAAGATTTCGAAAAATAGGGTATTCCAAGTTCTTTTTGCGAACCAACCAAACTTGTAGGTGAATTTTTTAAAGTGGCCTTTTTCCAGTGTTCATATTCAAAATTCAACATTCTATGGACGCTACTAATATTCAAAGTGACTTTTTTAGTTTATACAACTATAACATTTAAGGGAAGATGACTTTCTCTTGTTTTAGTTCCATTTACCATTTTCAGCACAACTTCATCCTAGTTTTCGTGCTTGCGCGTTGGGGTGAGGGAATGTACTTACGAAACTATGACAAATGGCTCTAAATTTTAGAGGTGAGCACTCCTCCTGTTTTTTTAATCATGTGAAGAGTTCTGTCTTCAGCTCCAGTTGTTCTGTAGGTCTGTTTTCTACTGCATCTGCACTGTTTTGATATCTTGCAATTTCTTTCGTCATACATTCTGAGCACAACTTCTCCATCCACAGGATCAAACCTCAGGTGTAGGTTCAGTTGATCTCGTACACATCACTGCAGTATCCTATCCTCTAATTCTGAGGAATGCATCCTTGCCTGTTGTTGTCCATCCTGACTGTTGCAAAGATCGCTATTCCAGCTCATTGCTTTAACAGTACGGCATCATTTGCTTCTCCTTTCTGTGTGCTCCCTTATTTCCAATATAAGCTATTGTTCTCACTTTGAAGGCTGTGCACCCTTCCATCCCTCTTTCAGTACTGAGATCTCATCTCTGTTTCAGTGATGCTGGTGTTCAGGCTCAAATGCTTAAATTTTCAAATAAATAACTGCTGTGCTTCCTCTGAAACACGTAGAGCAAGCTGGGAGAGAACAAAGCCATTGTAAGCTCTGTGAGGCAAGGTACTATCAAACTTTATTTGTACAGTGACTGGTGAGTGGCTTTAATGGACACCTGGTCTGGGGTAAATAGAGTATATTCTGCAGTAATACCAATGCAACAGGTACTTGTTGAAACTAGATTGGAGAGTGGTGTGTTAGAAACTGTTAATCAGATTCAGTGATGCTTCAGAGTTCCTCCTTACTTTAATAAGGAATGTTATATCTATCCTTGTAGTCCTGTGAGTTAAAAAATTGCTAATGCTCTTCAGTAGCTTGAACTAGTAGGATTTTTTTTCTTAATACTTTGGCTTGATGCATGCATGTGTGTCTGAGCAGATCCGTGTTTAACCTAACCATGACAATGCCAATGTACATCATTCTCCTCCCTTTCCCACATCATTTGGCCATCCTGGGGAAGGAGGGAGAGTATTTCAGCCACAGGGTAAAAACCAGGACCGAGTTTTTCTTCCTCAGGAGATTGTGTAGCAAAGGAAACATGGTCATTCATGTTTGATTTTTGTAATTAGCTTGCCACAGATGACTGTGACAAGAAAAAGCCCCTCTCCCTACCTTTGTCCATCTTACTGACACAGGTGTGATCCCAGGCATTACTGGTTACAGGGTAGGGGAAAGAGCTTTCCGAAAAGTAACCTTGTAAACAGACACAAGTAGGAATTTATTGGCTTTGACAATCTGATATTTATTCCCTTTTTTTCCCTTAAAGCCTTGTACTGTGTATTGCATTTGTTTGCCTAATTTAAGTAACATTGAAAAACTTTTAACCAAGCATTAATTTAAATCCAATTTCCTGTCTCTCTTGAGGAGAAAGGAGGGAGAGCTTCATTTTTTTTTCTTTTGCTTTTAAATTTTCCCACCCCTGTGGCTTGAGGAAGCTGTGTGAAGAACATGTTCCCACAGACTGGGGGTCTCCAACAATGACATTTCCGTTTGCAAGCAGGCAGCAGGACGGCAGGCGAAGCTCAGACCACTGCCTTGGGCATCGTGAGCCCCAGCACGTACGCTTACGTCACCAGAGCTCGAACCTGCATTTGGTGGACTTTGTATAAAAAGTGCTAAAGCTGAGCAGGAAATGGAGATTTCCCTCACATTCTTCCAGAAATGGCCTTTAGTTTTGTTTTTTTCCTCTGTTGGAGGAGATTGCAGTTGTTTTCCATTTATAATCCAAGTCCTTGCTTTGACAAGAAATGCAGTTGCCTTCATTCTCAGCCTGTGTGGCACAGTCACGCTGATTTCCGGTGGATTTTTCTGCAGTAGGAATGACAAGTTTTCATGTCTTGTCAAAGGCAGGTGATGACTATTGCTGTCAGGTGAAAGTTTGACTTGTGAGATTGTGTTTCTGCAACTCTGTGACTGGAGGTTAGAGTTCCTGCTACATTAAAATTTTAAAAACTAAGTAGGGAAGCTGGCTAGCTTCTGCTTAAGCCCAGTTAAGTGAGTTAGATATTGAAGCATGTTTATATTTCTCCATAAAGGTCTAAAAGATAAACTGTGAGTTGTTGTTACTGATTGTTTCTTAATTAAAGTTTAAACTGACTGCTGTCCCCTCTTTGCCATTGTTTGACTGCCAACAACCAAGTATAGAGTAATTTAAAAGGTCACTCAGGCACCTTGTTCATAAACTCTTTTGGACAGGGCTGACTCTTTCTACAATGATACATAGTCTCAGGAGATGTGTTTACCAGTGCCTCTGAGTTTCCTACTGGAACTGAAAGACCAAGAGTGCAACACTGCATTTTTCAATTTCAGTTCTAATCCCAAAGATAGTAATTCCCTGCCCCTGTCAGTGTTGAATCTGTTGCCACATATATTTCCAGCTGAAACTTAATTTTTGTTTGTGATCTTGTTCACATAAGTTTCTGTGTAGAAATTGTTTGTTTAGAAGAGAAAAAATTTGTCCTCATCAGTTAGAAATTTTCTCTGGATATTAATGCAGAAATGGAAAAGTAAATCTTACATTACACAGTCTGTTTCAGGGGTCTTAGGCGTACATCTCTTAACTCGTTTGCTTTTCTATCTTGGTATGTATAGTTGTACCAAATCTATACTATTACCCTCTCTAGCACAACATTTTACACCTTTCACACACACGTTATTTTGCACTTGGGGAGGGGGGGTTAATATTCCCTGGAATTAATATACAAGATAAATTTTGTTGTTGTTCTCTGTAGAAGTGGGTTTTGGTTTCTTACCACAGAACTTTAGTATTAGGCTCTTCTCTGTCTCTGCTTATTTCTTCAAAGGTATTAAAAGAAAAACCCCAAAACCACAAAAAAACCCACAAGTATTGGTGGACTGGTAGAACTAATGCTTGTTAGACTGTGATTTTAATATTGTTTATATTTTTTTCTCTTCAAGAATATCGACATAACAAACTTCAGCAGTAGCTGGAATGATGGTTTGGCTTTCTGTGCAGTCCTCCATACTTACCTCCCAGCCCATATTCCCTATCAAGAACTAAACAGCCAGGACAAGGTACGACATTAAAAATCCCATTCCCGGGACTGCAAGACTATGTCATTAATATGGGTTAATAAAGAAGAATGAACAAATCTGAGTTCTAAAAAACCCAGTATTACTAGGAATCATAATTGAAACACTTCAAACTATCTTGCTGCTATTCTTATTGTAACATTTTAATAGTATGAGATCATTGGGTTAAACAGAACTTTGGAACAGGTATAAGAAAAAAAATAACAGAAGGTCATAAATTTAAGTCTGAGGCATTTAACCCAACCAGCTCGGAAGTGTTTTCAGTTCGGGTTTTGGGAGCAAGGAGTGTTTAAGCTTAAAGATTTTAAATCCATCAAATTTGTTAATACCTACTGGTATGTTATCTGGAGATGTATTATTAATGATAATTCCTAAAAAAAATAAAAATATTTTATATTATTAACACATAAATATATTTTTTATTTATGCTTTTTAAAGAATAAATAATCTGTTCTTTAGCATTTTATAACTCAGTCATTCTTCACTGACAATGATTTTTCAGTATTATTTTCTGAGTAAGGAATTAATAAAAATTTTCCATAAATTTTGGAGTTATATTAGGGCATGTTCATTCCTGTGGCTCTTTCTGAAATACTGTGGTTAAATCACAGACTCTATTTGAAGCAGAAGTCGCAGCATTACTGTGAACATTCTCAACACCACTATTATGTTTGAAGTAGTATTTCCTTGGATTCTAACATGTTTTTATATCTCACGCAGAGAAGAAATTTCACACTGGCTTTTCAAGCAGCAGAAAGTGTTGGCATCAAATCTACTCTGGTAAGTTTTAAGTGCACACTGAATGAATTATGTTCCATTTACAAAAATCAAATTATTCTATTTCGTCCTTTTGAAAGATATTGATGCTTTATACTTAAAGATAGCAGCAGATGAGCTCAGCTAGAGGTTATTGCCCATGTATCGCACTTGATTGAAAAACATACCTTGCCTCAGTGGCTTTGCTTAATAAACCCACTGGCATCAACAACTTAAGCTTACATGTTTTTTGCATTAAAAAGTGACTGAGATGCGGACCTGTGCTGCAGCAAAGGCATCAGCACAATAGCCTATAGCAGATAAACTCTGAAGCAATAAAAGGAAGATTCACCAAAACTCATCTCTCAGTATCATAAGAAATAATAATAGCGGAATTGATTTGCTTGAGAATAATTTAAGAAATAGTTATGTGATAAAATCTTCAAGAATTCATTAATTCTCTCCTGTCTCTGACCTGCTTTCAAATTATTTGGGGTTTTTTGGAATTCTGGGGGTACAAATCAAGCTACGTAATTTGTTCTTTTGCTCAGTGTAATATGAGAGTCAAGATTTTAATTCTTAAGTTTAGACTGTTAATTGGCCATCATTGTAAATAATTGAAAGTTTTTTTTTCAATTATTGTTTATAATAAGCTTTCTTATACAATTTTAGCTTAAAAGAGTTAGTTTTCAATAGTATAGTATTTACTAGAAAAGGAAGATTTCTGAAGGTATGGAATTGGGAGAATCCCAAGTCCTTGTGAATAACCACAAAAATTCAGCTAAAATTGCCAGTATCAGAAATGATACTTAAGTGATACTTTTGTAACCTAAATTCTAACAAAGGTGCCATAGTTAGCAACTAGTAATACAACAAAGTCAGACATTTTTAAAAATAACACTTTCTCTGATCCTTATCAGAGCCTTTACCCCTCAGCATTGTATTTGCTGACAATGGCAGCGCAACTGTTGGGCTCCAGTATTTTGACTTTGTCAGTGATTTGAAACATGGGAGTTTCTTACCAAGTGCTGATGTAAGAACTAGATTGTGGAAAATAACTGCAGTAATTCTTACATAATTCAGCTTTAGTCTAAATGGTTGCTGTCTGTCCTTTTTGTAATGTACTTAATTACAGATCAAAAAGGCAAATTGAATGGAATTAAATCTTCTAAGTGCAAATTGTATCCATCTTGAGGATTTAGTATTTATTTACTTACCTACATACACAGTGTGTACGATGTGTGTTTGTGGATATTATTTTTTTTTGCCTTGTCCTTACTGCATGGGTGGGGGTGAAAAAAGGTGTGAAAATGACTCTGTGTAAATAGTAGTGGTAATGTAAGGGGAATTTGTTTGTTCCCTGAATAAGGAAGTGTTCAGCTACTTTCATGTGGAGAATTAAAAAAAATTAATTTCTCTTTTTTGAGTTCTGGAGGTTCCTGAACACAAAGCTTACAAAATAGACCCTTACAATAAACAAAAATCACTCTGTTTTCCTTTGTACATGTGCTGAAAAGGGTAGATCAGGCTTTGTTTACCCTGCTTATTCACAGACAATCTGGTATAGTGTTACTATGAAATACATGTGAACTGGTCAATCAGACGCAAACTGATTGCTTTGTCTCTTGGATATACCCAAATTGGTAGTAAAGTAAGCTTCTCTTTTGCTTGCTTCTTTACTCAAAAATATCTATGATGTAATCTAAAGTTCAGTAGTCTACTGTAAAATGGGGTTCAATTATTTATTGATGCTGATTCCTACCTTGATAGGAGTTTTTAACTTTAGTTTCAATTAATATCTGGGCCTTGATTCTGTGGCTCACAGTATCGAGGTAGATCTCATTGACTTGCGAGACTGGTGTAGGGGGTTGTGAACACTAAAGTCTTGACTACTATACTAATTGTACTAAGTAGGGGACAACTCAAAGTATGCAGAGCATTACACATTTCAATCTTCAGTCAAGAAAATAACTATCTACAGATATGCTAATCATAGCTGTTTACATTTTGTAAGTAATACAAAGATATATGGAAGAAAACAGAGCTTTCTTCATCAATACTTTAAATTGCGGAAACTTTACAGATTTACCATTCCCAGGAATTTGTAAAAGCACTACCCCATTCCTCAGAGGGTTATCATTCCTGGTTTTGACCAATATGTTTTCTGTGACAGGACATCAATGAAATGGTGCGAACTGAGCGTCCAGACTGGCAGAATGTCATGCTGTACGTTACAGCAATTTACAAATACTTTGAAACCTGAAACCCTAATAATTCAACAGATCCATGGGATAGAACCAACATGAGCTACCAGATGGAAATCTTACTGAAATGCTAATCCCCATTTCACTGAAAACTGGCAACATTTGAGTCCCCTCAAACATCAGTGACACTACCCTGGATTGCCTCAGATTGCTTCAGCTACTAAGCCTGGAAACAGCTGTTTCAAAGCAAGAACTTGTTGCCACAGTGCTTGGAATAACCCAAGTTATTAAGCTATTCAGATTAATTATGTAGCCTAAAGAGCCTGGACTACTTATGTGCTGCCTTTCCAGCCAGACTTCCTGAAGCTTTCTTTCTTAGGAGAGTGAGATGAATGGATCCTCCAGCATACAGGAGACTGAATGTACAGCTAAAGCTTTGAGAAGGAAAAGGATAACATGGCATCGTATTACTGAACTTCCTGTAGCATCCTGATACCACAGAGCCTGAATATTCTACCCACAGCATATGGCGCCCCGATACAGTAGAGTTCTTAATGGTGATGTAGTTGCTGCCTTTACAGCTATCTTCCCTTCTTTAAAATATGCACAATATCTAGGAAAACAAGCTTTTATTCCATAATGACAAATAGAGTGGAAAAGTGCTCTTGATACCTCGAAAACTTTGGCACAGAAGAACTCTTCGTTGTAAAGCTTCGTTATAAGCCTACCTCTGTCACAGTGATGTGGCTTCCAACTGTATCTTATGGATTGTAAAGACTAGCACATACAGCTCCTGGTTTTCAGGGTACGCTATACTTCAAGGAATCTGTCCAAACTCCCTGTGCTTCCATTCTAACAGAAATGAATCAATAAGCAACCCTTGTACGGCTTGTTCTTTCCCCTCTTCCTCCTTTGCCTGTATTGCATGCACAGCTACCCCGGGCTTTACTCTACAGCAATACAAGCATACGTCATGGATTTCTGTGGTAGAATTTTGGAACTGGGATAGCATTTCCTCTGCAGAGAAGGTATTTTCAATAAGATGTAATAATGAAGTAATTTGTCTCAAACTCCAGCTTTGCCATGTTTTCTGTGTGTTTTTCATTGATCTTGCACATCCTCATCTGACTGACAGAAGGTGAGACGTTCTCTGACAAGAACTATGGAGGAACTGATGTAATGTGTATACACCCAGTAGTCTCGAATATTGCGTGGAAATGACTCACTGTCACAAGGAAGGAACTGAGAAACTTTCGTCTGCCTAACTTCTATTTTCCTAAAATGTATCTGAATTCATGTAACGGCTCTTGGGCAAAAGAGTTTAAGTAAGTGCCTTAGCAATCATTGAATTGATACATCCTGGCACTTCAGGGCCTCGTGCAGAATGTTAATGGCTCAGAATGATTTCATATATCCATTTGTCATAAGCTGTTTGTTGTAATCTTGTTTGTCAAATCAAGGGAAGACTTCATTCTATCATTGCTTCTGCCTCTTATTTTTCGAGTACTTATCAGCAGTTAAGCCACAGTTGAACATCTCATTAATATTAAGCAGAAGCCTACTTTAGAAGTGAGTTCTCTAACAACTGCTATTTATAAGCACATGCTCTTTCAACACAGTAACCCTGTTATAGAGAAAATGAATCTGCCATTTCTATGGTGCTCTTATGACTGTTAAGGACAGTTTGAATGTCACAGATGTTAAGTCAGTGAATGCAACTGTGCTCGGCATCTGTGAAACTTCATCATGGTATAAAAGCACAGATTTAACTCGAAATTATTGCCAAATCCAGAAACCTATCATCTGAAGAACATAGCCCATGTGAAAATTAATAATTCAGCATGTCTCTAGCAGCTAGCATTATACAAAAATATATGCTTACACTGATACGTGCCTCTCAGCATTACAAAAATTTGCAAAATAACTACTTAATCCACACAGAGGGCCTTTGGAGAAGTTTTCAGAGCAGCAGTCTCTCACACATTCTTACAGTTCTTTAGAGACCTAAAAGTAGCTAGATTAGCTCAGATTACTAATTGGTGCATTTGAAGAGCCAACATAATCTAAAGACAATTGTTGCAAGAGAGGCTTCAAGTGAAAAATCTTTAGTAACAGATTTTAATAAAAGCCTGAAATACAATTTCCTCTTCTGTATATTTCTTCAGAAAATTTTGTTTGCTTCATTTCTTCAAATAAGTTTCAATAAGAATAGTCTTATTGGAAATACACATTATTGCTGTCTCACGCTCCATCTCTTACTACTAAATTCTAAGTTTTGCCAGTTTGTGTTTAAAAACCCTTCTATTCATCTTCTGAACAGACATCCTTATCTATGATTGTCTTATTCATTGCCTTAGATTTTAAGAATATTTTTCTAATAAAAAGGATAGCATTTCTTGGTCTAAATTCACTTGTGACCTGTTTTGTTAAAGTAATTTGAGCTTGAAGCTGAGGTTTTTCTTCTGTCCAGTGGTCAACTTCATTTACCTGGAATGTTGTATCAGTCTGAAGTAACACTAATAGTATAACCATTTGTAAAAGGGGAAGTCACGTTTTCCAGATATTTTCTGTTAAAAAGATGAGCTGCTAGTCTTCAGAGAGAGAGAAAAAGAAGTTGTTAGTAGTTATGAAAATGATCTTGTTTTGAACTTCAGAGCTCTGTAAACTTCTTGGTGTGATGTGTCTGATAAACCTCTGCTGTATTCATATCTGTAAAGGAATATCGGGCTCCACAAAGAGTGGGGTTTTTATAATGATATATCTGAGCCTTTACATATAAGACGCTGCACAGCTGTCTGAGTGGAACTAAGGAAGCAATGGAAGGTCTAAAACAAACATAGTGCCCCGCTGCGCGCTACAACATGTTTTTTTTCTGGAGGTTCAAACAGCATTAAATTTTTCAAGAGGAAGAATAACTGTAGCACTTCTGCACGTGAATGATCCTGTTCTGTTTGGTTCCTACTCATAGTTAACCCTGAAACGGCCTGTTCTTTTGTACACGTGAAGTACAAGTTTATGCTGATTTACTTTCCTTTCTTTTTAATCCGCAAAATATTTCTGAATGTACTAAAAAAAGGACAAATATTTTATCAACTTGTATTATTGCAGTTTAATATGTGCCTTGCAAACGCCTGTGCTGTAGTGTATCAGGGTTACTCATTGCCAGCTGCAGGGGTGGCGACACAATGGAGCTGTTGAACATATTGATGCAGATACAACTATATCATCTTCTGGATCCTGTTTACTGAAACACTTCCGTGGATTCGAGAGGTCAGTTCAGAGTCCGATGTGTATTCGATCTGGTTAGTTGTCATCCTGATGCAGGAGCATCAGCAGTGAGCCGAATGAACGGTTGTGGGGTTTTCCTTACCGAAAAAGAAAGGATGGGAGGAAAAATTTAATTTTGGTTGTTCAGGAAAATTCTGTCAGAGAAGTTTTGACATGGAGTATCTAACAATAACAGAACTGAGGTGACTCAGAGTGGATTACACTTCGTTTGGTTTTCAGTTGGTTTTGCTTGATCCAGTTTGATTTGGTTGTCTTGTATATTTAAATAGAAATACTAACTTAGTATCTCTGGTGTGAATCTCCGTGGCCCTCACAAAGATCTCTCATTCTCATGCCTTGGAAAAAAATGTGAGTGAAATTTTCCCTTTTAAATTTGTTTTTATGGATAGGTAATTCAGAATATAGTATTTAATTACAACATGTTCTGATGTAAAAGTAAATTTGTGTCTCTTTTGCATAAAATACATCCCTCAAGTTACCTGTAGCATTTCTGATAATTTTTTGTCTCTAGTTTTGTAAAATATTTCCACTGTTTCTGTTTTTCTGTATATTCCATCATCATGCTTTAGGGGCCCCTTAATTTGCTGAAGGTAAATGAACTCATCTTTGATGTATTGGTGTAAACTCATATTGATACCACTGTCAGCAGGTCATACTCTGGTTTTACATGCATAAGGAGAAAAAAACTGATCCCTTGCTCTGATGGTGCAGTAAAGTGGTTTAAACTACTGAGGATCTGGCTTAAGAATCTTGTAGCTGTGACAAAAAATTCTCATTGGTATCTCATTTCTGTTAATGATCTCAATGTTAAGTTCTTGTCTATTTTTTCAGTTCCCCAATTCAGCACTTCAGACATTTGGATTCTGTTGCATCTTTTGCATCACCAAAAAATCATGTTTATTCAATTCTCTCTCTCTGTACAGTTTTGGCACAGGGTGCAAATTTTATTATAGCCTAGTTTTAAACACGGTTATTTGGGAAGCTGGAGATATGGAGAACTTCAGGGTTTTTTTTCTTACTTTTTGTGTTCTGCTTGTGACTGGTTTGGGAACATTGTCTGGTTTTCAGGTGATATGTGACAATATCTTCCAAAGCTGCCCCCTCTGAATGACTGGCATGAAGTTATGCATAGGCTAGCACTGAGCCTTTAAAACTGTGTTCACGTGATGCATGTGGTGACTTTACTTCTTGTTTGGCTCTTGCAACAGCTTAACTGCAGGCTGCATCAAGCAGGAGCTATTAAGGGGCAGAATTCTTCTGGCAAGGAATCCAGTTGTACACCTATACACTATTTTTTGCCTATTGTGAGTAATACTCTTGCTGAGGTGGCCGAAGAAAGAGGATTTTAAAATAGTAATGTTCATGTACAGACCAACTTAACGATATAGTTTGCTTGTGGTCCTTCCCTTGACTTCGTAAATATTTTTCTGTTTTATTTTTATGTTCTGCCAAGTTCTATTTCTGCGATTCCTTTCTTTAAGCTAGCATGAGTGTATGAATGCTCAGTAATATTAACCAGTGTGAGAAATGATTTGGTGAAAAGTGGTATCAAAGTGTAGTCATCACCCACAAGTTCTGGACGGGCCACCGTGCTTTCCCCAGTTAGTGTCTGGTGACTGGCAAAACATGTTGGAGCTGCTTGACCCTCCCATGACTTCCTTATCTGCCATATAGCCTACGTCACCCCAGGGTGTCCGTCAGGTGTTCTTGCCCCCAAATTATCAACTCCTTAAATGAGTTAAGGGTTCATAGACATCTCTTAATATATTTAATTGTCCGTATTTAGAAAGGGAACTCTAATAGTGTTTCTGCCCTCAAAGGAGAGTGGCTGGATGGGTTTTAAATTACTGTCTGGCTTGCTGAGCATTCCCAGTCCTTTGTTCATCTAAGGTTTTTCTGTTGTATTCCCTGTGATTTCAGTATCAGTGTTGTAGTACACTTTGTAATAGTCAAAGCCAAGATGTTAAGTGTCTGGAATATGTAGCAAGTATGCTTTTGATAATTAATGCTAAATAACTTAAAAGATCAAGGCTTGTACAGTTCTGATTTCTCTTAGAGTGTTGACACGAGTGTCATCTTTTCCTTATGTATTTGTGCTTGGTAGTTTGGGGGATGCAACACTCTTGAGCTCAGTTTGACAAGGCCACTATCCTAGCCTCCATAAATGAATTCCTTCTGTGATAATAGGATTACCTCCTCACGGTGAAACCTCAGTAAAACCTATGAATACCAGATGACTTCCCTCCAACTGACACTTATCTTTTACTTGGAATATTCCTTACCCTTAGGTCACACTGCCACACAGTTGCACGTAAAGTTCCCATCAGTGCCAGCAGGACTTGTGGATGCAAAAGGGTAAGGTAGACTTTGGGCAGAATATTACGGCAGCCTGATGCGATTAAGCTGGTTTAATTTTAATCCTCTGTTTTCAGGGGGGTTCAGTTTAGCCAAAATCACTTACGCAAAGCTGAAATGTGGCACGTTCGTTCTCCACTGGGAAGTATGCTTCTGTTTAATAATATTTTTATGAGATTGTATTTATGGAAACTGAAAGAAAAATGTCATGAAGCTAGT
The DNA here is from genome assembly GCA_013398815.1 of Ibidorhyncha struthersii. NCBI lineage: Eukaryota > Metazoa > Chordata > Aves > Charadriiformes > Charadriidae > Ibidorhyncha > Ibidorhyncha struthersii. The sequence goes on from VZSZ01009532.1 coordinate 597,617, forward strand.
TTTGTTGCACTTTTCTAAGGCTTTTGTATTTTGCATAGAGTTCTAGAATATGAACAAGTTTGGGGAAGTCAGGGCTTAAAACTTACTGTGCCCCAGCATAGCAACGTGTTACGTGCATTTTCATTCTAGTGATATATGTATTATTTTAATGGCATGTAACTAGTGTATTTATATGGTAGTTAGGAAGCCCAGTGGACATTTCTTGCTGCAGAGGAGCCGTTGGCAGTCCTGGTTCCACAGTTCATGAACTGACCTGTTTTGACAGTAGACTGCATTTGCAATAATGGAATAGTCAGTTTTTGTTTCTGAACTCTATTTCAACAAATGGGGAGAAAGAGGCTCTTCTTTTTTTGTTCCATTGTTGAAATTTCTCTGGAGGCTTTTTACTGGTTACCAATTAATGCATATGTTCAATTAGGATAATTACTTGGTAATCAGTTCAGTAAAGAAGGCACAAGTACACGTAACATAGGTAATTAATCCTTGTAAGTTACAACATTTCAGTTTGTTAGAAACTTTTGGGTTTGCATATATTGTAATGTCAATTTTACTATTTTTAAGTAGCACTTTTATACATATCTGAAGGGTTTTTTTGAACAGAAATGTTTTTTTTCTGTATGTTATCTAATGGAAAGTATAACACTACTAAACAAAGCGTAGACTAGTTAGCCTCCAGACTGTAAGTTCACTTTAGGTCAGTAATGATCAAGAGTTGTTCAATGTGTATGAAATAAATCAGTGATCCCATTTAATATTGGACAACTCTCCAGATCAAAGTCCGAAGGGCATTAATTGGTACCCTCCAGCTCTTGGATGAGGGTACTTTCAGTACAGGTGTGAGGCAGAATTGACAGAAAAATGTGATGAATTTTGGACTTCATGAAAGGGCATAACTTTATTGATGTCTCAGTCTAACTTCACAGCACTGTATTGGATAAGGACTAACCTTGTTTGAGATGACACTGCAGCCAGTACTAATATCTCCTAAATAGCTAATTTAAAGCTTATTTTCCATGGCCTTTAAAGATGACGTAGAAAACTGATTCTTAAAAGCTCTTCTCATCCATCCAGCTTTTCTGATTTGTATTGGTTTTATACTCCCTTGAAACACAGCTGTTAGACTGACCTAACAGTACATGTATGGGTTTAGTAATTCTTGTTAAAAACAATAAGCACTTTTCTCTTTTCTGGAACCCTTTCAAATGGTTCATACACACATATTGACATATATAGCCATTTTACATAGAGAGGTTTTACATAAATATATATATATGTACATATATACACACATATGTACATGTGTGTATACATATATATGTACGTATACAGGTTCTTAATAAAACTGAACATGTTTCAAGAAGTGCTTGCGTCTCGAATACTTAGGGTGGTGTATTAGCATATACATTTAAAAGGTAAGGAGGAAAAAAAAACCATTTTGTTTGCTTCTGGTTAAAGCTGAGAAATACAGGTTTGAGGAAAATTTGGAAGTGTGTTCCAATTGTATTTCACCCTGTCTCTGGTTTGAAAGGCACAAGCTGTTAATCATTGGAACTTCAAAGGTCAGCAAGCATATTTTAAGCTAAACCTTTTAGAGGACCAATATGCTTTTAGTTTGCAAGGACCACTAAAGATCTGGGCATTTACTTTCTCCATAATGTATTCTGTATGAATATTTAGTATGTATGCCTTCAATTTGCCAATGTTGCCATGTTTTCTTCTTAATTATTCATGAAATAAAGATTGCAAATAGCAAAATGTGTGTATGTTTTCTTGAGTGAAGCCAGTACAAAAGGGAATATTTTAACGCTATTTGTGGCACCGTGGTTTTTCAGGAGTAAATGTTACAGGAAGTAGTTTGTGGAGGTTTATATGCTATGGATGAGAAGTGCATGCAAATTATTTGTATGCACATAACCTCATGATTTTTTGGAAGTCACGTCTCTTGGTATACTGGCATACTTTACGGTTATCTACCCCCAAAGGGTTTTAAATGATAAGATGGTGAATACCCTGGATAAGAGGTACCTATTTAAGGCATCTGCTTAGCCTGTATTGAATATGAGTAACAGAGAAGGGGATTGCACAGGATATGTTCATTTTTGGCAATTTCTGTAATACTTTGCAGGATTAGGATTATTTAAATGTTACTTAACCCAACCCAAGTAAGGCAATACTCATACAATACTTGTGTGCTCACTTCCTCCCTCCCCCTCTCTAAAGGAATTGGGCTGGGGGGGGTTTGGGGACTTCATCTCTGTAACAGTTCAGAGTATTTAAAGCAGATGCCTAAAAGTAATTTTTGCAGGTGAAAATAAAGACTTAAATCTGATTTGGTCTCAGTCATCCTGGATGGTAGTTGTTTTCAAATCCTGGTTTAGAGCTTTAATTTCAAGTGCTCTGGAATAAATTGCATCCAGAGGTTTGGATTGAACTCCTATTTATTTCAAATGTTGTTCTTAAATGCACTGACTAGTATAGGTATTTTAATTCTACCTATTTATTATCTCATATTTTTTGAGATTTTGTGTGGTGTTTTCTGACTGTTCAGCAATCCAGAAAAGTCCTTGTCCCAGTAATGTTATTCTGCAAGAAAATGTCTCTCTCCTCCTTTCTTGAGGTGAAATATTCTCCCTAAATTTGAGTGGTTTAAGAAAACTCTTCTTAGTTCTCAAAATGGATGTATATCCTGTTTTTAAGCACTGATCTCCAGTTTTCATACTTCTTTTTAAAAGAAATGTTTTAAAAATGTAGTGTAGTAAATTCATGTCAGAAAATAGTGTTTTTCTTTTCTGTAGCAAGTGCATGGCAGCATTGTAGAAGTGATTTGTACACCTGCAGTTGGCAATCTGAAGGTCAAGACAGAAGCAGCGAGCCGGACACAGGTCAGGCCTGAGGTATGCTAAAACAAGAGTGTCTGGACAGTCTGGAGAGCTGCAACTTTTCTTTCCCATATCGACTGAAATAATATTCCCTAACCAAAGCTTTTTTCATGGATTGTCTTCCAAGCTGTCACTAGAGAATTTTGTTTAAAATGTGAAACTAGCTCCAGAAGTATATTTAATTTGAATATAATAAAATCACTTAAATAACTGTGAAGGTCTTAATGCAATGAAAAACTGCAGCTATATGGAATAGTAAACACATCAGAAGCGATAGCAATATAATATTCCATTGTAATAAAGCACAAAAACTTATACTGGAGTCATGGTTGTTCTGCAGTTAAATTCTGCCCAGGAACTAGGTTAGCATTACAGAACTTTCAGCTAAAATTCTTATCATAAAGGGTTTCACAATTGCTTTGATCAACAGGAGAGACTTAGATTATATCGTTTATGTTGGCAAGAGCTGTGCGTAGTTCCACAAAGTTCATAGACAAGAGGGACTCACGGAAGATGTATGTTCTTCCCACGGAAAATTCTTTTAAAACAGAGACACTAACTTATCACAAAAGTTAACCTCCTTCTCCAGATGGGAAGTTATTAATAGCCAGCAGCTACTGTTAAGACTCTTTTTTTNNNNTTTTTTAAAAGGCACTGAATTCTGTGCCTTTCACATTGTTCACCCTCTCTTAGCTCCCTCACTTAGCAGTTTGCCTATGGGGGGGCGGAGGGTTAGCACAATCTTTCCTTGGACCCAGCGTTGGTGTTCGTGTTTCTTAAACTGGTATGTTTTCTGTTTTGTCCTCAATATTAAAGGCTGAGTGAGGTACAGAAATCTAGATTGAATTGGTCGATAATGAGTAATGGTATTGTGGAAAGCTCCCACACCTTCCGTATGAATTACTGCTTGATGCCGCAACCAACACCTTGAATGGAGAAGTTAGCTAATTCGTGTCTCTATTCCTGGCAGCTCAAGATTAGAAGATCATTTGTGTCTAATTAAATGGTTTTTATTGACTTCACTGATGTTAGAAAAGTTGCTTTGAAACTTCTCCCATGTGTCTTTGTTTAGAAAAAAATTGTCTATGAATTTTTTAAAAAAGAAATGTAGATAAGTGTCGTGGTTTGGGCAAACCAGGACAATAAAAGACTGATGCCATCAATCCTAATCCAAGTTCAGCTTTTTACTAGTCTTTATGTCTGCCATTTCCCTTTGTATCACCATGGTTTAACTGAACTCTGTTTGTAGTACCGAATTTCTGTATATGAAGTGCCCTGTTTGAAAACTACAATGTTGCCTTTTCTTAGATGGTCTTTGCCCTTCAGGATTTCTAGTTCTTTGGAACCTCCTTAATCTCATTATGAAAACAGGGTTGAACACAGTAGTATCTTATCACAGTATTTTTACTGCCAGACATTTGCATCGATTATATAGTGTGAGGAAATATTTGTGCTTCTCTCCAGTGCTGTGCATAGCTTCATCCCTTCTTTATTCTTCCTTTTCTTAAACCATTTTAGGCTCTTTCCTCATGCCAGAAGCCTAAAAGTTAAGCTCTTAAAAATGAAAGAAACTTGAGAAGGAGACATAACAGTCTGGAGACAACTTCACTGAGCTGTTGACAATATAATATTTTTCAAAAATAAATATCCCACAGAGCACTGAAGTGCCAGCATGGTGAGTTAACACTCTGTCTCTCTGTGGGGCCACATTCAGAGTCCATCAACTGCAATGGATGGGCAAAGCCTGTGCTGCACGTAACCAGTGCTCTCTCTTGAAAAAGAAAATGCCAGCATTGGAGGGTCTGGTCCTGAGGGGTGCGAGCATCAGCAGCTTTGCAGTTCAGGAGCTGTTAGATGTTCAGTCCTTCTGAAAAACCTTTCCCCCAAATGGCTGGTCTAACAGCAATACAACTGGACTGTCGTCCCAGCAGAGAGGAAATGCGAAGGGAAGGCATGCCGCGGTTTTCCTCGTGGCCAGAGGTACAACCGTTATACAGGCATTGGAACAGGGTGCTAAAACACTAACTTCACTTTATAAACCTGTGAAGTCCCATCATTTTGCACCACCGTTTCCAGCACACGCTATTCCCTCGCAGGGAGTGGGGAGCTGGGTCAGTAGCTACTTTTTGTCTCCAATTTATGTTGTGACAGAGCTTGGTTATACACAATGTAGATTTTGTCAAGTTAAATAAGGGTTGCCCTCTCATTGCTCCTTAGAATAAAATGAGAATACTGTAAGTGAAGAAGAATCATCTGACTTCTTCTGCTGGGCCTTGCAACTCCAACAGTTCATTTATTGTGTAAAGGTAACTTCTATATATTGCTATTATAGAAAATAAATAGCTGTTGCTCTGCAGCTCCCACATGATGATTCATGCTACCAGTTTGTCTTCTATTAATAGTCTACAAAGAGTGCTTAAATTTAGACTGAACTCCATCTCATAGTCTGTCATGCTGAATAGCGTTTAGAGCAATGAAGCCCCAGTCTGTTTGGGCAGTGCCTTTTACGGACACCAGTCCAACTCTCGACATGAAATTACTGAAAATCCTTTCGTTCCTGACCTAAGTGCAAATGGCAGGATTTAAACAGCGTTGTGGCTACGGGTTCGCATTTCCCTGTGAGCGCAAATCTTACCTTGACTTTAGCTTGTTTTCCTCAAGCCTAGGTAAGAGCTGAACTCCTGTGCTGGAAGTGAACAGTTTGTGAGAAGGCTTCGGTCTTTGACACAGAGCAGTGTCCTTCGTTAAGTTGTTAGCGATGGGCATTTCCAGCAAAAATTCTGCATGTGTAACTTTGTTAAAGGACTCTCTCTTCAGAAAATCTAGCTGCTTTTTTTTTTCAGTGTTGATTTTAAAATTGCTAACAAATATTTAATGTTGAGCAATGTGAGAGAAATAATTGCATATATGTATACACATACGGACTTTTATTTTTATATATCTCTCTTTGGTGTTGAAGGATTTGCTAGTTTTCAAAGGATCTCAAGTAACCCTGCCTCCATCCCTTCTCTTAGACTAACACAAGTGCCTGTCACTGCTTTGAGGAGATTCAGGCAGCATTTGTGGGAATGGGATTATGTACAAGTCAGAACATATCGTTTTAAGTGTCCTGTTTAACAACATTGCATATGTGTGCTAATGCAATACTCAGTTGGATGCTTCTTTACAAAATAGGCATCCTTAAATGTAGTGTTGCATTTATCAGATGATTCAGTCTGGTTAGAAAAATTTCATGACGGAGAAGAGTTCCAAAACTGGTAAAAAGTAATTTATTTCTTAAAGACAAATATTTTTTCTGTTTAAAAAAAACATTAATTCTTCCAGATTCTGTTCTAGGCAAACTGACGATCATTTTCAGTCCTTCAGATGGAAGCTTCAATACGTAGGTATGATTTTTCTGCTATCTTGCTACTTACCAGGGTGCCGGGCTGGTTTTGGTTATAGTCATTAGAGATGAGCCTGTTCTGTGTTTACAGTGGCATCACTGATGTGCCCCGGCAGACTGTGGCTCATGCAGTATCAGCAAAGAGAAGGGTGAGTTTTGTGATAGGTCTCAAGTGTGAAGTTTTTATTTACTTTGCTCTCATCTGTTTGAAGGAAGCATTTCACATTTTATTCTACACAGTCTTTCTAGACTTTACTACTTTAGCTCAGTTGCTAAGTCTGAGAAGTGCAAATATTCTCACATCACTGCTTTTCAGCTGCCCAAAGTTCAGGAGTTTGGCTTGTTCAATGAGATGATGATGTCCAGTATGTTATTGCAACTCTGCTTCTCAGGAATGAAAAAGCCCTTCTTGGCTGTACACAGGAGAATCAGAAAACTTAATTTCTTTCCTCGCAGTCCTGGACTTCTTTCAGCTCCCAGCCTGAGCCAGCAGCAGGCTCCAGGTGCGGGGCAGTACCTTCCCCGTGGCTGCTGAGGCTGCTGGAGGGTGTTTTGTTTCCAGGTAGCTTCAGCCGACCTCTTCATGTAGTCCCTTCTCAAAGTGTGTCTGGCCACAGCAGCTGTAGTAATGCTGGTTTTCCCTTCATAAGTAACTAAGAAGGGAAAGGAAGTTAGCGCTCTCTTGTACTGCCACCACCCCCCCATTATAAAACCAAAGAAAAAATATAAAAGCATATTGTATTCCTTTTATATTCCTTTACTATCATTGTTGGCCACTGGTAAGGGAGGGCGTAAGTAGAAATATCTACAGGTAAGGACAATATACACAAGAAGAAATATGATCTGAAGAACGGTGCAGTTCTGATACTTGACAGGGACAACAGCATAAAAAGAACAGAAAACCAATTAGTTTCTTAATTCAAAAGAAAGGCAACAAATCTATACAGATCTTACTGTAGTAATGAAAGCTTCCCTACCCAACTGCTAAATAGGACATGAAACAGCAGCTGCTCATTATAAACACACTTGTGCAGAAGTGAGAAATGAGCATTCAAAAGTAATAGAGGAACTGCCTCAGTTGCTCTGGGAGGTGTTAATAGTGATTTTTAACATCTTGAAACACTGCAGAATTCCCAACTGCACAGAGAAAATCAGTGGGTGACAATGGGGACCTGATACGGTATCCAAACTGGAATGGCCAGTGAGGGAAGGAACGAGTGGTTTGGTGGTTTTGGTAGTGGTATCAGAATGCTTTTATGGAAAAAAGTAATTTCTAAGAAACACTAGAAGCTTGTCAGGGCACCATTATCAGCCAGCCCTGTGACAGCACGCGGACATTTCCTTTGGATCTTCTATGACTTGCTGACTCAAAAGAAAATCAACATAGTCTACATCAAATAATCTTAAAACTGATGAGCTGCAAAAATCAAAGAAGAGTTATAGCTGGAAGGAGAGACATCCAATGAAGCATTTTTGGGGTCCTTCAAAGATTTGTTGGTCAATGTCTGTGATTTGGGAAACTTGTAAGATGATGTGTTGAGGATGGGACTGTTGGAAGAAACCAGCCTGACAGCTTAATAAAGGGCACTGACTGCAACAACTTTGGTTTTAATGTATTCAGGAACAAAATCCTATTTAGAAACTGCATTCCTGCTCCTGAAAGTAATTTGATTCCCAGCTTTCATTGATTTCAGTGGGAGAGGGTCATTTGGATATCTTTGAGGATCTGGGCCAAAGATGAGAGGTGACCTCACTATATAGGAAACGCTACCCTGGAAAGAAGCAACGCTGAACAGACGCAGCAGATCCTGGCAGACAGGTAATAGCTACAGCATGACACTCCCCCCTCGAGATCAAATACAATCACATAGCATCAAACTTATCAGCTAGGAGTGGGGAAACACGACCTCTTGTACAGGGCAACAGCGAGACCGTTACACGAACAGCGCCCAATACTAGTGTCAGCATTTTTCAAAAAGCTCTGACAAACTTCATGTAGGCGGCAGCATATCCAAATTTATCATTATTGCAGCATGTTTTGATCAGGCTCCTAAATTTCTCATGGTCTCCCACTTTTGCTTTTTCTCTTGACTTGGCTAATCAATATATGTGGTCCTTAAAATCGTTACGTGTTACCATGTAGTAGATTACTCCGGCCTTTTCTGTAACTTCCTGGGAAAAAATTACGGTTTGTTTGTTTTTTTGTTGTTTTTTTTTTTTTTTTCTCCCTGCAGGATTCCCATTGTGTTCGGAGCAGTGCTGTGGCCTCTACTCCGTAATTCGTAGCTGCGTGGCTGAGGCAGCCCATGTACCAGCCTGCCTTCCTGTCCGGGGTAAGAGTGGAGGGGAGGACAGCACCGGTGCCAGATGCTGCTGCCTGTGCTGAATTTTTGATGCTTAGATACTCACAGATTTTGAGGCTGGTGCTGAAGTGGCTGGTGCCAGTTCTGCTGCTACTTTCCTACTGTCTTGATACACCAAAAATACTGAAAGCATCGTTCATGCTCTTGCTGCCAGAGAAGGCTGGGTAAGCCTGTGGGTCACAGTAACGTGCGTGTGCTTCTGGCAGGTGTGGTGTGAGCAAAGCATCGCTGGGACTGGGAGTCCTGAAATAAAAACTTCTGTTGCATGGCACAAGCATCCAGGCTGTGGCAGTCCCCTGTGCAGGGGGGGCTGGAGGCCTGGCTGTCGTTGAAATGAATCAGTTTTTCATAGGCTGGGGTCTGTCATGGGGTTGGTGGGAAGTGTGGAGTCACACTGGTGGTTTTTCCTGTTTGTAATGTCCAACCAATAGGAACATGTAGATGAATTACTTGCTGAGATGTAAAGTTGCAAAATAGAAATAAAAAAACTTAGAAGATATCCACAAAGAGCAGCGGGTTCAAATTCTTGAGAGGTTCTCTCCCCGCTTCAAAATTGCTGCGAGATGAGTCATGGCCGTTCCCCAAGTCCGTTCCTGTGGGGGAACAGGAGACGGCTGGGGACATGCACGGCCCCAAGGGGCACGCCACCGCTGGCCTGACTCGGGGCAGGAAACGCGTGTGTGCACACTGGTGCGATCCACAAAGACCTACTCAGTGGGAAATGTGCAACTTGTGTAAAATACTTAATATCTTTACTGAGAACTCTTAAACACTTCCAGAGTAGTAATGCAGAGGGTTTCCTTTCTGGTGGTAGTAAGGACAGCTAAGCAGAGAAGAGAACCTCTAAGTTTCTGTCCTCTTGTGCAGTCTTCGGGGTATCTGCGCACAGCACCGCTCTGTGCCACTTGGTACAGCTGTAGGCTTAAACTCCCTGGGTGGGTTTTCCAGCCTGGGAAGAAGTAGATGCTTAAAACAATGTACGGAGAAAGCCCTCCTTCCTTTCCTACTCTCATTGTATGCAGATCAAGCACAGTAAAAGCCCGTTTCTGTCACTTGCAGGTCCCTCAAGACAGGAGCTGGACTTCTTGAAGTAAGTGGCAGTCTCTTCTCCGGCCGCTTTGCCCGGTGCCGCTCCGGGCTGTCCTTGGGGGCGCGGAGCCCCCCGGTGCGCGGTTACCGCCGGCCGCCAGGTAAAGCCGCGGGGCTGCCGGGCTCCAGGCACCGGCTCCGCCGCCGCCGGGGCTGGCGGCCTCCGTCCCGCCGGGGCAGGGGCAGGGGCCGCGGCCCGGGGGAGCGGG
>VZSZ01009532.1:613284-688512 GCA_013398815.1 Ibidorhyncha struthersii
TCTCTTTGCCTGTTCTGTAATGTTGGCCTGTTACCCACATCTCCCTTCTTGTACTGGGAAAGTCCTCTACAAACTGACCTATCATTTTGGTTATTGAGGTTTCCCCAGAATAGGATTGTCAGATCCTGGTATGAATCAGTTGTTGAGGTTAAGGAGTTAAGGGACGTAGGCTGTTAAATATCATATTCTGTGGTGATAACAACTTGGGTTTCAGTATGAGATCCTTATACTTGGGCACAGACTGGGATTTTCCATAGGAAACATTTGCCAGGATAAAAGGCAGCTAAGAGGTATGTAGCTCTTTAATATGATCTTCAGAAGAGAGGCACATGTTTGAAATTGATTTGAATAATTACAGTTTCCACATACGTCCGATCCACAGATCAGTGCCCAGGTTCAATGGGACGATGGAAAATAACATCAGACTGACTTGGGCTGGCACCAGCACCGTTACAGTTCCTGGACCATGTGCGGGGAAGCACGTTGACTTTTAAAAAGTTTTTTAAATGTCCTGCAGCCTGGATTTTTTGGCCAAAAAGGACCCATGCTACCTATCAGGGATTACTTAAAGTACCCTGATTCTAAAAAGTGCTTCCATCCCAGAAATCAGGCCCTGTTGGCTGGACCTGTTAAAACTGAGGCACCTAACTTTGTCAAACACCTAAAACATGTTAATCTGTTGTTTTACATCATCCTGTGTCTTGCTAAATGCTGACCCAAACTCTGCTTGACCATTATGATTCATTTAGGGTTATAACATGGGTAGACGTGGAGGATTCTGGCGGATTCGATGTAGTTACGTGATTCTTTTTCTCTGGCACAACTGTATGGTGTTAGCTCCTGCAGGATATAGAAAGGTAAGAAGCTGTGTGCATGGGCTGAAGACTGGAAAGAGGATTCATTGACTGTTTTTGTTGTCTTTCCTACCTCATTCCTAAAGGGAAATCTTCCTTTTCCTCCATGTAGCCACAGTACAGCCTAGCTGTGTGATTAGAGCAGGCAAGAGATGGACACAGTCCACCTGGGAGAAACCATCCTAAAGTCTTGGGGATGTCTGTTCTGAGCACCTACCTGGGATCCATCTCTGCTTGACAAACATCTTTTGTGTTTGGAGTGAAATGCCATGGTGCCAAAGGGATTTGCCTTGGGGAATGTTTTTTAGCTTATCCTTGTTCAGCAAGGTGTGCGGATCATAGCTGTCATGCATTTGAGAAGCGACTGCAGGTTTCTTTACAGCTGGAGCTTTTAATCATCTCTTATTGTGCAGAAACTGTAAAATGTCTTTTTCATAGGAGAAAAGGGCTGCTTCCCAAGCTTGGTAGAGGTGTCTCTGTTGTAGCGGGGTACTTGCTGCTGCTCCCCTTGCCTTTCTGCTCCCTCTAGACGAGCACACTAACTCATAAACCGCTAGCAAGTCCAGTAAAATGTTTTCTAAAGTGATTTATGAATGGCTACTGGTTCTCCAGTGCAGTGGTTTGATGTAGAAGGAGAGACACTGATGCCTAGGAATGGCGGTTTTACCAGCGGTTGCATGCTGTCTCCACTCCAGAATGTCAGCGTCTCTGGCCTGAGCAGTCAGAGGAGGAAGCGGGCAGAGGTAGCAGGCTGTTACTTGTAAGCGGATGTGCTTTTGCCACAGCACAAGGACTTAGGAAATGAAGGAAGGACTTCGTTAGAGTCCTCAGAGCACCAGCTAAACACTGAGACTTTGGGATCGGTAAGCAGTGACACTGGAGAGTTCTTAATAAATTGGATTATAATCGAGGACTTAGGAAAAAAAGAAAAGCCACTTTGAGTACCTCTAGAAAGGCTTGTATTGGCGTGGCTGACTGTGATAGTGAAAATGCAAGTCACTTTGCAAGAGTGACAGAAATATGATGCAAGTCATAGCAAAGAGAAGAGGGAGGGACAAAGTAAGGGCATGTGGCCTCGAGGCATCGTCAGAGCATCAACTCCTCCTTATCCACAGAGGGTGGCAGAGTCCTAAAAATGTCTTAAATAGCTTTGAGACTGAGACAGAAACACTATCGGGATGATGAGGCCTGACGCAGAGCAAATAAGCATTAGCGAGTCAGGGTAAGTACCTTAAAAAATGGAAGAGGGAAAGTTGCTGGAAACAAAGTAAGGAGGCGGAAAATTTGTTATTGTGGCTGTTGCCTGCTTTTGGGATGAACACGCACCACCAGCACGGTCACTCTGTCTAAAAGCTTTTTCACTGGTAGCCGATTGACAAGCGGAGGTGAAATGAGCTGGGTAAAACAAACTGGTGCACAGCCTGTGGGTGCAGGGGGCAGGACACACCCTGGGGCATGGGAGGAAATAGGGTTTCTTGTGCTGGATAAAAATCAGCCGGTATTGCGAGGCACAGGGAGCACACGCGCGATCCCTGAGATTGAGCCGGCAGTGAAAAGCCCACATAGAGCAAACGGCGGTCAGTGAGGTGGGCTGTGCAGGGGCAGAGGATGGGGGAGGTCTGGGGGTGTTCAGACGGGCTCTGCTGCCGTGTCAGCAGGGCAGGCTCCGTGGGGCTTGGGCTGAGTGCTGCCGCCATGTCACTGCTTAAATTGGTAAGAGAGGGGAGCGAACTGGGGAGGAAGGATGTGATGAGCTGTGTTAGTAACCCAGCGGAGGCTTGACTGCTTTCCATACTGTGGGTGGGTATGAGTCAAACCACTTGGGTGGTAATAGGAGCTCCATGGTGAGTCCTCAGTAACAACCCTTGCTCAGAGGGGTCAGCGTATGAGCCACAGATGTGCTAATGCAGCAAAGCAGCTTTGCTCTGGCTCAGAGGCAGGTAGAATTTGCTCATCTCTGTTCAAGTTGTACAGCGCCTTCCTTAGGATAGGGAAGGACAGATGAGGAATCTTTTTAAGTTACACGGAGAGAAATCGAAAGAGTTATATTCCTTCTACTGTGGGAGATAGGATGTTGGTTGACCTGGTACAACAGCACTCCCTGCGCTGGAGTTGAGTGAGTTTGGCAGAGCTTAGGCAAACACTACGTACAACCTGCAGAAGAACTGTGCTCGGAGAGGGAGCAGAGCTCACAGGGCCTGATGGAGAGTAAACCTGTAGTTAGAGAAGGCAAGCTGGGCTTGGGAACAACTAGATAAAAACATGGGGAGAAAAAACCCAGATGTACCCAGTTCTCAACTGCCTGTCTGGAAACTTCACATAGAAATGAGAGGTGAAGGCACATCTGGAGAGAAGTCTACTCCATTATTTTAAAATACACCAGAATGGATGCATTAGCAATATGATAAATATTTTCAGAGCAAATTCCTCCCTTGCCTGTATTCCTCAGTGGGTCACCTCTTCTTGATATCCTGTTTCCTCATTTCTCTTATTTTGTTCTTGAAGGAAATGCTCCTTGTGTTTGAACACAGCTGGCTTTACTAGGGCTGTGGGGAGGCAGAGTTTGCTGTTGAGTTCTTCCCTCGCACAGGAAAGGAAAACTGGCTCCAGAGACATTGTGGATGATATTGGCAGCAGGAGTGTGTTTCTGGCCATGGTACGTGGTTTTAATTATGCTTTTTAACGTGTCTGTCTTATGAAAGTTTATCCAAATGCTCTATTTTTTACTTTTGGAAATGCCACTGTAGGTAAATCAGCATCATCAGTCCTGGATACAAATGGTTTGCTCAAAAATCCAATCCTTTTGGCAATAGATCATGATGACTGCTGCCCAGTGAGACTTTACTCTAGTGAGCACAGGGGAACCTTTTCCCTTTTGTTTGTTTGTTCAATCTGGCTTATTTAACTGCTGGTCATTCAGCCTTACTTAGTTTCGCCCTCCCTGGCTTTTTGTGACCATTAGAATGGGAATAATTACTGTGAGTTTTTTTTTCTTGCTTTTAAACATTTATAACATCCACTTAGGAAAAAAAAAATGGTCAAATGCATTCTGTTCTAGTCTTCTCTTCCGCTACTGCAATAAAAATTAATCCACTTGTAGCACTTGGAGGGCAGGAGGCAAAGCTGAAATATTGGTTTGGGATTAGCCCTTCCTATTAGCCAGCCCATCTGTGTTATGACCTTTGCTTGTCGTCCAGCGGGGTTTCACTTTTCAGACTTTTTTGGTTTGTGATTTTTATGCAGGGGAGAAGAGAGACACGGGACAGGCTTGAAGGGTATGATTTTTATTATGCTTCTTGTTGCTGTCACTGCTGCAGTGGCATGGGTGTCTGTAGTAATCCCCTAGTCAGTAAAGACTTTACAGTTGGATTCACCATGCTTGCTCTTGCTGCGAGTACAGCCTCCTTTTTTGGCCTGGACTGCAGCTGCGATGGAAATGTAAAGCAGAAATGTCCCTCTTCCCCATTTCTGACCTTTGTCACAAGGGGCAGTACAGATCTCTGAAGAGCCATTTCTTTTGCCTTTCACAAGTACATGGAAGTACAAGGTTTTAATTCTTGGAGGGCTGTTGTTTTCCTGTAAGAGGGGATTAGACCAAGTTCAGCACAGCTGAAGCCCTTGTTTTACCCAGTATTTCTGGAGAATTTGCAAAGCCAATCCAGAAACCTTGTTACCCCACTGTAGGGTGTACATGGGAGGAAGACTTCACTCCCCAAATGGAGACAAGCTCTGTGCTTCAAAGGATACTTGGCCCTGCATTTTTTGCAGTCAGAGTGTCAGTTGCTCAGATTATGTTTTGGATAAAGTCTGAAACGATCCTCTGGAAGGGTCTGACTGCCATGTGGAGCCCCTTGATAGAACAAGGACTTCCAGACATCACTGTGTTCTGCACTTGTATAGGTGTCCACACAGGCAGGTCTGCAGGACACTGGGCATCTGTAACTCCAGGGAAGGTTGAGGGGAAACCGCAAGTGCTCCAGGTACCTGAAAACTACAAGCATGGTGTGCTGATAATTTTGCCTGCTTTATTTCACTTGTATCCTTTGTTAACAAAGGACAGTCTAGAGGGAAATAGTCTATTATTAATATTTAATTTCCTCCTATTACTGTAAGCAGATGACCTAAAAGATCATTTAGCCAGCAGCCAATAATAAAGCAAATAGGGGAACCAGAAAAAGTATGTCTTAGTTAGATGGGTAATGCCTCCTTCCTCCTCTCTTTCCTGCCCCACCCAGCCACATCTCTTCATCCTTCGACAGGAGGCAGGAGTGAGGATGCTCTCTGAGAGCCCCAAGCACACTGGCTTCGTGTGAGCAGTCAGGGGTATGGGGAAGCCGCTCTACGTGAAGTATTCATAAAATACTGAACTTCAGAAAGGAAAGCATTGAGCAACGCAGAAAAGTGCTACTGCTGCCTTCCCTATCGTTCTCCCCGAAAGGACAGCTGTTTTCATTATGTTTTACAGCCTGAGTTGTTTTGCAAATTTGTGTACTGCCCGTGAGCACATTGGCTTATTTATTGTGACTTGATCCTCTAAAGTAATGGGGAGAGGCAAGATTTCTTAGAGTCTTTGATTTAAAAGATAGGGAGATTCTCTTTGAGCTGAAGGGATTTCAAAGAGAGGATAAAAACTGACAGGCATCTCCCCCTCCAGGCTTTGGAAAGTGGAAACAAATGATTTAGCAGCACCAATTTTTCTGCTTATAGCCATGTGTGAACTCAAGGGTTTTCCCTAAGGGAGTCAGGTAATCTGTACGTGGCTGGTACCTGGGAAGGGTCATGTTGTCAAAAGGAGATGCTAGATTGTGGTCTGTGGAATGAGCCTTGGTGAAGACTCCCCCCGTGCCTCATGAGCTGCCTGCTGCCTTGCTTACCCCATCCTGAAGCAGACAAAGAGAAACCAATCCTCTCTGCTGCCCATCACCTACGTGCCCATAGACTGTCTTGGGTGCCCTGAGGGCTGCTGAGCCCCTGGAGATTTTGCTGACGTCTGAGAGTAGCTGTCAAACTGAAGTGTCACAGACATTGTCATATACGTCAGTCTGGCATGCAGAGCAGAGGGTGCATCTTCTCTGTACCAGTGTGGCGGAGCCCACGCATCCAAACCCGGGATGACTGATCTCAGCCTGAAGGGGCCGAGAGCAGGGAATGTGCTTGTTTGAGGTGGGTGATTTGAGCCAAGCAGTGGCCACGGGCTCACCTTGATGCCTTTGGCACTCAGGAGAGAGAAGGGGCAACACCTTAGTCCAAAGCTAACTGGAGATGCCAAACAAAAGCTTGCTTAGGCTTCAGTGGTGAATTGCTTGATGGGAACGTGCTGTTCAGATGCTTTATTGAATTTTCAAGGAGCAGTTTTTCATTGGGGGTGAAGTATGAGAGAGAACAGAGTGTTCCAAGTCACTAAAAGCGAACAGAGCAACAGTTTCACAGGTTTGTGAGTGGCAAAAAAGGTTTATTTAATAATGAGGAAAAGGCCGGAACATAGCCCAGGGTATCAAGAAGGAATTAATCCAATTAACAAAATAAAACATGGGCTTAAGAAGAAATACTAATTGTAGCTGTCCAGCAGGTTGTGTGATACAGGTTATTTTTCTTAAGTTTCGAGAAGCTTGCAATATTGATCCCTCAAGGGCCTGAGATATTACATATACACTTCCCCAGTGAGTAAAGCAGGTTGTTAATTAATTTTGTCTTGTCAGACCTGGTTGCTGAGCCTTTGGGTCTTGGATGAAGTAGATGATTCTATAATAAATTTTGTGTTGCCTCTGGATATATGTCATGTTCGCTAGGTGGTCTGTATTTCATTTTGTCCCTGTACAGTAAATTTCTAGTTGTATGAGCAGAAAGACCGAATCTTTTCTTGTTTTAAAGCAAGTTGCAAATACTTCTACAATTAAAGACTTGTTATCATATCGGGTGAAAGCTGACATTGCAAGAGATGAATGAGGAGAGATGGGTGAGTTTGGGTTGAACGTGGGAACCTACCGGGTTGTGGCACCTTCTGTAGGTAGCAGGTGAGGCCTCTGATGTGCTGGGGTTGTTTGGCTAATAATTGCTTTTTCTAATGTGAGTGGCTACTGCAGAAGCGCTGGCGCTGAAGCAGACACAAAATGTTGTTTTGTCATGGCTGGGACACCTGCTCAGCTCCGCTCATTTCTCTTCCGAGATGTGCTGGCTCTGCAGAACTCTCAAATGTTTTCCGGCCCATCTGAGAGCAGAGGGTGGAAGGACACATTGTCCTCTTCTGGACATAACATCTCACAGTTTGCTTCGGAATAAATGGCTAAGGCTTGGGTTGAAGAATCAGGCCACTGTTTGTGAAAGGGGGGGGGAAACAAGGGACTAAACAAATTCCAAGATAAAAAATTCAAATTTAACATCAGACCATGAAACAAGCAGTTGAAGTAGAAGGTTAAAAGCTCTGTTGTGTCAGAAAACAGTATGTGATGTGGTCATTAAACTTCAGATTCCAGCATTGTGCTTTTTCAGGATACATGCAGTGCTGTAGGCAATTCCAGCTTTGCCTTTGTGCTGAACGGTTAGTATGTGGGGGACCTCCGCAGCGTAGGTTTGTTACTTCCCCCCATGTCCTCTTGGAAAATGAATTTGAGATGAGCCACTGAAAGGGTCAGGTTAAACAATGCATCTGGGATTAATATAGATTCATAATCCTCCAAAAGGAAGCTCAGAAATGGAGAAGAATATCCCAGTAATTTCACTTTGATCCTCTTCACTGAGGTCTATGTGGTATGAATATGAGGTGCAAGAGCAACATAGCAGGACTTTAAGTAAATCCTCTCAGCATCAGGATTAACGTGACCAGTTCTCAGACTGGCACCTTTCAGAAAGCAGTTTCTTCAGTGCTTTTGAATTCATCTCAGAGTAGCTTGTGGGGAAGTTTACGGTGGTTTTATTTTACATAGTAGTAGTTTTGGCCCAAGTATGTCACAGTAATTTGTTAAGTTTTTCTAAACTTGACACTGGGCTTTGGTCATGAGCTTGAGCTGCGTGGAAACGTGTGAGCACGTTGGGAAGCGGTATGCTCCCTGCTGCATTGCCACGGTGTTACCCCGTCACTGTCTCTGCTGCCACAATGCTAAGGGACATGGGAGCTTGACCCGCTTCAGAGTCCTCAGGCAGAGCCGTGTGCCGTACCTGTGACAGGCACACACGCTGTCTTTCTCTTACGGGCCTGTTTTGCCCACTACTTCCCTTGTTTGGTTGGGGTTTTTTTTCCTAACAGCTTTTTCCTGTCTCTTTTCCCTCTTTCTTGCTCACACACACACACAAAGCATTGTTTATTTTTCATCTTGCCCTTCTGTTTTCTCTCCCTCCAGTTTTTCTTTATTTCTATCTTACATTAACTCTAATCCCCTTCCCTGGAAGTCAGGCTGGGGTGGGGGGTGTGTTAGTTTTCAGTATCACTGCTTTGAAACAAACCTATTGGGATTTGTAATGGGCAATCAGATGCTAGCGGAGTGATGTAGGAGCATATCACTGACATCCCTGAAATTCAAGAAAGTAGAAGCAATCTTTAGGTCAGTAGAAACCCAAATTTTTTGCTAGAGGAAGATAGACAATATAGAGACTTCTTGGGGTTTTTTGTTCTTTAGAAAAGATTAAATGGATGATCTTTATCTTCCTCTTAATAGCTAGATCACAAACTAATCTCTTCTGTTGATTTCTTCCACACAAACCAAACACAGCACATAAACAAGATTGCTAGAGGTGGAGAAAAAGCAAGGTTTTTGAAGCACATCCAAACCACCAAGAATCATTCACTTTCCTTTCAAATGCAGCATTAGCAATACAGCTCTAAATCAATGAAAGGTCTAAAATTAGATTATATTCCTGAGATCAGATGTGAATCACAAGTTAATCATATTTTCTTTTATTATCACTGTCTTTACCCTTTTATTTTATCCTGAGAAATTAGGTTTCTGACTTTGAAAACAGAGTGAACTGTGAAGGCATGAAACCCTGCTGGGTTAGACCACATCAGATCACCTGTGGATGGGGTCCGAAAAATCTTTTGTTTTGGGGGTTCATGTTGCATCCAAAACAGAGCTTGAGTGATTTATCAGTTAGTGCTATCCCTGTCTCTCCCCCAGACCTCTGATGTTTCAAGTAGCTGTTTAATTTAAATTAATGAGAAAATATTACTGCTAAATCTTGCTAAATAAGGTTGAAAACTCATTCTGGAAGTGACAGGGTATGACAGCAAACAATTATCACTTGACTGTGCAATGAAGCTCAGGGAACTGTGTTCTCCATTGCTATATTTTTAGCTGAAGCAGTGGTGAATTGCCCCCATATCTGAAAGCAGAGGTACGAGGTGACCTGCAAGATTAGCGTGTGAGCGAGGCACACAAGCACGTAGATGATGTGTATCTGTTCATATGAAATGGCAGCTGTAGGGACCATATTTCCTTGCAAGCGGCACCAACTTTAGTCCTAGATTTGTGTGTGTGATACCGCAGGAGCATGAATGTATACTTGCGAGGTGACGTTGGTGTTGGCCTATGTCTGTGGTTCTGGGAGAGGTGTATCTTGGTGGATGTGTTTCTGGCTGGTTGTAATTGAAGAATGGTGCTGACCTGTATCTGTGGATGCAACAAACACTATGAACAATGCAGGTATAATGAATAAATGGTTTGCTTATAGGGTAAAGATTTATGTGAACAAAAATGATGCTGTTGCAGGAGGGGAACCTGCAGAGACCCTAGCAGAGAGCGTGCATGCTCAGCAGGAAAGTCCTCAAAGATGTCACTGTCTGACATACCTCAGACTATTCTCCCTGCCCCTGACCACGTACCTGTATCTATGCACTTGATGGAAAGACTGGGTATAGCAACAGGGTGGTCACCACAAAAGCCAGCAACATAACCCCCTTATGAATGAAGGTTCGTGCCATCACAGAGCAGCGGGTTGGTGCAGCCAGCTTTTGTGGCCAAGTACCTGAGGGTGGGAAGCATGTGATGGCTCAAGTCTTGTGTTTGTGATCAGAGGGAGGCAGGTGGATATAAAAAAGGCTCCTCCACCTTTCCTCTGTTCAGCCACAGGACTTGCCAAGGCATAATTAGTGGGGCTCATGTTTCAGGGCAGAGTATTGAGCAGCTGCTGAAGTGCCAGCTCACTTGGTAGCCTCGAAAACAAAACGTCCCTTGTTTCTCATCACCACTGTGAAATACTGCTTTCCTGAACCTTGGGTTTGGCCCTGCAGCTTTCAGGATAGACAAAATGTGAGATTTTTTGCCAATGATGTATTCTTCTAGGTCTGTTTAATATCCGTTATCAATTTAATGTGCCACTTTAATGAGATTTTGCTTTTTCCATCTCCTCTGTAGAGCTGATTACTTAGCGTATGTGGTTGGTGTTTGTGGTTTTTATTGTTGTTTTTTTTTTTTTTTTTTAAAGGAAACTACAAGTGAAGAAGTTGAATGTTTGCCTCAGCTGAAGAGAATATTCCCCACGTCCTAGCGGGAAAAGGTGAAAAAGAGAACCGGAGGATGTTGCTAGTAGGTATCTACATGACAGGAAGCCATGACTAGCAGTGTGATTGTCAACAGGAAACAAGAAGTCACAGCCGATGTGACACTGTATTACAGTACACTTTCTGTGCCGTATTGCCTGCTGGACTTTGTGGCCTGGGGAGCAGTGCGTGTCTATGCGAGATATTCTCCTGTCCGTTCGTCTGCTGGAGTTTGAAGTATTCTGCACCTGGTTAATCCACTTTGCTGGAGTTGGAAAGCCCTGGGTTTGCTTTTTTTCTTGACACCTGCTACCGTAAAGATCTTGAACAGCTATGGGGAGAAAAGGGTGCATGTGAGCAACCTTCACAGGCTGGCAGCTGAGTGCTCTTCAGACCCCAGGCAGCTTTGAGGTGTCTTGGCTGTTCAGTGCTCTGCAGATATGAACGCTGAGCTTTTCCGGCACGTTCTCACATTGGCCTGGTCGTTCTCACCATGCTAGTACATGGGAAAGAAGACTTCCTCTCAGACGTAGCTTACATCATCCTGGAACTGGTCATTGCAGTGCTGGCCATCCTGGGGAACATCCTGGTCTGCTGGGCAGTCTATTTGAATAGCAACTTGCAGAACGTCACCAACTATTTTGTGGTGTCCCTGGCTGCTGCTGACATTGCCGTGGGCATGCTGGCAATCCCCTTTGCCATCACCATCAGCACTGGCTTCTGTGCCTTCTTCTATGGCTGCCTTTTCATTGCCTGCTTCGTCCTGGTCTTGACTCAGAGTTCGATCTTCAGCCTCCTTGCTATTGCCATTGACAGAATCATTGCGATCCGCATACCCCTCAGGTAAGCCCGGGGCTGGGCTGGGGGGAACAGGCAGGGGCTAGGGTGGTGAGGGGTGAGTATCAGTAAAAACAACAGGTCTGGATATGAACAGAGGAAGGAAAAGTTAAATGAGGATCAGCACTTTTTCTCTTGTAATTTGAAAAAACTTTTCTAGGTCTTGAAGGCTACCTTGGCTGCTGGATTTTCTGGTCGCTTCTTTTTCCAGTTCTTCTCTGTCCCCACGTGCGTGCTCATGGCATCGCAACGGTGCTGCCTAGGAGCTGCTGTTCCATATTTAGTCAGGATCGTGCGGTAACGTCAATAACCTGCGCTCTGCGCTGCAGCCAACAGCAGCAGAAGGATCACTGTGGGAAAGTGGAGCTAAAGCAATACATGGGAGAGGGCAGAAAGGGGGTGGGGTCAACTTGTCTCCTTCCCCATGGGGAGGATGGGGGACTCTGCCTGCAGCTGCAGCAGCAGGGTTGTGGAGAGTGTGGATGGGGGATCTCTCTTGGGGGTCCATTAGATGTGAAGAGAGGAGAAGCAGCAGGCTATGAAGAAATGGGCCTTGGGAAGATTTGGACTAGCTTAGGCACTGCCTCTGGAAGGAAAGCATGTATTAGGTCAAGGCAGAGGCTTGTCCCAACCCAGACCTGCAGGTGGTTATTCTGTGGTCTCTACTCTGATGTTTAAAGGAAGAAAAGGATGTTTGAATATTAGAGCTTGAAAGCTGAATGTGCCTAGCTGCTACCTTGTGTGCAACCAGGGAGGCTGATGCGGCACAAGGGGAAGTTTTGCCACACACACAGGGGCTGCTACTCAGTTCAGTTTTCCAGAAGCACATTGTTGTGACGGGATATATCTCTGACTGTAGGTGTGAAGCAGCCTTGCGTTTTATGGGCTGGGTTTGAATGCTGTGTGACAATGCTTCCGAGGGATTCAATAAGCTCAAAAGATGTAGAGGAAGCCCCGGGAGAGGCCGGTGCAGGCAAAGTGTAGGAGTCTCCTTCCTTCCCGTCTTGTCCTTGGGAGGATGCAGCACGCTCTCAGGAATGGAGAGACTTGCTGCCTATCCTGAACAACAAATGTGGCTGCAAAAGTGGAACAACTTTCTGATTGTTGTGCTCTCAAGTTTGAGTTTTTGGACATCCTCACTCCTGTTGAGCTTAAATCACTTGTGTTGACCTGTGCAATTTAGTTTTGTCTCTTGTGAATACTTTGGTCATCCAGCACTTCTGTCGATTAATACAAACCTCCCATTCAAAAATAGCATTCTTTTCCCTAGAACTGCAGAGATTACCTTTCCATGGGGACCAGTGCAGCATAGTCTTTCCTGAAGCCTTGCCTCAGCAAGCTTGTGCTGCTGTAACATTACCGTTAATTAGTTTCCAAACCTATAGCCATACCTTTACTTTTGGTGTAGTTGTAAGGAATTCCATTCCATTGCGGAGAAAACTCTGTCGATATTAGTTACTTATAAATTGGTCTGTCTCCACTTTTCTACAGTTCTACATATAGATGGATTCAGTTTATAAACCAATATAATGATAAACGGTACAAAGAAACATATGTAGAATAGCCCTCAGGAGCTTGCCTCTGAAATGATTTGGAGAGGAGCTAATGTCTTTAATTCATCTCTCATGAGCTAACTCTGAAGAGTTTTGCTGACAGTTTAAGCACTCTTATTGCTAGAGGATGACTTGCCAGGAAAAGGATTTTAAAAATCTGGATTTCTGCCCATTTTGGGGGGTATCGTTGTAACTATATTGTCCTGAAAATTTAATTTCCTGGAACAGCCACGGTAAAGAGTCTTTTAGAAAAATCAGACTTCATCAGTGCTGGGCACTGTACTGGTTTCACTATTTTGTTTTTGAAAAAACAGAGTACACCCTCTTCCGCCCCAGAAACAGTGGTGTTGATTGGATGCAGAAACAGGTAGATCCATGGGTTCATCCCCCTCCTTGTCCTCTACTGGTTTGTCCTTTTACCGCAGCAGCGAACTTGTCAATTGTGTTTCCCCTTAAGAATTTATGGATGAATAAGCATTAGATTTATAGCCCCAGACATGCTGAGAAAGTGAAAGCTGATTAGCCAAAGAGGGAAACGTGATATGATTCAGAGTGCTCACATCCTCATTTTTTCCTTTTTCCAATATCTGGTTGTCTCAAAAATGTGTCAAACCATTGGAAGGAAAGTTCTGCCATGAAAGATGCAGCCTTCTCACCCAGTCCTTTAATGCCTGGGAAAGCCTCTTCTTTCCTCCTCAGAGGCCAAGAAAGGTAACACCAGGCTTTCCTAATACTCATTAGATGAATGCTCTTAAAAAAAATAATACATGAGACTTCCTTCACGCTAACAAAACCAAAAAGGGCCAAACCTATTTTTGATTCTTCTTTTTAACTGTTTCATATCTGGTTCGTCCTAAGGAGGGTATCTCAGTGGATACATACGTGGATGCGTATTCCCGCACAAATAAACTGTCAGTGTTAAGGAGGCAGAAGAGTGGGTTTTCTGATACTGCTTGTTTTTAGACACCTCAGTACATAATTAAAGTTACCTTTGGAACGATTTTTCTGTGGATAAAAGACCCTCCCCCAAAAAATTGCACTGAGGAAAAACATCTATAGGTAAAATTTAAAAATACATAAAAACTAATTTGTGAACATCTCATGGGTTCATCCTTCCAAATGATTAAAACATTGTGTAGAATTTGATCAACTTTCTGAAACTTCTCAAGCCCTTTGCTGAATTCTGCCAGGTTTTATACAAATGTAACACTCTGCAAGTGGCAATAAAGCACTCCCAAGGAAGTGGGTCCGAGCCATTGTCCCGTCTAGGATAAAATCCGAACTGTGTCTCTAACATGGCAGGTACCTGAAAACCTGTGCTCACTGGTATAAAACCCACGGGTGTTCTAAAGAAAACTGGCTGCGAGTCCGAGTTCCAGGATGAAGTCACGGGCCAAGAACAATTGCCGCTTTCCAGGCTCTTTGGTGCCAGCAAATGCTCCGGTGGCACAGTGCCCGGCCACGTGTTCTTGTGCAGGCGTTTGTGGTAAAGACACTGCCATGGTGAAGGACAGGTAGCTCCGATGCACTGGAAAGAGAGGAGAAATTTTTCTTCCTGCAGCCAAACGGAAAAGTTTTCTCAGGTTACTGCTTGCTCTGTGTGCTGGATTCAGGTATTCACCTGTGGCATAAATACTTATACAGGTCATACAGTGCCAACTGCAGCAACTTGCTGAAGTGCAGACTGTTTCCTCTGATGAAGGCTGGAGGTGATTGACTGCCTAAGCCGCTGGGATGCTTCTCTGGGAAAGCATTACTCAGGTGGAGCTCCCTGACATTTGGAACATTGCAACAGATTTATCCCATGTAGCGGTGATTGAAACCGCAGCTCTGAGGTGGCATTGGGATGCTTTTGTGCCCCAGGCTGGGGGTGCTGGACATGAAGAACTGGCTTCTCAAAGTCCAGGGGAGGAAGAACAGGGGAGACGGACACAAACCCTGAGTAAAGTATAGGACGTGGAAGGGACCTTTGTGTCAAGAACAGTCTGTTTCAGCAGTTGCTTTAATTCTCTAGGATTGCCTTCTCAAATGCTCATATATGAGCATCTGAATCAGTGAATTGGGAATTTAATGTTTTATTGTCGCTTTCAGCCATATCCAGACTTATTTCTTTCCCTGTTTACCATAAGCCTTCTGACTTTGACAAGCATTTCCTACATGTGCTCGTGTTTGTGTCAAATAGATTATGGGCAGATTCAACCTAGTATGAAAGAAGAAGAATTCCCTTCCTCCTTTGAACAACCATGGGCTTGGCTTTGAAAGGAGTGCCAGTTGTCTATGGCTTCATGGGTAGTGGAGCTTGCTGTTATCAAGGTTTTAGTCTGGAAGCTGATACTGTGCCGCAAGCAAAAGAGTGATGCCTGCGCACTATTAATTGCTTCTGCTGTTCAGAGCCCTGTGCCCACCTGTGGGATCCCACCCTATCCAGTCTCCATCGCACAGACAAGCACTAGTATCAGCACCTGGTAATATGGGAGAAAGTTTCTTGACTGACTTTCTGGGAAAGGGGTGTTTCAGTGGTGCATGAGAAGGTCTGGGTTTGGTTTTTTGCTCTTCCGCAAGATTTCCTGGATGATCTGGGACTGTCAGTGTCTCGCATTTCCAGATACATGTAGTAGGGATAGAATATCCTCCTTTTGTCTTGCCCCCTATGACTGCAGCTGCCCGAGGTGTGGGCTGTTGAGGGGTGTTTTCAGTGAAGAGTGTTTTGTAGTGATTTGTTAAAAACCATTGAGCACAGCTGGAATTCACATCAAAGCCCAGTGCCCTCAACACTGAGCACAGCTTTCTGGTGTGCTGTGTCTGAAACAGGCTCCATGCATGGCAGAGCCATCTGGCCAAGATGTGCAGTGCTGTGACCAGAGGTGCATTTGAAAGACAGGCAGCAGGCTGGTTGGATGCTGTGACGATGAGTTAGGCCAGCTACATATCATGCAATGTATGGAAAGATTTTAACTTCTTCCTGAGGTATAAGACCCCTGTGGTTCTTCTACCAGCTCTGTCTTCCACCCAACTTCATAGTTTACAAATGAGGCTAGTGAGGTACTACGCTTTCTGTAGGAATCCTTGTCTTGACAACACAGCTTAGGCCAAGGACCCAGAAGCGTCACATCCTCAGCCGAGCTACTTTAGGCAGCGTGGATGAGTTGTGCATTCACCAAGGGCAGCTGTTCTCCTGGAGTCAGTTTGCCGGCCTGATGGTTGGGAAAGCAGCAGGGCAGGTGACGTTATTTTGGGGAAAACATCCACAATTTCCTGTGTTTGCAAAAGTGGGGTTTGTTTTCTGGAGGAGTCTGGTGACCCTGTCTCCACACCTAACTCCACCGTGAGTGTCCCCGTGCTCTGCACTAACGTTCTTTGTGTCTGGAATTTCACGAGTAGAAGTCGTTGTTTGTGTAGCAAGTCCAGTATTTCCAGGAAGCACGAGAACTGCTTGTGCACAGACAATCCAGTGCTGTCTGGACACATCAGACATGCTACAAAGTCACCCGTCAAGTATGCAGAACACGGCCTGTAGGTGTGACCAGCTCCTTTCAGCAGGCTGTGTCTCCTGCATAGGTGCCAGCAACTCACAATCTACGTGAAGCTTCCTGGAAGCCCTGAACTTACCATGTAGTGCTGTACAGCACAGGGGATACAGAGAGTCGCTTTGGCCTGGCTGCTGTGAGCCTAGAAAGATGCCTAGACAGGTGCACAAACTCTTCAAGGCCATCCTGGTGACATGTCTAAGTGGACAAAAGGAATGAGTCCAGGGAAAATAACCCTACCTCAGCCAAGTCAGGCCAGTGGTGTCTCATGTGAGTCCTGGAAATCAAGCTCTCCCAAGTGAATGGATGCTTCTCAATGGGTACCTGGGCAACATAGTGCCACACACTACATGGCAAGATGCTGTTAGCTTTCTCTCTTAACCCTTGGAGATACTGAGCAAGGCGTTATGGAAGTGCGCTCGCTGATAGGTTGATAATTGTTACTGCCAGCACACTACACTGCCGCTGGACAGCAGGCGGCTGCTTGGGTTAAGTGCTGTTCCTAAGCCTTGTAAAGTTTGTTGCATGGGAATCCCCAGAGGGTAGGAGGGAGGGAGAAGTGGGGGGTGTTTGCCTGGAGCAGTAATGAATATATTTTTAGTGGAAGGGAAGGGACATCTCTAGTCGTGGGATAACAGCTGCACGATTTCAAAATTCCTCTGACAAGATGTAGCCAATTCCAGGGCTGCAGGGGTTTGATTTTTTAGTTTTTGTTTTTTTTGTTTTTCGAAGCTTTAAGTGCCTTCAGCCAATCTCTTGCTCCCTGAAGTGTACTTTTTAAAGCACAGATGCTGTTTTGCTGTGTTGATGGGGTCTGAAAGTGAGCGGCTCCCTGCTACCATCCATGCTGTGCCCTTAGCATCCCTTTAGCTTAGCATTGAGCAGGATCCACTGCTTGCTGGAGAAACCTTTTTATCTCTCAGAATCAGTTGAATCCCTCCCTCGTTTCTGGAAGGAGGATTTCAGTGTATTTTGGGTACTGGGAATTCTGTGGTTGGCTCCCTCACCCAATCCCTCTTTTCTGATATTGAAATGCAACTGAGGAAGAGAGACTCAAGCCTGACGGGTCTTGTGTGGAGCCAGGTTTTTTCCAAGGCCCATCAGCAGGGATTTAAAGCACATGCAGAATCTCCATTCTGTGCTGTGCCTGGCAAAAGCAGCCTCTCTCCTCCCGTCTTGAACTTGCATTGGGATAGGAGCATGAACCTGTGGGAGTAACTATTTCATTGAGAGATGGAAAGATTTCTATGGCTCGTTGGATTATATTTTTTTTAATGTTTGTTTGCAGAGAGAATTCTGGGGACAGGGAGAAGGAGCATTGGGTAAACACTGGGAGCCCAGCGCTACCGTTGTCCCGTCACAGACACATGGGGTCAAGTACAGTGTGGGACCCACGCTGGACAATGTGGGAATCCTGCCATCTACTTTCCATGCTAAGCGTTACCAAGGGAAGGAAATTGCATTGAAATGTTAAACTGTTGCCCTGATTTACATTTTCAGAGAGAAGAACTGGTGGAGTCGGCTCAGGACTCACAGTAACCTGTGAGGCCTTGGGAACTGGCTGATATTTCAAACAAACCAATGTCCCTGGCTGCACTGTCAGATTCTTACATGCTGCTTATTGTCTCTTTCAACAGATCTTGGGGAATTTACTGCTAAGAGGACTGGCTTCAGCCAGGCATATCAATACTTCCACCACTGAAGTCCCCTTTGGTGTGTGCAGTGCAGCCCATAGCATACCTGTAGTCGGAGCACTGTCCTCAGCTTAATTCCTCCTTTTTGAGAAAGACACAGGGTCAGCTTAGCTGGGCTGGTGAGGAAAACTGCTGACTTGTCTCAGTTATTTAAGGAAGGTTGGTGGTGCTGGCCATCCTGAAAGTGCCATTGTGGAGCAGAGTGAGGTGCTCTGCAAGGCGATGCCAGCCTGGCTCTGCGATTGAGTCAGCAGAATTTCCCAGGAGCACACCTGAATGTGGACAGGGGGCCAATGGCACTGTACCTCCGAGTTCTTTTGTGCTATTGTGCTTACAGACCTACTGCAAGGCAGAGCTAGCACTTCCATGCTACAAGGCTGCTCCTTTGCCAGGAAGGAGGAACTACCTCTGCCTTCAGTAAGAGAGCCACGGTGGTCTTCATGACCAAGGGTCAGAGCAGTGCTGTTGATTATCCAGGCTGCGAGATGGATGCATGGCCAAGCGGGCTGGTGTAGCGAACGAACACAGATGAAAACTGTCTTAATTTCCCTGCTTTTCTGTCTGTCGCCTATTCGGTGCCTAAGGGAAAGGGGAGGGAAATAAGTGGCATACAGTGTCACCATGGAGTCCTTGCTGTGCTCTGTAGGCTCTGCACAGCAGTTCAAAGGCACATCTGAAAGAGCAGGTGCCTTTCTTCTGTCTTCTGGGACATCATTGGGAAGTTGCTTGGGTGTCAGGGGCTTGTTGAATGATACTGATATACTTCCTGTTTCCTCTGCTTTGTAGGTACAATGGCTTGGTGACTGGCTCTCGAGCTAAAGGTATCATTGCCATCTGCTGGGTATTATCTTTCATCATCGGCTTGACACCAATGCTAGGGTGGCACAATCGCTCCCAGATTGAAGAGCTGGGTTCCAATAAGTCCTCTCCCATCAACTGCAGCAACAGTATGGTAGCATGTCTCTTTGAGGCTGTGGTCACCATGGAGTACATGGTCTACTACAACTTCTTTGCCTGTGTGCTTTTGCCCCTCCTCCTCATGTTTGGTATCTACTTGAAAATCTTCATGGCAGCACGGCGACAGCTCAAGCAGATGGAGAACAAGATGGTACACGGGGAACGTTCTCGCTCCACTTTGCAGAAGGAAGTCCATGCAGCTAAGTCTTTAGCCATCATTGTTGGGTTGTTTGCAGTCTGCTGGCTTCCACTGCATATTATTAACTGCTTTACCCTTTTTTGCCCAAATTGCGCCCATGCTCCCCTCTGGCTGATGTATCTGGCTATTATCCTGTCTCACGCGAACTCGGTTGTAAATCCTCTAATTTATGCCTACCGAATCAGGGAGTTCCGATACACCTTCCGCAAAATCATCAGCCAGCATATCCTGGGACGGAAGGAGCCATTCAAGGCAGGAACAGCCAGCTCTAGGACTTCGGCTCACGGTGGGGACGCAGAGAATGCCAGCATACGAATCAGTGAGTATGCTTTAGAGGTATACACCAATGGAGAGATCCACAGGGATTCTGAAAAGCAGGACTTAAACAAATGCAAAGCTGGCTTGGAATGGCACCAGAATGGAAATGCTCTGGACGTGGAGACAAATGGGCATCTCCCACATTCCTGCAAAAATGGGATTCTCTCAGATGCATGCATGAACAGGGAGCTTCACAGTGAAGAGCTAACTGATGCCCAGGTGTCTTACTCAGATCTGGAAAGAGCAGCCTTCGCAGCAGCAGAAGTTTCCTGATGAGACTTTCAAAGTCTTCCTGGTAGAATTATTTTTTTTCCATTGGTGACCTCTGCCATGGCAGAAGGGGAGGTTGGGGGGCGGGGGGAGAGGTGTGTATTCAGATCGCTGTGGAGAAAGGGGTCCCTACCCAGGACTGTTGGGATGATTCTAAATACTAGACTGGAGAAAAGCCAAGAGACCATTGAAATGGACTAAGGAACGAGGGACACATTACCCATCAATGACCTGTCGCCAAGAGCAGTGCCAAGGTCAAAGATGGCATTCCAAGTTCAGCACTGGGTGACCCTGCTGATGCACGGCATATCGTGACATTATGCTGTACTGTGTATCTGTGGTTGTATGTCGGTTTTGCTGTCTTTACCAACAGAAATAAAAGCATGGCTGGAGTATTCACTGAATTGTAAAGAGCAACAGGGAAGGGGCCTTTTAGTACTTTGGCCCTGCAACAAACAAAAGGGGGATGATAGCAACATCTATTGGTCAGGAAGGATGCCAGCAGCTGCTTGGAGAGGGAAGGAATTTACATGATGGGAACTTTGGATACCTTCAACCATGGCATCTTGTCTTTCAGTTGATGTTTTTAAAGCTTATACTGCAACAGATTGCTTGAATGGTTGGTTTTTTTCTTGTCTTGATAAGATTACTTTAAGTTAAGTTATAAAAGATGGGCAAGAACTCATATCCATTCCCTGAGCACTCAATGTTCTAGATGCACAAGGCAAATATAACCTCATAGCTCTCCACTTTGTCTAACAAATAATGAAAACGGAGTCTGTAATATGGATTTCCCTTAGTAAAAGGGCTGTTAGCAGGACTTGGTGCTGCAGATAGTAGACAAGCAGGCCAGGCTGTGGTCTGTGTCACCAGGGCGGTCGTGCCCTGACATGTTGTGAAGAGCTATCAGGTGTGTGAGCTGTCTGTAGGCTGGTGGGCACTGTCCGCTTTCTTCCCCCATCTCTGTGCTTGCCCTCCTGAGCTCCTAGAATGCAAATTCTTTCTGCGGCCCCAAATATGTGTGAGGGGAGCTGATTTTCCATATTTTGGTTGTTTCCATCCTCACTAAAAAGGCTGTGGGATTTTTTTCTTCTTTTTCGGGGTAAGGAGGAATACACACACATACCTAACACTTATTTTTGGAATTCTGCTGAGCTCTGTTTAAACACCTTTTCTCCTGTGATTTCAGTTTTTTCCTGATGTGCTTTACTGTGAAGCCCAATGTGTCCCTGTGGTGCAGAGGCCAAGAGAGCTGGGTCTCTCTGGTTAGAAGATGCTCCTACTCTGAGGAGCAGAAAGGCGTCAGTAGTAGTGGAAATCAGCTTAGGAACTGCAGTAGTTTGTCTGTATAAGAGAACAGGCAACTCTGTGCTGCAGAAAGGGTAGGCACTGATGTGGCTTGTTGTAGAGGTGTTTCACAGCAGTTTGGTAATTTTCTGTATTGCCTTTGAAGCCTGGTAGCTCAAGGAGAGCAACTTGAATTCTACCTAAAGATTGTCTGTTTTTTGTTTTCCAGACAAATAATCCATGTCCAATACCACCAGCCTTCTGGAGAGACAGGCAGTAATGGTCCTACTGGAAAACTAAAAGTCTGGTAATTCCAGGGACCTGAAGCTTATTCCCTAGCTGAAAACATCAGAAATATCATCCCCCAAACCTGGCTCGTCCTCATGTCTGTCCGCTAACGTTTCAGCAGCCAAATAATCTCATTTTCAGAGAGGAAAGAGGAACTGGATTTTGATTTGAGGAAAAGCAGGTTAGGTTTGTGTGTTCTTATTCCATGTTTATTTTAAATATTGTAAACTATTAACATGAAAATTTTTATTTGAGGAGAATTTTTGCCAGTCTCTCGACATGAAGGTGGGAGTAGTTTATAATGCTGAACGTGTGCAAGCATGTAACGGCTCCAGGCTAGCACAAAGCTTACTGTGAGACGGATAAAAAGATGCGGTTGCCACCACAATCCTTAGCAGAAAGACAGGCAAGTTTATAGAACAATAGACTTCACAGTTTAATTGAATTGCTGCTTTCTTGGCACGGCTCTTCCACCTAGTCTAACGTCAGAGGAGTGGATTATCACTCCAGCACCATTAACAAACACTAAGCCATTTCCCTGTGACTGACGTCACAGGTAATTCCTCTGTAGGGTGACTTGGGATCTTGTTACTCTCGATCTTTCTTGATGGAATATTTCTGCAGGTTATTTGTGGGATGGCTCCTCTGACCTCCTGTAACAGTGGCAGAGGAACTCAGTCAGGAAAATGGGGGTCTGATCTCTTCAGGCCTCAGTTGGGAGCTGAAATGTTTCTAAGAATAACACAAGATTACATCCGGTATTCATGTCAATAACAATTATGTCCACAAAGAAGCAGAGCAGGGAAGGAAGTGTGGGAAAATACCAGCATCGCTCATGTGCTGGAGCACACACGAGTGCCGAAGTGCCTCCTATTGAGCTTTAGTTGCCATTATAAAGGGATGTTTTATGCCACACTGCATCAAGCTTTCAACAGCTGATACGGGTTGGTTGCTTTCTATTGTTTCCTGAGCTTCTTCGCACTCAATTATGGCAGCTTTTTGCTTGGTTGCCACAAGAATCAAGTTGATCTGTGTTGATGCAACAAACCTAGGATTGTCCCTCTGGAAGAGCTTCCTGCCCAACCAGATCGCCATGTGAGTTTACTGAGTTTCCAGGTGTCTTGAAATTAGCTTTTCTGTTGCTGTTTGAGATGCCCGCCAGGAGTGTCCAGTCCCTTTCAATATTAGTGATCCAGATTTGAAATGAAAAGGGTGTGTGAAGGGGCCAGGGAATGTGTGCAGGAGGAAGTGCTGTCAGGGTAAGGAGGCAGTGTGTTTTATATAGGATTGGAAGTCTGTAGTCACAGGAAGGAAGGGATGGCAATTGCACCACATGCTGTGTGCCTTCTGGCAGACATATGTCTGAGATGGACCTTCAGAAGATGTTTCTAAAGCAGTTGTTGGGGCCAGCACGAGCCTTTTGAACAGAATTTTGGACTCCTTATTTCTTGTTTCCGAGGGATTGTGATTTCAAGGCTTTCTTTTTATTTTATTTTTTATTACAAAATAAAAAAGTAGCATTAAGAGGGTCCCATCAATGAAGCGTGCTCTTTCCTTCTCCTGGCAGCACTCTGCTCTTGAGAAAAGTACTTCTCTTCCAAACTGCATAGGGCAGGGTTTGTTAGAAAAGTGAAAGTTGACTAGTTTTTTCCTAACATCTCCACTTATAACCCCATTTTCCTTCCAGCTGGAGAATGTTTAGCTGATGAAATATAGCTGTTCTGGATAAACAAAGGTGGTACCAAGACAAAGGGAAGAATGAGGTGACCATCAAGAGAGGCTGGAGAAGACCTCCTTGGGAATCCAAGGTGCAGTGGGTCCAGAGAGTAAGAGCTGGGGTAAGAAGAGACTAATTTCATTGAACTGGAACATCTTACTAAAAATGGCTCAAGACCCATAGAGGGACGTGGAGCCTCGTTTGGTGCGAGGGCATTCCATGAATTTCGCCATTCCCTGGAGACTCTTAGGCTCCAGGGTTTATTTGCTTTATAGGGTTTTGGAGAAAGTAAAGTTTGATCAGTTGCCAGGAGTAATTTTATCAAGAGTTCTTCTTGGGGCTCTCTCCTCAATAGGGCACTGCTTTTTGTGTGTGCAAGTAAACGCTCTTACAGCGTTGTCCCGCAGAGTTTCTTTTGGATCAGTAATATTTCAAAGCTCTGTGCAAGCTTGAACTGCAGCTCTTGAACACAGAAGCATGGTGGGACGGTTGGGGTTACTCTAGACAGAAGGGGCTTGCCACTGATCCCCGTTTGTACCAGGAATCTTATTGTGCAGGTGGACTTGGGAGTTACTTGGTAGTCTGAATCTTTGATCATTCTTTGAAAAGAGGCTCCAGGGGATGCTGGTGGATATAGAAAAGTCTCTAAGGTGTGGAAGCAGACTGGAGGGTTAGGGTTGGATGGCAAATCTTGGTGGTGAAGGGACATTAGTAGGGTAGGTGTTTGGGAGGATTTCGGGGGAGCAGGAATGTGCTGGGGATTGCACAGATGGTGCTGGCATGAGACCAAGGTGTGACTTGCCGAGGAAGGCCTCTGGAAAGGATGTACGGTCTTACAGCTTTTCTGAGGGAGCCAGAGGGTCAGTCTTGCTTGATGCGTGTGGGGGGTTGACTTCATATGGTCTACGGGTGACTGAGGTAGAGATGGTTCTTTATGGATTATCTCCTTTTCAGATGCATTGTCTCATTTCATGAGTGTGTCCAGGTGTAACAAAAGCCCTTCTGCTTCACAAACACGAGCCCTACCTAATAACAAACCAATCCAGCCATGTTCTGTGGGGAGGACAAGCATGCTGAAACACTGCTGTGATGCATTAAACTGTAGAATACTCTGTAATGGTGTTTGCTAAGTTTAGATGCCTAATAGTTAGTTCTCTCCCAATTTGTTTTGGGCATCAAACTGCACTGAGTCATACCAGAGAGTTTTTTTTCTTTCTAGCCCTGAGCTTTTGGCCTTCTTTACAGTAAAACACATCAAGAGTAACTAAAATCACACCAGTTCCTCATTTGCTTGAGAGGTGACTAACCCTGACAGACTGAGAATCCCCAAACTGGGGCAGTGTTGTGTGTAACTCCCTGTCTTATTTGTCTGCTGGGACTGTTCACACAAGGATGTGTTGAAATCAAGACTGGAACTGTAGATCTGAGAACATCCTTTGCTGCCCTCACTCTGTCTCAGAGGCTGGTGTTCCTGCCCCTGTGCTGTGGAGCGGTTGTCTCTGTGGTCTGCAAGCCAAGACACTACGAACACCCTGCTGCACACGCTGTCACTATAAAACAATTACTCTTTTCATTTCAATGTTTTATGAATATAGTTGTTGTTTTCCCTCTGTTTGTCAGTTACCAGTGGGAGGGGAGGGAAGGGGGTGGGAGAATCTGTGCATGCAAATATATTTAAAGTGCATTGACCAAAGTTTGGTTGTTTTTTTTTTTTTAATCTGTGAAGTTTTCATATCTGTGAAGTCATCAGACTGCTGGGCAGTGAGGAGCCGCTGGTGCTGCTGAGTCTGTCTTGGTTACATTTCTTAATAAGCATTAAAATAATAAAATATATTTGTAAAAGAGAGTGTGAGTGCCTTTGTCCCAGGAAGTTCCGGCTGGCTGGACCTTTTTTGTGCAAGTGTTTTCTTATTATTTTATTAGCTTTCTTCCATAGACCGATCCTTCCGGAGAGCTCTCTCCCTGGCGCTGCCTATTCTTTCACAGAAGATATTAGCAAGGACAAAGGTGACAGACCCAGGCGGACGAGAAGACCCCTCACATTTCTGACTGCCTGAGGTCTGTCATCTTGGCAATAAGAGAAAATGTTTATAGGTGCGTACTGAACACGAGGCACCCTATTTCCCCAAACCACCGCAGTGTCAGCAGCAGTGTGTTACATAGCAGGACCAGAAGGGTCCATATCTGGACCATGAAACAACTTTTCTAGCTGTGACTGGAGCATCCCAACCTGCTGGTTCTCCTTCCACATGGCCCTGCCGGTGCACCTCAGACCTCCTTGTAAGACCATCACAATTTCAGAGCTCTGTCCTGTTCTGCCAATGCTGCTCAGGCTGAGCTAGCTCCAGCCTCATGTCAACAAAATTAGTCTGGAGATGGAGCCAATGAATGTAGATGCTACTGTGAGGTGTCTCAGGCCAATTCTGAGCAATGCCGACAGGACGAAGCAGGAATAATTTCCAGCTTTTTCCAGCTGCAGCTACAAAATGTGTGTGTGAGGAGGTTAGTGAAAGTCTTGTACAATCCAGGAGCATTTGGAATTGGGAAGTGATGAAATAAAAGTTCACCAGATAACCATCAGCTACTTGTCAATCCCCCTTTTGGTTCACTTTGCAGCTGGGCTAGAGGGCTCCCTGGAGGCCCTAGTTTGTGGAGAGGTGCGGGCACCCTGGTGCTCAGTGGCCAGCTGTGCCCGAGCTGTTCAGCCAACTGTGTGATTGAAAAGCTTTTTGATTTTTCCCTCCTTTCACAAACACTGTGCGTTTTGTTCTGCAGCATCAAAGGCCAGGAGCTCAGAGGAACAATGGGTGTCTGCAAGAGCCCAGGGGAACAATGGCCGTACCTGGCCCCGGGAAGAAAGCGAGTACTTGAAAGAACAGAGAGAGCTCCCAGTTTAACAACACAATTGGCCTGATCTGGAAATCTCTGCTCAGAGATCCACATCTTGG
The DNA here is from genome assembly GCA_013398815.1 of Ibidorhyncha struthersii. Lineage (NCBI taxonomy): Eukaryota > Metazoa > Chordata > Aves > Charadriiformes > Charadriidae > Ibidorhyncha > Ibidorhyncha struthersii. The sequence goes on from VZSZ01009532.1 coordinate 639,206, forward strand.
CTTAGTCAGCCAGAGAAACTAACCTTTGCAGGGCTTTTGCTGTCGACTAAGAGCTGTCTGAGGATAGTATAGCTCAACAGTGTAACATTTACTGCAGCGCTGGGGAACTGATGACATTTGTGGTGAAATAAGATGGGACCATGGAGGATGGTGTTTTCCCTACTAATGGGTGGATAATGTTTTTTGGCTAAAAAGTTTTTCACAGTATTTAAAGCAGCAGGATCTTCCTTGTCACTTCTGCCCCCAAACAGGAAGCCTTTGCTGCTAAGAATAGTGCATACAAGTGCCTGCTGTGCTCTTGACCATCACGTGTTTCAAGAAGTTTCGGGGAGTTAAAAGCTCTGAACACCTTTTCTGAGGCCCTGTGGACCTCACAATTTACTTTCACAGGAAGGATTCCCACTGTCTTGCATTTGATCAAAGTGACCAAGTGAGGAGTGAGATTCCCCGTGTGTGTTCATTCATGGGAGGGAGAGAGACTTCTGCCAGCTCGGAGTGATCCTGGGAGGAATCCACCTCTCTGATCCCGCAAACAAGCACCTCAAGTTAGACGATGCGACTCACTGCAGGCTGGAGTCTCACTGAATAGTAAGTGAAGCTGTATTCCTGCCCAACTTCCCAATCTCCTCTTCAGTGCTCCTCTGAGAAGAACAGGGGGCACTTCTGAATATTGCAGAGGTTTCCTCAGAAATGACCCAGTGGATGGGACTGTTGGAGGGGGTTTGGCTGTAAGATGCACCACTCTTACAAGCAGTATCACTTCTCTGCTGTGTGACCACAGTATTCAGAAATTCATTTCAAGAACTGGAGTCCTTGCAATGTGTCAAAGAAAATGATCTAAGTCAAGTCTGGGTCTGAGAGCAGCATGGTGATTTTTCAGCAAGTCAAAGGAGAGTTCTGGGAAAAGAGCTTTCAATCTGCAGGTTCAGAATAAACTGTGTAAAGATGAGGTTATTTAGAGTGCAGATCCATACTGTGTGGTCTGAGCCTGTTGTACTGAACTCCAAACCTGGGACTGTGGGTTTTGGGAGTGTCCAGCTGCAATCCAGAGAGGTGACTGCAACTTCTACAGAGCCCAGGGCAGCCTTTAAACCTGCTAGCTTGGACACTGACAGCACTGGAGCTGCAATTGCTCAGGCTTTGTTTGTGAAGGGTTTACCCAGAGCCCCAGGCAGCTCTGCTTTTTTGCCTTACCTAAGGCAAGGAGATAACAGCTCATGATGAGAGTGAAGAAAATCCATGTGCATGGGGTATCTTGCTGCCTCAGCTGTTGATGAGGTCATGGGGATGTCTTTTGAGCTGGTATTAGTCCAGGATATTACTTCTAAATAGGAGTTAAGCATATCCCAGTTGGATACTTCATGTTGCTGGAGAACTTGCAGCTGTATCATTTGGGCATTTGGCATCATCTGGACTGTGAAAGCCTGTGCCTGTGCTTTGGGGTTCCCAGGGACGTAAGGCTCTTGCACAGTGTGGTGACTGCATCCAGGGGGAAAAAAAAAAGAAATTCCTAATAAAGAGAATTGAGCAGCCTGGATCAGTTCTAAGAAGAATGCAAAACAAGGCTGGGCCATCTCAGGGTAAGCTGCACTCATGGTGCCTCTTGAACCCATGTCCTGTTATTGTTGGTGTGGAACGTGAGGGCCTGGGCCAATGAAAATAAGGAAGGCGGCTTGACAGACACAGATTTTATCTTTTGAGATTCGTCATGACCTTTCTAGTGTATAATAAATAAAGTTGACTCAGGAATTGGCAAGTGCTCTATAACATGCAGTCCTGGTGTTGGGACTCGGCAGAATGTTCTGCTTAGCAATGCACTCTGTTAGCTTTGTTTGCCAAGTTCCTATTTTGGAGGGGTGCTGAAGACCTGAACAGTGGCAGATGCTGAAGCCTTCTGCAGGGCAGGTGCACTGGACCCGGCATCTCTGACCATGCTGATCCAGGCTGGATGAAGGTCATTTTGAATCCAGGCTGATACAACCTTTTACCGCTGGGCCATAAAAAGAAATGTCTTGCAGAGAAAGAACGTGGCTTGCAGATGTGGGAATCTTGGGGCAAAGAGGACTCCCATCCTTTCGCATTACTGCGTAACCCATGAAGCACATAAGTTGGCATTGAACAGTATTGCTTCCTGTATTAGTGTGTTTTGAGCAGCCCTGCCATGCACGCTGGATCCTGTGTTATTAAACAATTCCATCATCCAGAGGATGTGGCCAATTTTGCAGGTGACAGGAATGGTAGCTTTGAGACTTGCCTGCTGCCGGGTGAGTCCCTGCCGTACCATCGCCTTTGTTAACCGTGATTGTGAGCAATCACAGTCGGGTTTTCTGAGCTAGCTAGCCCTGATGGCAGGGGCTGTGATATACAGGGGTCCTTTGCAGACAACTGGGAATCATGTGCTGCTAAACTGAAGCTATTCTGTGATGGTAACACATCAGATTGTGAAGTTACTCTGCAGAGGCAAAAGACACTGGGGAGAAGAGGGCTAATGTTTGCATTCCCAGTCTCAGAGAGGCCACAGGGGCAGAGCTGCAGTTAATTCACAAAGATTATGGCTGTTTCAAAGGCAGAGTCTCAAGAGGAGAGCTTCCAGCACTGGCACCGGGGTGCTGGGCTCCATGAGCACTCAGCACCTTAAAGTAAAGGACTGGCTGCTGCCTCATTTCTGAGGTGCCTGCCATTTGGGAGCAGTCCAGTATTCCAAGTGTTTCCTGCCTTTCTTTATATTCATGCCAAAAGCACTAACAGAATAGGGTGGAGACAAAAAATCTCAGACCCTCCTCAAGATCATCCTCTAATTCCAGAAGGATCAAAATGCTAAAGGTTGCATTAGAAAAACAGAAATAGTCTTTTCTCTCACCATTGGTAACTCAATGCCACAACTAAAGCTGAGAGTCAGCTGCTTGTTCTACAGCTGCGTCCTTTCTGAATTCATGAGAAATAGCATTTTGATTTCCTTCCAGAGGAAATATACAGTAATATCCCTAACTTGCACTGAGGCCTTCCAGTCTGCAGAACTAACCCATGTAACATTCATCTGCAGCTAAATTAAATCCAAGATCCCCTATTCCTTATGGATTGAGCCAACACTTGGGAATGAAGGCTTTTAATCAGAAGCCTTTATAGCTCGTTTTGCCTGAGTGCTTGCTTCCCAGGCAAGTCCCCTCCCATCCTTAGTTCTACATTTGCAGGTGATCCCTCCTTTAGTGCCATATGCCAGACCCAGGCTGCACGAGAATTTTATCCAAGGTGAAGGGGCTGTCTGTCCCTTTCTGTGGTTCAGCACTATCTGAACTTGCAAAAGAACTGCAGCAAGCAAGGTTTCTGTAGATTTTCACGGTGCGGCTCAAGGGAGGGTTGTGCTCTCTGCATGCTAATAGCAGTCTCCGATTCCCTTGCAGGACGATCTTTCGATCAGCACTTGATCTGGAAGCACTGTGTGGGACGTGATCCTCCCAGGGAGAGTTTAATGCTTTCTTCCCATCGAAAGCACGAGGCTGCATCCTGGGGTCAGGATGTCAGTGACATGTGGATGACACTGAGCGCTGAAGCCTGCGTGTCAATCAGGTCTTGGAAACGACTGCGCTCTGTCTGCTGCACAGACACGTTCGCCGTCTCTGAAGGGAGGTCCTTGTGCACGTAGCCATGTATTTGGTGTTTTCCAGGTGGCTGTGTTCTCTCCACGCTGGATAAATCCCAGTGCTGTAAAACATGTGTCCCTGTTCTGCTTCCTAAAGAGGTGCATCTGCTGATGTCAGCTTCCAGGTAAGACGCACAGGAACCTGCTCTCTCTCAGCATCTGTGGCCTTTGGCCTCTGCTGGTAGTCAGGCATCCTAAGGAAACTAGAAATGACCTCAGGCTATTTTTTTGCTAATCCTTGGTCAGTGTTGCAGATGGAGAAGTAATGGCAGTTTTCCAGCAGGTGAGACCCTCCAGGCCAGCTAGCCAGACAAGGAAAATAAACACAGGAAATAACATCCATGCAATAAGATAACAGAGAAAGGCGAGGCTGGGAGAGCTTTCTGCTGCGAGGGTGTTGCGGGAAGCACAGAGCTCAGTGCTCTCTCTTAACAGGAGCAAGCAGATGTCAAGCCCTAACACAAAGGAAGGTTACTGCCTGGACGGAGAGGAAAAGGGAAAAAAGGAGGTTTTTGCTTTGCCCAGACAGAGTAGCAGTTGCTCTCCTAGGGTACAGGGTCTATGGAACGAAGATCTTGCGTCTAGATTTGGGGTGAATTAGTGCTTTGCTCAGGGCAGAGACTGATTAGCTCTGCTCCACCTGGTTGTTTTTGTGTCTCAAAAGCAGTTCTAAGGGTTTCTGTGTTGATGGAAACTCTGCTCTGTCTCACCTGTGAAACCCCTTCCCTGAACAACTCCTCTTGGCCTCTGCTTTGTGTCCCAGCCCCCAGATCCTGTGGGCTTATCAGAGCCTCCACATTGCTCAGTTTATCCCCGATGGTATGGTTGGGTAGTATTGTGGCGAGGCATCTGCTAGCTCCATCCGTGTGCTGAGTAAGATGGAGAAGCCACCTGTGGTGCCCAAAATAGCCTCTGCCTGGGCAATCCAATGCAAATGGTGTCGATAGTGATGGGGGATTCCCATGCCTCATAAAGAGGCTTTTGTTGGGAGGATCTAAGCTGAGCTCCCGGCCCTCCCAGCTGTGGAGAGGAGCAGATGGATTTGCAGTATAAAAATAGATCGAAGCCGACTTGTTCTGCCTCTTTCCCTCACCAGCTCAAACTACAGTCCCAGAGGTGCCTGGTCAGCTGAACCAGAGCAGAGAACTGGGTGCTTTGCAGCTGCCAGTCTGCCTGGAGCCCATTAGCTATTGTCAGAGACAGGAATTTATCTCCCTTCAGTCCCATTGCCTTACAGCTGCCGTGTGGACAATCTTGTTTGCTCACAGCTGTTGGCAGCATGTTACATCCCATTTCCCTGGGGCAACACAAGCAGGAGAATGGGGCATTTCTGTGAGACACCATGTTCCCAAACTCTGCTGTTGATATCTTGCCTCAAGAAGCAGAGGTGTCGGTCTGTGGCTGTGTCCTCTGGATGAGATCTCTGTACTGCACCTAAGGAAACACGCTGAAGACATGAATCAGTGTGTCATGGGCACAGTTTCAACTAATTGGTAGATTTTGCAGCAGTCAAGACCTCTGTGTATTGCACATGGAAATCTCACCTTTTCCCAGCTCCAGCTACAGGGGAACATTTTGGAGTGCTATGATCTTTCTTGTTGCTCCAAGTGCCCGGGCTGCTTGTTCTAATGCCGTAAGTTCATACCAAAGCTCTGAGGTTAAAAGACACTCCAAAGGCATCTGAGGCTCATTGTCCTTGGTCTCTCATGTAGATGAAAATGGGATATCACCTGTAGATACCTCCTGGCCCAGTTGTTCATCCCAGCAGTTTCCATCTAGGCTTAGAAATTTTTCAACTCTAAACCAGCATTATTTTAGTGCATGAAAGGAACGCGAGGCTACGTCAGTACTCAGAAGGGAGCAGGCAGGATGTGGTCCCTCCGCACTGTGCCTGCAGAGCACTGCCGGCCCATCAGCCCTGAGACCTATGTTTGCATAAAACCCGCTTCTCAGCTGGCATCCCCACTCCATCCCCTCCTGCTAACTGAATAAGGATCACATAGATGTTTCCTGCATGAGCTTTTGTGAAGCACTAATTTGATACACTCGGGGTATCTTCCTGTAATGAATGTTCCTGAGGTAATTGAAGGTGAATTTACGGGNAGAAGAAAACCCTTTTGTTCCCGTAAATCCTGAGGTTTGTTGCATCTATCTACACTCCATGTTACCCCGGCTTCTACCTGTGCTGTGTTTTCAAGGTGGCTGCACTCTTCCTCTCCCCCTTGCTTTTTGGGGGTATTTTTTCCACTTAGTCTCATCCACCTGTACTGCTGCTTTTTTGTTTTTGCTTTTTGTTTCTTTGCTGGTTTCTTCCCCTCTGCTCTATATTCTCCTGCTTCCTGAAAAGCTGCGTGCTGCAGTGTGTGAGGGAGAGGCACTGAGGCTGGCCATGTCTCTCTGCACCAGCACCCCGGGATATACTAGCTGATTCCCTGCTATTTCTTTGAGGGAGCTGTATAGGAACAAAAAGGAAAGCGGGAGCAAAGAATAGCACCATTGGGAGAAACCATGTCAGAGACTGAGAAGGTGGGTGGAGAGGTGGTGTGCAGGCAGGCAGGCCCCTTTTGATGAGAAGTTTCCAAGAGGCTGCAGATGACAGCTGTGGAGATGACTGCTCTTTCGGTTGATTCTGCTCTCCCCTTTGTGCTTTGCACTTCTCGAGTGCTGCTGAGGTAGTCTTGCTTTTTGACTCAGACACTGCCTTTTTCTTTGTATCAGGGGAGTCTTTGACACAGAAAGTCTTCGCAGTTTGTAGGCACTTATGCCATGAACTTGAGATAGTGCTGTTATGACACTGATACGGTAGAGGGGCCCGGGGTGAGAGGTGGGGGAAGAACCTGGGCTTCTTGCTCCTAAGGCTCCTGCTGGAATCACAGCAGTGGTACCTACAGTCCTGGGCCTGGACTCTCCCAGCACTCTGCCTACATCAGCTTCCTTGGCAGGTCTGCTTTTCAATCCGTGCCTGTTCTTTCTGCATTTGTATTTTCAGCCTCAGGGAAGTAAAAGCTTTGTAACCTTTGCCTTCCTGCCCTCTTCCTTCTTACCTTTCACCTAAGAATCTCATCTTAAAAGGTCTGCTCAGCCACAAGCTTTAAAGTACTTGTTGGTCCTTGCCAACTGGTTTCCCATGCCGTGGTAGCCCCAGCACCTGCCCTGTGCCATTTTCCTGGGCATCCCAGGACCCTCGCAAGCCACCCTCTCCATGCTTCCTTCCAGCTGCTCACTGGTGCAGCTGTGTCCATCCCATTGGCACCTGCCAGTCTCAACAGATCCTTGATCCCAAAAGTCACCCTGTCTGAGTGCTCAGAAGATGGCTTCATCCTAGATTTCCAGGTCCTACCACAACTTAGATCTTCAGTACGTGCACTTTTTCTATACACATGCAGTTTGCTTTAGCCAAAAGAGCAGACAGCACTGTTGTTCAAGTGGAGGGAAGGCTTCCAACCTCACTCCTTCTATGATAGTTTCTCTTTGGGAATATTCTCCTTGATCACAGACCCCTATGCTCTCGTTTGGTGCCGGGAGTCAGGAAATAGCGGCAGCATCAAGCCTTTCCACTTATTTACAGCATTTCCTTCTGCTTGCCAGGGAAGCAGAAAAGGGCTGTCTACAGGGCCTGGGTTTTTTTCTGAGCAAGTTGGATTTGCAGAGTAGAGGCAATTGCTGTTCCTCTAACTTGGGAAGCACGTGGTGGGGAAAAGGTAACTTCTGGAGCCTGGGGACTTGGATTTTTCCTCACAGATCTGAAACCCTGGGTTGTCAGAACTGCAGACACCAAACCACTGGGGATGTGCCAGTAAGCAGACTAGGAAGCATCTGCCTTGCATTTCGATAGCATAAACTCGACATTTCACCCCTGACTCTTTCTTTCTTTAGCTCCTTAGGTATTTACAGAAATGTTGCAGCCACTAACTTGATGGGATTCAGCTCACAAAATGGCTGTCTCGTCTCTAGTGACCGTCATGAGTGGTCTCTGCACTTCACGGGGGAGCTCAGTGTTGCCCCCACGTTTGACAGTTGGAGGCTGTCGTGAAGCAGAGGTGGGCGGGAGCCTTCATGGGGGTTTCCAGCAGCACAGCAGGAAAGGTGGGACCAAAACTGGTGGCTTCAGCAGTCTGGTCCAGTCCATTCCAGACCTCACTTCCATCGCCACATCTCCAGTGAAATTCTAGATACACACCAGAATGTGGACTTAAATGTGTGTTTTGATCGCTGCATTTTGTGCCTGATGTGCTTAGTGCAGGCTGTTAATGGCCAGGGGTGAAAAAACCTCCAAAACACAGCCCTTCGTAGGCCCTGGATTTGGGCATCTAATTTGGTGTAATAATTCAGCAGCGTTTTTACTGCAAATGCAGCATGTGTATAGTTGTACCTCTCTTTCTTCTGATGACCACTGAGGGTCATTTTTACTTTTATTTTTCGTTGTCAAACTCTGACAGGATGCTTGAGCTGGAGCACAGGGAGCAGGGAGAGCTCCCTCTGCTGTCTGTGGGCTTTCAGGTTCCCAACTAATTCGGTCCCCACTCAGCTTAAATGTTTTGCCAGGGTGGAGATGACATTGGAAGCAGTTCAGCCTATAGATGACTCTGTAAAGGACCCATATCAAATACTATTATTGCTGTTAATATGCAAGGTGCAGTGCATCTCACAGCACCCTGTGAGTAGCTCTGCTGGCTTCTGTGGCCACACTGTGGTCACAGCCTGTGTGTGAACATGAATTCAGGTTTGGACCCAGCGTAATACACCACTGAGAACGGACTGACGTGTCAGTTTTGGTATTCAGCAGGAGATGGACTAGACTGGGGGACACTCATGCCAGAGGTCCACCCTGACTAGGTAACACCTGTGCTGTGTCACCCTGTGGGAGGCCAGAAGACACAAAATCCTGTTCAATTTTGGGTAGAACGCTCAGGTCTGTAAAGCAGCTTCTTCTGTTGACTTCTCTGGGAATTTACTTCAGGCAGGTTTCCCCACTCTTAAATGAGACAATGATGGAGACTCAGTTGTCTTCCTCAGCACAGTCCTCCACAGGGTGATACTACTTGACGCAGTATCAAGAATAAGGCCCTTAGGGAGGTGCTAAAAAGTCAGGTGGGAATGGGGCAACCACAAAGGATTTTTAAAAGCAACTAAGCAACTTAAGAGCAAAAGTGCCTCTAAACTACTCTGAATGTTGGCTTATTAAGGTTATTATCCCAGGTCCTTATTTGTTCTGGTGTAGCCTGAAAACATTCTGACTAGTTGAACTGGACAGAGTGCTTGCAGCAAGCTGGGTGGCAGCTCTTCTCTTTGCCTTGGACGGCTCAGTATGGCCTCTCACCTCATGTTTGAGAGGCCTTCTTCTTTTGGAGGGTCTTCCCTTTTGCTTGCTTGGTTTCTGTGTTTTTCCCCCAGCTCTCTCTCTATGCAAACCACGTTTTGGAGTTGTGCTCAGGAAGACATTCCTGTGTTTCTCAGCTGTAACATAATCGATCCTTTGTTATGGTATTTCAGTTAGGTGCACCTGAAGGGTGAGCAACTCTGGTCAGGAGCAACAAGACTTCCTCGCTCTGACTGTTCACTGGCCTGGCAACTCATAAAAGTGCTATTTTTCTTCACCTCAGTTAAACTGCTAACATGTCCCAGCATGCACAAGACACGGAGGCTCAATAAATGCAAAGGGCTCATTGTTAAACAAGGTAAGTCATCCTAAGAGGCCGGGCATTAGATGGTTTTCAATGTTTCCCTCTGTTGTTTGCCAAGGATCAGACAGCAAGGTGATGTGGCAGAGCAGTCCATAGCATGAATGGTAATCACTGTGTTCCAGTTCTCCGTAAAGGCCCCAGAATAGCCGCCTTGGTGCTTCCTGTGTCTGGCTGATGCTGGACCATCAAAGAGACATTTTCTATGGGTTAAATTCAGCTCTCTGCATTTAAGAAGGGAAATGATCTTCTTAAATATTTGTTTTGCTGTTAAGTTTGGCCCTTACTTTCCTAGCAGCTGTACACATTGAACAAGCTGAAAAAGAATACAGTGTAAAAAAATTAGACATAGAAATAAGACAAAGGAGTAACAGAAACAAGCACCAATCTGATCCTGTGTCTGAGTTCATCCAGACCATATGGAAGCTGTGAATTCTAAGCAGGCAGCTAAGAGACAAAACAGTAGTCATTTTAGAAGTTTTGTTTGAGTGTATGAAAGTAAGTGAGAACATACTTATAGGTCAAGCATACATGGATGAGGGAAGCTGAATCACTGGCAAATCAGAGGCAGGAGGAAAGAATGGGATGCAGAGGTCTAAACTGGGAAAGGTTGTTGCCTGGGACATGAATATTTTGTCTAATGCATAAGGAGATGGGAAAGTGAGGAAAGGCTACAGGCATACTAATTATTTGCAAATTGCTGTACATCATCTTTGCCCAATTTTAGTCATTGTTTGGTGCAGGCACCAATACACATGCATGCTACATACATCCATCTTCATGACAGCTGGGTTAAATTGCATAAGCATTATGAATACCATGTGCAGGCAAATCTTAGTGCTGTTCTCAGCCTCTGTCCAGCAATGTGTGGCGCCAGGGCCTGGGCGCTAGCATTTTGAAACTGTGGTCAATCGATGGGTATTTTTGTGTTGCTGCTTCTCTCACCTTTTTATTCCATCATTCTGCTAAATCACTGTGTTGTGAGCAAGCATTCTTCTAGGACTGGTAATTCAAGATCTTCTGATTCAATGTGACTAGAGAATGGTTCTTTGTTCCTGTAAGAAGTGAGGAATCCTTCCACTAAGGTTTTGCTTCTAGCCTTGGGGAGAACTTCAGCACCAAAAAATACAGCTTTGAGTACACAAAGCTTCCCAGATAGTTTGGTAGCAGTTTCTAAATTCAGCTTACTTATGTGGAAAATTACACAATGTTAGAAGGAAGCTTTGAAGACCTGTAATAGTTAACATGAAATAAAGCACATACTGTGAACAGAGAAGCATGGAGCAGCAGATGTGATAGTCAGTGTATCATGTTTTAGTATGTTAAATGCAAGTCCAAGTGAATCTCGTAAGTGTTGCAATTCCTCGGGACCACAGCCTAACTTGATGTTGTGTTGCAGTGCTGAGCAGCCCTTTGGTATAACTGATTCTTCCCTCCCAAAGCCTGAACATCTGGATTTATGGTGACAAAAGCAATCCAGCAAGGAAGGAAATGAAAAATAGTACCCCTGTGTATTAGAAAAGAGGCTGGGTATGGTCTGAGTCACAGCACACTCTGGCATCCCCCATCTGTCCCATCCCACAATAACAGTATCACTGCTGCTCTCCTGTGTTGGGAACCGCTGCTCACAGTGGCTGCTTCTCAGCATAAACATCTTTAAACTCCCTCTGCCATCATCTGCAATGATGATCCACCAGCAACTATCAATGGAAACTACTGATATTAACCCCTACCATTCTGCCCTAATCTCAGTTTGTTTATTAACTTTCTCTGTTTTAGGTGTATGTCTGTTAATTTTCACCTGCCACTGCCCACCTCTCTGGGGAGAACCTACAACCCTTGTGTTACAGGATCATAAAAAACCTATAGCTGGAGGGAATGCAGCAGTAATAGAGACAAACACAGTCCTCCTGGGACAATTATGAATTTCGCTGCCTCTTGAAGGAGCCATATGGACACTACTCACACATCTTCACCTCTGCTTGAAGTGCCTAATAATGCTCTGGTGAGTCAGGGTGAGGAGGGGAAGATGGATGGGTAGGTAGGTGTATATGTGCTCTTCACTGATTTTTCTGATTAACACAGGAGGAGAAGGCTGTGCGAGAGGAGCTTCCTAGGGCACAGCCTGGCTTCATGGAGGCTTTTTATGATTATTTTATTTTATTCAGTTCCTGGAACTGAGCTGATGCTGGTGGTTGTCATTATGCCAGACCAGGAGGAACTGAATCATAGAGTCATTGAATACCAGATTGGAAGGGACCTCAAGGATCACCTGGTCCAACCTTTCTTGACAACAGCATGGTCTGACCATCAACGTGCTTGAGAGTGACATGCTTGTGACTGCTTCCCATTGTGGAACAAAAGATGTAAAAGGTGAGTAAGCCTTTGCAGGCTCCCTTTTTCTCTGGAGACCAAATCAAGTAGAGTTTGTGTTGGAGCAAAATGTGCTGTAGTATTGCCTTTTGCCAAGTAGTGCCTTTTTTTTCCTGCTACCACCGATAAAGGAAAAAGAAAAAAAATGCTCCTTTCTTGTCAGCAAGTGCCATGAATAGTTTATCTGATCAGTTAGAGATTTGATTTTGTAAGGAGGCTCTGGGCTAGCAGTTTATGGGACAATGTGCTACCCCAGCTCTTTATCCCTGCATGCCCTAGTTATCCATCACACACCCCTGCCACACTCACTCATTCCCTGCTCTCCTCCTTTTTACATCTGTGGGTGGACCACATCTTGCAGATAATCTTTCCAGGGAGTGCGTGTTACTTTTCCATCCATTTCACGTGACTATGGGGATGTTTGTTCCATCACCAGTTATTCCTGAGATCCTGTGAAAATGTAGGCCGTGAGGTAAGCGGAAATCCCCAGGCATGCAAGTGAAGGGGGATTTGTATTGTTTCCAAAAACATTTCTTTCTGGAGTGTAAAAAGGAGAAGGGTCACCTTCTCAGGGCCTTTCTCACCTAGAGTTGCTTCTTGGAGAGAAGCAAGAGCTAGTGCTCATATTGGTGCCAGTGATTTTGTTAAGTATTCCCCCAGAAGATCCTACATATCTTTGATGGAGGCTTATTTGTTTGTGTGTTGGCTGCCTCCATCCCCATCAGTGGTGCTTTCTCTCTCTACCTCCCTCTCCTCTCTCACTGCCTTCCACCCTGACCAACTTTAAAGGGTATCTTTTGAATAATCTTTGCTGATACAAGCTGCCTTAGTTATAGTTGCTGCAGGGGTTAGGATGGCTTCTCAAGCAAGGAATGTTCAGTCCTTAGGGTCATGGAAACCAGCCAGGAATCTCTGCTCTCCCATTCCCAGGGGCATGAGGAGCCTGCAGAGGAAAACCAAAGGTGACCATTTGCTCAGTTTAAATGTCGTTGATCTGAATTGGAGATGTTTTCCAAGACCTTTTACGATCAAGAGAGCAGTTTTGGAAATATGACTGATATCTTGATGGAGGAGAAGAAGTGATCGTTTCAAAATATAAAGTCCTGTAATAAAATATAGGAAATTGTAATTTGAAACAAAGAATCAGGCACTGTCTCTTTCAAGCCTTCAGAGCTTTTTTTCAGCCACTTGATACATGTGTGTGGCTTGTTCAGTGAGAGCGCTGGGTATTAAATGGCCAGGTATGATTTCTTGCATGTATGAACACAAAATATCAAGATAGGCTAAAAAGTCAGTGATATGCTATATGATCACTGAGGATAGTGTGTTACTCAGAAGGAGAAAGGAGGTGACAGTGGGACTAAAGCTGTCTCTTTTCTGTAAGACTGATACTTTAACAGCTCTCATGGGAGGAAGGACATGTTCAACCTAATAGGATAATGGAATAATATGTTGAACATATCAGCTTTGAAACAGACCAGCTGGTGGCTGTAGACACAAATAACCTAAGGAAAACAAATTTGAANCTGTGGGAGGAGTGTCTCACTCATTCCTGGAAAGGACTACATTCCATCCTTAATGATAGTTGGGGCTATAAATTTAGTACTGTCTCCTCCTCTGGACCCACAGAACTCTGCACTGTCAGGTTCGACCAAAGGGCCAGTATGGGGTCTAGTTGGTAAACAGAAAAATCCCCAAAACCAAACAAAAACCCTCCTACAGTTACTGTTAGAAATTTCCTCAGAAATTATTGGTATGGTAACTATTTCTCAGCAGGAAAATTATCTCCACCAGTAGGTCCTCCACAGTCTCTTCCCTTCCTTCTTACTGCTGCCTTTGTGTTTCTAATCCATCTTGTCTTTTCATCTCTGACCAATTAGTTTAAAATCCAGTCTCTGTAGACTGCTGTCCAGCAATGAAATGGGTTAACATGGACTTTTTATCTCTGTCTCTTTTTTTCCCTTCATAAAGCCAGTGTTTGAGTTTTGGAGCCCAGTGAGATACCTGGGTGGAAAGTAATTACTCTTCTCAGAGCTTTGATTTCAGGCTCCCTGCAGACTTCAGCAGACGCTATTTTAGCTGCTCAATTCTATTCACGTGTGAATTATTTTCTTTGAAATTGTGAAAGATAGAAATGGACTTTTTTTTCTAAATTAAAGCTCAGATCCTGAACTGGAGCACATCATGCAAACCACAGCATAACTGTATAGGTAATATGATTCCTTCAGTGCCTCTCTCAGGTCAAGAGTTGCGTATTGTATCTTCAGGCAACATGCAAGCCTGTTCTGTGCTTACAATGCAACCGGCCAGATTTCATGTTCTGCGTGTGTTGTGTGACAACCGTAGTGGATGATTCCAGGTTCACTCTGCTGTGGCTAGGAACAACAAGACACAAAAGACAGTATCAGCGATGTAAACTGCTAATGAGCCTTTGAAAGATGCGAAAATACCTAAGATCGTGAAGAGGCTAATCAGCCTTCCCCTTCTCCCCTTGATCTCTGCGGATCTACTCTTGCCCTGGCGCGCGCTGTCTCTTGCTGTCTCTCTCTCTCATTTAAAAGTCTTTAGCTCATGCCATTACAAGTCAGCAAACATTCGTATGTGCTCAAGCAGAAGGATAGTGGAATGTGTTATACTCTTCATAAATGCAGCTTCTTTTTTCCTCATTTGCCAGCAGCATGTCAGCAGCAAGTATCACTTTCTTTTCCAAGAATGGCTTTGGTAAAAGGTGCACAAATGAGATATAGTTCATTGACGAGTTATTTCTGGCACAGACAGAGCTGGAAGGAAGTCAGCATTACACACGCTCTTTGGCCTGGGAAGGTCTGAGAACCCTTTAAATACTTGGCTCAGAAATGGCTCTTTTCCTTTTATCTAGGAGATTTTTGCTTTCCTGTTAAGTTAATTAAACTTCTGTTTTGTCTTCCTCATGCCCTTTTGCCAGCATCTAGCTTTTTCATGAAGACACTAGTTCAATAACCATCATTTATAGTGTCAAGCTTACGTTACTACTGTTTGTTCCAAACTGCAACCGTCTGCCCAATTTCACATGTTGCTGTAAGCCAGAGATATTGCCCTTCGCTACACAAATGTGCCGATGGGGCCTCACTGTGTCCCTTCCATGAGCAGTCCTTAAAACATGTCATGATTGTCATCTTCCCACTTCTCTGAAAAAAGGGCTTGTTTACAGTGGACGACTGATTTGGACTGCAGTGGAGTCTGCAGTTCAAGTGAAATATTACTTCTGGTTAGCACCTTGTATGGATATTCTCACTTTGGAATAAGAGTATGTTACTCAGAAATAAATTTTAAAGCAGATCAAATTCTTTTCAAGCAGAAATTTCCAGGCTGGGTGTCAATGTAAGTCCCCATATATAAAACCCCTGAATGCCTGAAATTTTGAGAGACTGGGTTCCCAAGTGTCTGGGAGTATGCATCAGCTTGTCAGACAAATTCAGTTTAAGGGTTGAAGCCCCCTTTCCCACTTCTTAGGACAAAACTGTGCTCCCACATCATGTTGCAGCAGAGTGATCCCACACATGCTCCCTTTTTTCTTCCCTTCCCTGCCACCCAAATCACGCTGCAGCCCTAGTTACTTCTGGTCTGTGGGAGCTGTGAGTTGAATATCTATGATGAGAAACTAACAGGGAAGCATTTTAATATGTTCTGTCTTTGGGCCAGTCCATGCAATTTGCACTGGAGGTCCTTTTTTGACAGTGCCTGTGCGCAGAGATCTAACAGGTTTTCCGTAAGAATCCTAGTGGTAGTGGTCTCATCCTTTGTGAGGGACAGGCTTTATTGTAATTTCTTGCTTCACAGCTTGAATGCCTTCCCTGAAATGCAAGACGCTGACTGCTAGTGGATGTTGGTATTCCTTGTGTGCTGCCAAGTGTGAAACTAAAGATTAATGTAGCCCTTTATTGACTGCTGTGTGCAGGCTTTGACCTGCCTGAAGAATATTCAGTGCCTACCCTAAAAGTTACCCATTAGGCATTCTGCTCAGTGGGCAGGCCAAAGCAAAACCTCCTTGTTGAGTTGCTTTGAATAACATCAAACCCAAATCCATACAATTGAGAGCCAGAGTGGTATATTGAATCGTTTAATACTACTTGGTTACTGGCCAAGCCGTTTGCCAAAGCTGCCTCACCTCTAAGATAATGGGGTTGAGGCCATCTAATAAGATCACCTGAAACAATTTACAGTTTTTTGCATGAAATAATTTTTTAGTGATTTTTTTCCCTTCTTTTTTTCTTAGGGGCAATGTAAGGCTCCTGTATTCTGCATTAGTTTTTAACTTGGATGGCTCTGAGGTAGCTTTTGGGGATTACTTTACACTCAAATCCTCTACAGAGGGCTAAACGACTGAAAATTGTTCTTTTCAGAATTTCAAATAAGTTCCCATTTCTTTCTATATGGTATCCCTATCAACCCTATCAAATGTTTTTTCACAGTTTATAGAATTCACACAGAACCTCCACTCAGAGGGGAACTCCTTGAGGATTTTCAAGTTAACCACGAAAGATGTTTTCAAGGCCATCTTTCTCAAAACCAGATTATTCAATCCTAAATTAGATGTCTGCTAATTCCATCCTCTAACAATATTCTTGCCAGGGATCTGGCAGTATAGAAACATCACGTTCCAGATTCTGCCTCATGTCTTCAGCTCTTACACTTCGAAATAACTAATTTCTACAAGGATTGAACCAAAAGATCTTTCTTATACTACGAGGGGAGGGACATCTTCCTCTTCCCAGATTATACCTAAAATTCATTCATTTTGGTATAGACTACTACCCGCTTTGATGAAGAATTAGAACACTCTATTTATAGTAGGTGCTTAAAGACCGGGCTTCCTGAACCCGTGGAAAACAAATGCGCCAGATTTTATTCTTTTGTTCTTTTAATAAACTGTCCGTGAGATTCTTCCCCTCCCCTCCTTTCCTGCTGGTTTACTTGCATTCTTATATGTTCAGTGTTTTTCTCTTCTGTCTTTGTTCCAGTTTATCAGCAATTTACACACAGTTGTTTCCCAGACTCCACCATTTCAACAGCAAAAATAACACTGACCTTTTGAGCCCATGAGCAATCCTGTTGGTGGTAATTTAGCGGAAAGTTACAGTAATGAACGACAATGTTGCTCTTAAATGTTAGATCATTAAATGTGTTTTATGAGTGTTTATTACTTCTTTAATGCATTTCCTGTGCACCAGGGAGATAGCCATATTCCAGGGAAGAATGAAGTTTTTAATTGACAGAAGTGGTCAATTTGTGAATCTCTTTTAGTTTAAAGATAAATTTTCAGGTGTGGTTTAGCTGAAGCAAGCAAGGAGGATGTCTCTAGCTACAAAGACAATAGTGCTAACAACAGGAGGACTCTTCCAAAGGTACCTTAACTCTTTGAAAACTGTGAGCTGGGCTTTTCCTGCAGGAGGGAGGGAGGCAAGGAGGGAGGGGAAGGTGACTGAAAACTCCCCAGACCTGGGGCTGGTTAGGGACTGCTTTGGTCCCAGGCGTGCCTGAGAGCACACAAAACATATTGTCAACAACAAACTTCCTCAGTTTTCAGCCACTTCCCCTCACCCAGCCTTCAGAATGGCAGGAAGCCAAGAGCAGATGACACAAAGCCAACTATATGAGGTTTATAATTTGGCTCTCCTACTCTATAGGTGATTGTACCTGTGGCTTTTGCAGAGTCCGTGGGAAAGGCAGGGAATCCAAACAGAGACCAGAATTTTCTGTGCCTATCAAAATCCTCAACTTTGTTTTGCCTTAAGTTTATGTACAGACACATTTCTAAAACTGATAAAAATACTTGTAAAGATTTAAGTAGAACTAGGAAAAGAGCTCTTTGCCTGTAACCGGTGTAAAGGCAAAAAAAAACAAAACCAAAACCAAAAAACCAAACCCTTAAACCCCCCAAACCCCAGCAAAGTTAAGTGTTATTAGCAAGAGGTCATGGTACAAAGAGTGACTTTAAAACTGAGAATGTTGGTATTCCTTCATCACAGCACCTTTAAAACTCATTTGTCTCAATGCATAGACCAAAGCAGGACAGAATGGAAGTTTACTGTCTTCCTTCTTTTAGCTGTGTAATAAGTAGCATGAAGCTAGTGTTTTATCTTCCCCGTATATTTCAGACCTGTCTCCTCTCTTACAGCTTTTATTATGCTAATTACCCTTCACTGTCTCTTACACTTGAAATGTTTTGAATCAGGCATGTTCCAAGATAATCGTTTTATAACTCCATGTGAAGCAAGGGAATCTGTATTTGAGAGGAAGCAATGTAAAAATCTGTTTCAGTGATCTATTTTGCAGTACAACTCAGTACATTATTTTGTGGCCACTGGAAAATGACAGTGTAGAAGGTCATTTTAAAGGGTGTTACGGGATCTAGAAGGCAAGTTTAGAGCATCAATATCATGTGGCTTTGCAGGACATGTCTGGATCCACGTCCACCTAAATCCCTTGATAGGTGTTAATAACAGCAGCATGACCCTGTGGGTGATCTGAGACAGTTATTACATTAGGGACACAAGTTACTCATTTATTTAGCTGCTCTGGGGAACTCTGTGTGACCCATTTAAAGGAATGACAGCAAAAGAAAGTGTCTGGAAACATGATTCGCGTGACAGTAGCACGGTTTGTAAGCAGCTAGGTGTTTCAGAGGGAGTATATGTACATACTACTAACTTCATAAGGAAGGACAGAAATGCTGCCTACAATCCTGCCAACTAGCCCTGATACGTGATGCTGTTCAGCCTATCTTGGGTTACAGTGGAAAGACTTTGTTTGTTTGTTTAAATCTTTTCTTGGGTCTTTCCCAATTTTAGCCTGAACTCTAGATATTTGGCTCTTAAATTCAATCTCCAGGGTGCTTCTGACTAATGCCAGGGTGCTATTGTGGGGTTTTACGGGAACTCTTGGGAACAGTCTTGCAGCACAGAGTGTGTGGACCAGTATTATCAAAACCCAGTTTTAGCTCTGAGATGGTATCTGTGCAACACGGGGTTTCAACACAGAAGCACAAAAGAACAGCTTTCTGTACAGATTACACTGTGTGGTCCTGACTTCTATATCCAACTCATTTTCCTCTAAACCTGTTGTTACAGCCTGGCTTCATACCAAAAGGTTCAGCTATTTCCCAAAACGGTTACTTTGTCCAGGTAATGCAGAATTGGGAAGAAGTTTAAATACAGAAGGTTGAAGAAGTCAAAACCAGAGCTGGGATCTGGATTCAAGCATCATACTTAACAGATAATTGCAGTGACTAAGGTGGAACATTCAGATTTAAATCCAAGCTCTCTAATATGCTTTGTCTGGGATATGGAAGGTATCTTCCTTTATTACGTTACTTTCCTGCTCAACATTAACATTTCGTGCTTTGAAGGTTTATTGTGTTGGCTGGAGTTATACCTTTACATACGCATAGTCCCCATGGAATAGCCTGATCTCCTTTCATCGTTATTACTAATTCTAGGCTTGTCATTTCCTATTCATGCAGTCTGGACCGCATTGCCTTGTTGCAGGATGGTTGATACGGTGCACAGGAAATGTACTGTTTTTTCAGGTCTCGACTGTTTGTGAGTATTCTTTTCAGGGGCTTCAGTTTTATTGCCATGAAGTCCATTTCCTACATGTAGTACAATTTACTAAATTACAAACAAACAAGGCACCAATAGAGAAGTCAGTGAAAGTTCACACTAAGAATAGAAGCTTGAAGAGAAAAGTTCAGTTATGTGACCTTCTTCAGGAGCTGGATACAAAATAGACCTGCTGTTTTTCCCCTTTAATTTGCAGTCCATGCAGAAAAGAACTTGAACAGTTCCCAGAGAAACCCAGGCCCTTCTGTTTGTTTCTATGAATCCTCCATAAATGCTTTATCTGTTAGTTGACATCCTGAGTATGCTGATATGGAAATGAACTTAACTTGGTCTCCTAAGTTCCCTCCTGTATTGTCAGCTGATTTTTGCATTGATTTCCCATTCTGCAACGTTCACAGATCTGCCAGCCACAAACAGAACAAAATGTTACTGATCCGTACCTTTAAAATCCGCCATTAAAGCAAATTAGGATCATCAGATGAAAAATACCATGTGAGTATCAGTCACTGCTTATTATTGCCCTTCAGAAGTATGTTTTGGAAAGAAAAATAATTCCTAAGAACAGGTTTTTAGGCCTTTGGTCACAAACAGGAAGATGCTACACTGATGAGTACAGGGCAAATACTTACACAATGTACCAGTTATCAAGACTTTAAAAAAGTTCCTTCCTTTCAAATGATAGGGCTTTTTTCTTCTTTGAATTCACTGTTTTTGCTTTACAGCATACTATTCATCATCCCTGCTTTTAGCTTATCTTGAAAATTCCCCCAGAGATTAAAGGATTTTCCCCATTGCTGCCTAAAGGAGTCAGTCTGCTCTTCGGGAGATACTCCAAAGAGTTCCTGCCCCAAACGAAGCAGCAGAGCAGCGCGCCTGCCCTGGTGCACTTGGCATACAGAGCATCGCTGCAACTTCTTGGGTTAAAGAGGGTGGGTTAGCGCGAAAGAATCGCGTATCTCAACATGCCTTGACGAAAACAGACTATCCCTGGACACTTTCCGTTTAAAGTTAAATATTAGACACTCTCTCCCTGACATTCTTTTTCTGTTTAGCCTAGAAGGCTTAATATTTAACTCCAAATACCTAACAACTGCAAATGCTAAGTGCTGAATGTTCTTACATCCTCCAGAAGATACATAAAGTGGTGCTTAAGCTTGGTGTGGTATATTTAGACTTGTGTAGCCATCCCTGGACTTAGTGCTTCATTTGAATGGGAAAACCAGTTACCACGTTGTGAATTTCAGTCACACTTTGAAGCAGAAGGCATAGCCTTCTGGGGATAACTGTGGGAATAACCGGTTTAATTCAGTGGGAATAACTGGTTTAAACAGGGTACCCACTTCATACCAGCAAAGGAAATATCCTTTATTTAGATGCACCTTTTTTTTTTGCCCCAGATCAGGGTCAATTTGTTCAGTCCTTTGTCCGATGTTAACTTTGGGTTTGGGATGAATTTCCAATCACATTGGGCCTCAAATCCATGTTAAAGGCAAAATTATTTTTTATTACTGGCTGCTGTTCAGTCTCATTCCAACTAAAATGGCAATGGTTTTCATGGGTATGTCCATGTCCATTTTACGACCTCCTATTTCTAAGCCTTTTTCTTGAATGGTGTCATGATAAAAAGCTCCTAGAGACGTTCTGCTTTTCAATGAGTTATTTCTGAGGCTGAAGAGTTGGTGCAGCAGTGTCAAACAGCCGAGAATGGCCATATCCATGCCTCTTTCACCCTTTGGGGCATCTCAGTGTTACCCACCAGGGCACAGGGCACGCATCCCCACCAACCCTGTGACAACTGAAGGGGACCGGCCCCACTGCCGCCGCCTGCGCCCCCAAGGGCTCTGCGCCCAAGACCCTCCGTGCCCCATCTGCCACGGCGGACCGCCGTCGCGCTGCCCCGGGCCCGCCAAAACGCCTCTGAGGAGAAAGGGGCGTGTCCCGGCGGGGGCCGCCCAGGGGTAAAGTTCGCGGGGGCGCGCGCGCGTGCCCAACGGTCAGCTCGTGCCCGACCGTCTGCTCGGCTGGCTTCGTCCCCTCCCGCGCCGCGCCATGGCGGGAGGCCTGGAGTCGGTGGAGGCGTGCTTGGAGCAGCACCTCCCGCCCGAGGACCTCGCTGAGGTGAAGCGGATCCTCTATGGGGGAGAGGCAAGGTGCGCTGCCGGGACGGGCTCGCCTCCCTCTCCCCGGCGCGGGGGGTGTCGTGTCCCGGCTCCCTCCTCCCCCTCGGTCTCCGCGGGGATGCCCAGCCCGGGAGCTGAGGGGGAAGGAGACAGTTTGAGGGCGGGTGGGCAGGACACAGGGCTGGGCTGAAAGGAAAAAGAAGGGTAGGTCCTGTGGTGCTTGTGGCACTGCGGGGAGGTTAGGCTGTGGTGAGATAACCGGGGTAGTTTGGAGGTAATCCAGGTTTGGGAAGCGGGGCGGTAGAGAGGTTGTTTGAGAAGGTGGCTGACTGGAATGAAAGATCTGAGCGGGGTAGTTTTGAGGGGGGCTGGGGAGGTCGTGGCTTCAGGGTGAGGGAGCTGCAAAAGTGGGGATCTAACATACATTGGAGGGAAAGCGTTTATAATCTGGGGGTGGCAAATGAAAGTTTGTACATATGTGCTCCTTGATTTCTGTGGCAAAGCAATAGTGTCTGGGAATCACAATTATAGAGGAGGACACTGGGAGTTAGCTGCTATGGAGGAGAGCAGTGAGATTGGCACATGACCGGGCTACTGTCTGACTGTTCCCTTGTCTGATAGATGCATATGGGAGCTTGGGTGTCTCTGCAGGGGCAGGCGGTATTTGTGATCCTTTTGATCTGTTGCATGCAGAGCAGAAAAGGAGAACATCTCATCTTGAAATGCCTTTGTTTCCTGTTCAATACAGAAAACTTAATTTGCCAGCTGCTGCTCTGTCAGCAGCTCAGGAAAGAGAATTTGAGCTACGGGGCTATGGATTTGAAGCTGCTCCAGAGCAATTGAGAAGGCCACGTATTGTTCGAGTAGGACTGGTACAAAATAAAATTCCACTTCCCACAGACACAGCCGTGGCAGTCCAGGTACACAAACTGGGATCTGGGCCGTTTGTGTATAACTCCTCCTCTACTGGATTGAGAAATAACGCACCTCAGTTGTTGATGTTAGAAACTCCAGCATGAAATGTCTGCTGATTGTCTGGAAATACGGGACCCATCACTATCTTAATACAGCATACTGTTAAAAAATTCAAATGACATGTTTGATTTTTTTGTTTTTCAGAAATGTCTCTTGTGTTTACCTAGTGAATTGCCCAACCTATTTGCAGTTTTTCCAAAGCTAAATATTTAGTCACTGATTTTGTACATGAAAATCCTTTGCCCCTAAAATGAAACAGAAAATAATTTACCCAAATCACAAGAGATGGTAACCCATGGAAACCACAGGTGCAGTTCTTGTTCTAATTGAGAAATCTTCCATTAAAGGAAAATGCATTAGAGTAAACACAGATTAATAAAGCTGTGTTCATTATTCTTTGTACAGCAATAAACCAAATCTTATTACAAGGTGACCATCATATCCTAACATCTTGGACACAAAAGCACTGAGGTGACATATATAGAAATAGCGTCCTAAAAGTAACTTTAAAAAAGTGAAAGAAAATACTACATTTATAAAATCTCCTGGGGTAGTAGTTGTGTACAGTGACAGCACTGAACATTTCTGAGGTAATTTGTTTTGGGAAGATTACCTGTCACGGATGCAAGTAATTAATTTAGTACATGGTTCAAGTTTGTGGATTGTTTGTAGCATCTCTTAAAAAGACTACCAGTTATATTAATGATTTTACCTTATAAATAACTAGTTAACTATTTCTGTAAATCAGTGTGCAGTTGTTGAGTTCACAGGTCACTGTTGACTTGTCTTGTGTCCTTTTTTTTTTTATTGACACCTGAAAGTATCATAGCAAAGTGCTACACCTATGCTTATCTTTTAAGTAGCAGAGTCAAGTAAAAATTACTTTGAAACAGTGTTTTTTTGACTAATAAATGTTTTGGTGTTTTTTCTTGGTAATAATCTACTTAGCTTTTTGGACAGAGGGATTTAAAAAATAGTTTGGAGTTAATAACTTCTGTAAAGTGCCCAAGATCCACATGTGTGAGCAGGATTCAGAGATAACCAAGGAAATGGACTGTCCTTGCCTCATATTTTAAGATTCTGAGTACCTGACTTTGAATTCATGTTTACTTAACATAGTTCTGTAGGTTGTTTACGATGAGCAGCAAAATTATAATTTTTGCTGATTCTGTTAAGATTTTTGGCTATTTGCAAGTCAGTCAGGAATGAGTTGCCATGTATTTAAATGTTGTAAACACGGAATTAGAATTCCATTGGATTGCTTTCTCTATTATCAGCATCTAAATGCTTTTAAAAATCTGTATCTATAAAGAAATCTTTCTATTATCAGTGCTTAGGAATTATAACTTCTTGAGTGGTTCCCCTGAAAGCAATGGGACTAAGTATGGAACAAGATGAATTTAATGTGAACAAGCTTGTAAAACCAGGCTATTAATATACAAGTTGAGTTAGAACATACGGCTTTTTTTATAGCGTGACACTTCTCGCAATCAGGTGGCTGCACTGCACAGACGAATTGAGGAGATTGTGGAAGTAGCTGCAATATGTGGCGTCAACATAGTTTGTTTCCAGGAGGCTTGGAGTGAGTATTTTCTGTGATTCCTTCTAGGTTGTCAGAGGTCAAGTTCCTTCTGTTTTAACAAGTATCCTGTACTAGGAGTATGTCTTCTAAGTAAATGGCAGAGATCTTCCGAGATACAACAGCTGACTTTACTAATTTGCTTTCTAAAGGAGAAAACCAGAGTCATAGTTAGCAGAACTGTATTGAAGATGTATGTGAAGTCTGTTACATTAAAGACTGGTGTATGCTGCAACAGTGATATTTGTGGGTGTGTGCCTTCTTCATGTCGTCCTTCATGATCCTTGCCTCATTTTTTTCCTTCTAAAACTTTGGGTTTTTTCTAGACAGATGTGAAAGTTAAAAAAAAAATATCTAATTTTAATGAAAATTAATTTTGAGCCTTAATAGAGGCAAAAGCCAAAATGAAGGCCCGAGTTGTGAAAACGGGTTATTCACAGAAGGTGTACACTAGTGACAGGGGTGTATTTTGTATTTTTACCTCTGGTTAAGACTTCACTAAGTGCATTCTTTCTCTTCTACTTTGCTCTGCGTGGGTCCAAAACTCCTTGCCCTTGCTAAAAATAGTTTTAAATAGCTTTTGCCTTTAAACAAGGAAAACAGTTGAATCATCTTAAGTGTTTAACTTTTTATCTGTATTCATGCAAACAGTATGTATTTCTTGAGTGACATGAACATGTTTGTAAATTTTGTCTTGCACTGGTGTTTTCCAGCCATGCCCTTTGCTTTTTGTACAAGAGAGAAGCTTCCGTGGACTGAATTTGCTGAATCAGCAGAGGATGGACCAACAACAAAATTCTGTCAAGAGGTAAAAAACCAATCAAGCAAAAAAACCAGCCTCCAGCCTCCAACCCGAGCCCAACACTGTCACTGATTAGCATGGATTTCTTCTTTATATACCGGTCTTGTACCACTGAGAAAACTGAAATAATAAAAAACAAATTTTTACCTTACTTGACAAATATTATGATAGTGAGTGAAGTAGAAATGGAGAACAACAACTGTGCTCAATAATTATTTTTTAAACTATTTTGCATTTATTACCTTGTACCATGGAAGTCATATGAAAATGCCCATTTAAGTATTCCTGAATTTCATAAGGGAGGAACAGTTCTTCATACAAATATTTTAAAATTTCTGTTTAAAAGGCGTTTCTTGCCTAGAACAGCTGAGCATTAAACAATGCTTGTATGAAGGTGTGAGGAGAAGAATAGCTAGCCTTTTCTGAACGGGGAACACTTTCACACAAATCTCTTGCATCTCCCTGTGAAATGACACAAAATGTAGGGGGCTTTTTGTGGACCCAAGGAGATTTGTTATTGTCTGACTCTTATTTTTGCAAACGCCGTTGACTGCAAGGGTGACAGAGTTTATTTTTGTTTTCTGACAACTTTTCTGAATAAGGAATTTCAATTATTTTCTTTTACAAGTGATCAACAAAAGACTGTTTTGATGTCAAGTTTCCCCAGATACGCACTGACCTTATTAAGCTTTTGTAGACAGCGTATCTTTAGTCTCATCTAGGGCAGGTCTGTGTTGCTTCTCACTATGGAATTAATGACACTATGGAAGTTTGCGGAAATAGAGAAGTGATTTGAAGGAAAAGGCAATTTGCTAGAAAACTGGCAGTCAGAAGCTGCTGTATTTCTTACTCACACCTATGTTATTTAACATTTATAATTAACATGTAATGCTGTTTTTACTTCTTTACTTTTTTTTTAAAAAAAACAAAACACACTGTTTTCAGCTAGCCATGGTGTCTCTTGTGCTGGTATACTACTCATGTGGTGTACCAGAATGAAAGAATGGGATGAGATCTATCTCCTGTGAATAGATAGAGGTCAGCTTCATAGTTTGACCATTGCTGTTAGGATACTTTTTTTCCTGTTGGTACCTTGACTTTCTAGTTGAAGGATTCAGGTGGAAAGCTCTCTGTGATGTATTATCTTTGATGAAGAAACTGGTAATGTGGGCGTGCCAGTGTGGGTTAAGCATTAGCCCTTGATAACAGGCAGAGTAGTGTTCTAGATGAAAACTTCTTTTTAATCCTTCTTTATGAACAAAAAATGAAAATAATTACTGCAGGCTTATGTGTAATAAAAGAATTGTGTTCATTTATATAGCTGGCAAAGAAATACAATATGGTTGTGGTATCTCCAATCCTGGAGCGAGATGAAATACATGGGGGAACTCTGTGGAATGCTGCAGTGGTCATTTCCAATTCTGGAGCCGTCCTTGGCAAAAGTAGGAAAAATCATATTCCAAGGGTGGGAGATTTCAATGAGGTAAGATGCAGTATTGTGATTATCAAGCTAGTCTTACTTTGCAGCTCTTTTTTATGTCAGTGTGTGTTGAATCAGAGTTGTATTGGCAGGAAATGTAAGGTATTTCTAGAAAATGTAGTTCACTAAGTGTCAAATATTTTTTTTCTCAGATGTTTTCAGGCTGTCCTCCAGAATCAGCTTCAGAAACTGAACTGGTAGTAAAGGCAATGTCAGAAGAAAACTGGTAGATCTGAAATGTGTTTATCCATCCATAGAATTGTCACAAGCAGAAAGATCAGGATTAAAAATTAACCAAAGTCTAAAAATACATTGTCTTACTTAACTAAATCTCTCCTTGTCAGCTAAAGTGGGTAATTAACAGAGGCATTTCTTCTAAGCACTGGAGGCTATATACCTGCAGTTGCTTTTGTTCCCTGTCCAAACGCTCCAGTCACTAAACTGAGGCTTCAGAATCCAAACTGCTTTTTTAGTAATTTAAAAAGGTTTTTGTGTCTTGAAACTTTGTATTCAGAGACCTCTGGAAGTTCTGACCTGGGCTTCCAGACCAGATCAGACTGGTTTCTGTTTCTTCAGAGGTGGCTGTTAGTAGGTTTCTACACAGTGGATTTCTGGCACAGGCCTGTTAGTCATCAGTGTTGACTTCTATCTTTAACAATTATTTTGCTATTTAATGTTACTGTATCAGATCTTTTAGCTAGCAAAACAGTAAGTGACAAAACCCACGTAAAATACAAGCACTGATAAAAATGAATTTTGGTTCTTGATTTATTCTTCTGTAGTCAAACAAAAAATAAATTCCTGGTGCTTGTGCTAAAATATGATGTCTTTCAGTTTTCCAGACTGTTTTGTGGATCAGCAACAGATTCGGAGAAACTTCTTGTTTCCAGCTATGAAACTGTAAAGAAAGGCATCTAAAAAAGAAAATAATTTTACTTTTCCATGTGAAGTATAAATAGAGTTTCATTAAGAGTTTTGCATAATTCCTAAAAAGAGTTAGTTCTTATAAATGCCAGCATTACCACAAAACAATCTTATTTATATCTTGCAGGTATGCTATAATGATTTGACATTTCTTGTTCTGTCTACCTCATTATAGAAGCAGGTAGCGTTTACCCAAAACAGCACTGTCTTTTTAGCTGGTTTTGTTAGCAAAGCATTAAGTCCATTCTTCTGAGCTGAGCAATTCTGATAGAGGAACTTTAGAAACCACCAAGACTACAGGCAAGGATTATTATGCTCATCTCTGTTACTTTAGTGTTGTTTTCCTTACCAACAAAGTTAACCCCCAAGGAAAGGTTGAATTTGAAATTATTTTTGTGGACCATCTCTGTAGAGCAGATAGAGAAAGGAGCCTTGTTAAAACCATCCTTGTTGAATCAGTGAGAACTAAATGGAAAGGGGAAAGAGATTGGTCTGTAACCTATTCAGCCATGTGTGGGAGGGCATATAAATAAACAAAAATCAATCCTTCTTGAGACATCACAGTTTGTTGCTGTGGAGATGATTGTGACCTCTGGTGAGGAATAAAGAACTAAGAACTGATGAATTCCCTGAAGCAACAACATTTTTGTTTTTCTTCTCCTATTGTAATAAAAGAAAGCAGAGAATAGAAGAAAAAATGGAAATACAGTCAATCAGCGGAATTGTTTTGAAAAAGGATTGTGTGAGTGCCCACCACGTGATGTGCTTTCTACAGACATGAAAGGGGATAAAATCAGTGCCCAAGGGACTGTGCAAATTCATGAGACCTGATAATAAATAAGAAACATGAGATGTCACATTTACTGGGTATACCGAACCTCTAGTCCTTGGGTTCGGAAGATGATCCCCCTCTATCTATCATGTCATTCTCCTGCACTTTGATGAGGCCCTAGTTTGTTCCCTGGCTGTAACTGTGCTTGCTTTAGGCCTGATGTGGTTCTGCTTCCTTTAAGACGAATGGCAGTGGTTGTTACAATGGACAGATAGTTTCAATAAAAAGGTAATTGTTTTATAACATGTTTCTTACATGATAAGAGGCACACCCTGTTGGGTCAGGCTGGTGGATTATGTACATTGCTTTTCTGTCTCTGAGGTCATCACAAAAAGGTCCTATTAGGAACAAGTCTGGTCACTCTGCAACTTTTGTACTCACTCAGTATCCACAATCGTCGTATTAGGGATGTTGGGTGGCATGTTGCTGTCTAGTTAGTTTCTTATCTGTGGTTCTTTTATCAATGACTTTGTCTAATCTCTTCTGAACCTGCTGATAATACCTGCTTTCACAAAGAAGCAATTTCAGAAGTGCACTGCCTGCTACATGAAAAAAGTTACTTTGGTTGAAAACAAGTACAAGAGTGTGACTTCAGTGAATACCTACTATTGCTGCTGCTTTGGGATTTCTGTTATGTCATTCATCTTATCCACTGCCTTTGTGATTTTGTAAATCTCATTCGTTATATTGCCCTCAGCCTCTGTCTGCAGATTGAAGAGCCTTTTTAGTTGCTCCTCACAAGAAAGCTGCCTCATCCCCTTCAACATTTCAGTTGCCTTTGCTTATTCCATCTCTAGTATATCTTTACTGAGATGCAGACACTAGAATTCCCCAGAGTACACAAGCCATGGGCACACAGAATTCTTACAAACCAGCAAAACAATGTTTTCTGTTATGTTTCAATAACCTTCTTGTTGATGTCTTGAGATTTTCTTGGGTTTTTGGCTACCACTGAGCACTAAGCAGGCAACTGTCATTGACTTCACACGTACCCTTTTCTTGTATCTGGGAAGAACCATTTCATGTACACTTCACGTACACTTCATTTAGAATATCTCCTTGTATGTTTGTCTCTCTTGATAGCTGTTAGCAATGTCCTATCCTTCTCTTCACTACTGCCTTTTACAGGAACCAGTGCATTTCTAATTGTTTAGAAATGTTTGATACGATAAGGTGAAAGCTCACAGCATATGGTAAATGGAATCTTTTAAGCCAACAGTTGGCTCCAGTTTCTGTAAGGAGTGTTCTCTAGATTTATCCTGTGATTTTCCTGGTGATAGTTTCAAGCCTTCTGTTTGTTTAGAGCAATAGGCATATAGGAAATTTAAATAACCAGTCTTAGCTATACACTGATACTTACTTATAACATTCATAAAATTACTGCATGTCATTACATAACAGGTGAATGTAAAAGAATTGTTGTTCTTTAAACAGTGTTCATCATGTCTTTAATCAGAATCAAAGGATCATGATGGCTGAGGAAAATTTTCTTATGTGATGACAGTACTGAGACGTCCCTAAAGTTTGGCAATTTGTGAATCTCTTAAACTTCTGTAGAAGTTTCTAGCATTAATAGAAGTCTTTGTGTCAAAGTCAGACAGTGCTTGAGTGTGGAATGAGTGAAGGGAAACAGAAAGGGGCTTGAATTTGATCTCAGCAGCCTAAGAGCCACTTTCTGCTATATACCTATTACAGTGCAGCTATGTACTAAATGAAAAGTGTTGTCTTTGCTCATGGTCTAATGACTTGAAGCTGGTAATCAGAAATTGGGAAGTGTCAAAGCAATGGTGGAGGTATTTCTTTTTGCTTCTTTTAAGAAGTCTTCATTTGTGCTTTTTTGTTTGTTTCTAGTCGACTTACTATATGGAAGGAAATACAGGACACCCAGTGTTTCAGACACAATTTGGAACAATTGCTGTGAA
This sequence comes from Ibidorhyncha struthersii, assembly GCA_013398815.1. Lineage (NCBI taxonomy): Eukaryota > Metazoa > Chordata > Aves > Charadriiformes > Charadriidae > Ibidorhyncha > Ibidorhyncha struthersii. Next base: position 669,135 of record VZSZ01009532.1, read on the forward strand.
TATCTGCTATGGGCGCCATCACCCTCTGAACTGGCTAATGTTTAGTATGAATGGAGCAGAGATCATCTTCAACCCTTCAGCCACTATTGGAACGCTCAGGTAAAATACAACCTGATTTAGGCCATTGCATGCTTTCTGGGTTAACTGAACGTCTTGAGCCCCTCACTGGGGCCTCAGGGGCACCTTGCAGAGGTGTTGGAACCTGAGGTAGCGCCTCCTTGTTTTGCCTTCACGAAGGAATCTGCATTCTTCTCCATCCAGAGTTTTGGGCCACCAGACTGTTCACAGTCACTAATTCTCTTCCAGAACTGTAGTTGTACATCTGCAGGTCTTTTGTCTCAGAGATGGAGTTAACCAGCATCCAGCTGGTGTTCTGGAAACTGATGAGAGTTTATTTAGATTATCTGTGTAATATTTTTGCTTTATGATAAGCAGTAGTAATTTACATTCAGGCATAGCTTGCCAGCTTGCATCGTCCACCTAGGAGCCATTAAGTATGGTATCGAATTGCAGTGTCAGAGCCAAGCTGAGAAATCCTTTTCTCAGAAACGTTTGTTTTTTTAACTGTTGGCAGTTTTGTGATTATCAGGCCTCTTGAACCAGACTGAACTAGCATAAATTGTTTCCCTTGAGATTAATCTTCTGCAGATTGACATTCATTGAATTCTAGTGACTTGATTTCCTAAAAGAAAAAAGAAAACCAGCTCAGTGAGCTAAGAAAATACACTTCTTACCTAGCCCATAATGATTAATTTGTGGATTAGATCTTCAATATTCTTTGCCTCTACATTATCAGCATCAGTCACGTTTCAATATAATAACCTTTGAATGTGTCATGCTTCCAAAGCATTGTCTGACACAGGCTGTGTATTGCTTGGGATATTATAATGTGATGCAAAGTAACTGCATTTCTTTGGGGCCAGTGTTGGGGCTTTATTTAGGTAGAAACCTTGTAGAAATGGTTTCATGTTCTTTATACCACTATTCTTGACAAAATCACCATACCTTCCTTTCATTCTCATTGTATTCTGTTCTTTGCTGTACTGCTCAATACTTTCAATTCCAAATTAGGCTATTTGTAAACTGAGGTGTGGGATTCCAGAATGTGTCTACACATCAGCTTAACACATGGTAGAACAACTGTCCTTTTTTTCTTTTTTTTTTTTTCCCCCCCTGGTAACAGTAGGCTCTGAAAAGTAATTTATTATTGTATGATATTTACATAAATATGACTGAGGACGTGATGGTAGTTTATGCTTAATTATAAATATCAATATTTTTAACCCTTTTCAGCATAAGTGGTTAGCTTTGTACAGGGCAGGGGGAAAAGTCTGGCTTTTCAGAGTTCAGTGGAACAAAAACATTTCCTTTGTGAGTTAAAATGCCATATTTTGGGCTAGCTGAACTGTCTTTGACTTTTCAGCTCCAAAGATAAGTTACAGGAAGCTAACAGGAGCATATTTCATTGTTACTGATGCTATTGTAATACAAGTATAATATCCAGTAGCAAGCAAAAAAAGAAGACATACTGATCTCTTATAATACTAAAAGTTCTTTCTCATTTCTCTTCTCTCTCCCTTCAGCTGAGGCTGTGTGCGTAGACTAATTGCAGGATACTTTCATTTTTATTTATTTAAACCTAGAAGAGATTTTTCCAGTGTCAGTTTTGTGAACCTTAATGTATGAAATGTTCAGGCAATACAGACTTGCTAACTGGGTATACAAGATGACAAAAGAGTTAGAAATGTAACAGGAGTATCTTTTTCAGCATTTTCCATTTCTTAAGGATTCACCCAATTCCTTCTTTTTATGTATTTAATGTAAATTCGGGTTTCTCTGTAACAAGGTCCAAGAATATTCATCCAGTTTTTGTTGCTGACCAGCTAGAAAATTCTGAGGACATTGAGCATTCATAATAGGGTAAAAATGGTGAAAAACAGATTTAGAGGCATAAATTTTCATACTCACAGCCAGTTCAGACGCAGAGAACCATGAATTTACAAACCTGGAGAGTAGAACTGTAGATGCAGTATTCTGTCATTCAAACTGCCTTTAATAGTTTTTGGTATAAAAGATAATTTAGGTTGAATAATGTTGGAAAATGTCCTTTGAAAAAGAGTTGAATGAATACACAATGCTTTCGGGGTATTTATGTCACTGCTAGAATAATATTTGTGATGTTTGTCCACTTAGAGCCCATTAACAGGAGAGCAAACAGAAATTACGCTGTTGTCATACAGCACTTCCTTGGTACTCTGGGTGCTTCAGGCTCTCCTAATTATTGGCTTTCACTTGATTGTTTTTAAGCATATAATTTTTATTGCAGGAAGAGGACTCTTGAGGCCCAAGTAAAAACTGTCTCTGGGGTTGTTTCTTGGCTATAGACTTTTTTTCCCTGTCTCTCTTCTGTGAAATCGTAATTTGCTGGAGCTTTTCAATAAAATCCCTTTTTCTTAGAAGAGCTGTCTGCGAGACTCAAAGCAATTGAGAAAAGAGGCAATAAAGCAAGTTCTTTCAATCAGTCCAGTGACCATCTCAAGATTCTTGAGTCTGACTGGGAGATGAATGAGTCAGATGCTTGCAACCTTGTCTGGTACTCAGAATCTGACAGGTACATGCTGTCACAGGAGTATACAAATTGTATCACCTTTGTTTTGGAGCTCTGAGTAATTCCAGGCCTCATATTAACTGGTCTGATCCTTGTGTATCAAACTATGTAATAAAAAGACGACTATTTCAGTTTGAAACATCAGTCAGAATAGAAATCTCCTTTAGAAAAGAGGTGGAGGCTTGTAAAAGAGAAGATTCTTTTTTTTTATTTCTCAGTTCTTGGTTTTATGTAAATTTAGTGACTGGTTTAATAGAGAATTACCGAGAAATTATTAGGATGCTTTTGTTAAACATGCTTTCTTTTTCATCAGCCCAGTGTGGGAAAATGACAGTGTGGGAAAGTCCTATGAAAACTGTGGTTGAAATGACAGAAGTAGGGAATTTTGGTGGAAATTGATTTTTCTTTTCCTTTCATTTTTGTATTATCCCCATAATTTTATTTTTCTTTTTTCGTTCACTGCTGCAAAATCCTCTCTTGGACCATTTTGGGGAAAAGGAGCAACTTATATGAATTTCTTACAGCTTTGCTGCAGAATGATGTTAGGTATATTGAAAGTTAAAGGAATGTGAAAGCACATGTGTAAATCCTTTGCGTAATTTGGAGAGTAAAACATTTTACACTTTAATTGCTTTGAAAATCTCGAGATGTGTTATTTTTTTCTTTTTTTTTTTTTGCCATGACAAAGCGATATTTACCAGGGTGTCAGATAGAATTGTTTATATCTATATTTGAGCAGAAAATTGTTGTAGTGCTTGGCTGTATCTGTGGGCAGATTTTGAGTGTAAGAGCAAGATCAGTCTTAGCACCTAACTTTGGCTTCTTTGACAGAAAATATACAGTGTGAGACAGTCATAATCTAAATTTAGCTCTGAAATAGACAAGTAGTGAATACCTGCTGCCTCTTTTGTGTATTCCAGTGAGTCGCTGTGGCCAATTGAAGCAAGAAATGCTGCCATAGCTAATCACTGCTTTACATGTCCCATCAACAGGGTAGGAACGGTATGTATTTTCACTTTGTTATTTCATCGTTTAGGTATTGTAGCATGAGATAATTCAAGGTAATGAACTGAATAGTACTAGAGTGTGTAGATTCCTCTACTGTATAACTCCTGTATTAGTGTTTATAATATGATTTGAAGATGGACAGGGATAAAGAGCTTGAGAGCTGCCTTGTTGCTGGCAGCCTACTTTTTGGTTGCAGCTGCTTCCTGTTCTTGAATTGCTCCCTTTGTAATAGGCACCCACCCTTTTGCTAATTCTCCTAGTTTCTATCATGAAATCAGTATTCTTTTAGCCAAAATGACTGAAAATGAAATATATCCTCAAGTCAGTGGTACACAATTGTTTGCTGTTGGACAGGTACTACACTGAAATTCTATAATGAAAATTAATATTGCACAAAATAGGTAATTCTTGCTTTCAGATTAGTCCACATACCCTACATGTGTGTTCTTTATAAGGTTCTCTGCAAAAATCCAGACTTCTTGTTGCCGTTATGTGAATACATTTGCCGCCTTCTGTGATCCACAAATATGTGTTGGTTAAATATCTGCTCATTTGCCTCTTCTTCAGACTTACGAAACTGATACAAGACATGTTCCCCAAAGAGTACGAACAACAGACAGTGATACAAAAAGATCTTGTTTTCTCGTCTATCCATCATAGAAACTAGGCCCCTTTGATGACTCCCTTTAGACAGTGCTGATAATATGCCAGAAAAATTCTTAATAGATTTATATAAACTTCCATACTAAGTATGGTAGACTAGCAAGGATTTTTGAATGAAACGGAATTATAGTGCCACCTATGGATTCCTCTTATTTCACAGGAATACTACAAAAATGCTTTTACTTCCGGAGATGGTGCAAAAGGTACGTTCAGAAATCACATTCAGTGGCTGCTAGTAATTGTTAATTAGAAAGTCTGAAGAAATGATAGCTCTATGCCATGACAGCTATGGTAGCTAGCAACTGCCCTACTTAAGTCAGCTTTTTTGTAAGCTGGAGAGAAGCAGCACTTCCTATTAAAGGTGGTGGTACTCACAGTGTGGGATCTCCAGAAGTTCATACCTAAGGTTTCTATATACTTTCAGAGGACTAAGATTTTTTGAGTCAATGCAGTGTTGTAGGACTGGAAGACAGAAATCCCATGAATTAGCCTGTGTTGTCAGTGCATGAATGACATTTTATTTGTAGTTTTAAGATTATTAACAGTAACAGCCCTAGCCTGAATCCCCGGCCAAGTCATTTTGCCCTGTTTCACAGATTTGCTGGAATTTAAAGAAGAGAATGCTCAAAGAAGAGCATGAGATTTGCTTGTATGTACTTCACTTTTATGTTAAAACACTATAATTTGTGCTGTGATAACCATGACAGCTTCTGGCTTAATCTGGAGTGGGCCTAAGCCTTTTTTTTAGCTAGTTTTGGAGTTAAGTGTTTGTAGCAGCTGCATCAAAAAGGTCAGTGGTATCCATTGCTTAGTAATACAACAGATGTGGCTGATTTTTGGCACAACAGAGTTGTGCAATACGAAGTAAGATCATTTTCTGTGCCTCAAATCCCAGTGTTTTCACTTCTGACTTTGTATTGAAAATGGATTGGGTGCATCTCTGTTAGCTGTTTTGGAAACATGATTTGACAATTAGAATTAATTTAAATGCTAAATAAAAAACAATGAAAACAAAGCCTTTACTTTAGTTCAGAGACTTAATAATGGGAAAGCATAATAATGCATTATTTAAAAAGCAATGCAGTGAGTTTTCCTGTTAATTCGATATATGTGAAGGCACCATGCATGAAAGCAACTACTGGTCAAAACTGCAGTTACCTTAGGATTGTGCTGCGACTCTTCAGGATGATATCTTGCTTAAAGCACAGTGAGTGACAACCACAAGAAATTGAGCCAGGTTTTATGGGACACTGCATGTTAAGTTGTATACTTATTTGCAGATGGCATTACATGCTTTTTAAAAATTTCTTTAAGCACACCATGACTTGGGCCATTTTTATGGCTCAAGTTATGTAGCTGCGCCAGATGGCAGTAGGACCCCAGGACTCTCTCGCACTCAGGATGGACTTCTGGTGGTAGAGATGGATCTAAATCTTTGCAGGCAAGTCAGTGACAAATGGAATTTTAAGGTAAGGCTGCTTACAAAGAAACAAACTTAAATAGGATATTAGAACAAACAAACTTTCATAATGATCATATGATCTTACAATAGTTAAAAGGCAGTCTTTTTTCTTCTAACAGTCCAAAGCTTAAATTGTTGAACTAATGTAACAGGATGTTCTGGAGGCCAAAGGCATAAATGGATTCACAAAAGGAATAGCCAAATTCAGGGAAACTAGGCCAATAGCTTTTAAATTAAAAACTTAGCCTTTAGTCCTTAAGTGCAGATTGCCAGGAGCTCTGAGAACTGCTAGGGGAAGTGTGTGTGGTTTCCTTACGCAAGGTACGTAGTCATTTGCCACTGAGCTGAGATGGGCCTTTGATCTGACCTAATCTGGTAGTTCTTTATATTCTTACAGGCCTTACTTGTCAGTTTTGGTGAAATTTAGTGAAAACTCAAGAACATAAGAATCTTTAAGCTTCTGAGAACTTTCTGTGTGCAAACTTCTTGCAGTGATACTCCCTGGATTTGTGGACGTGTTGAAGCCACAGAGAGAGAACTGTGTATATTATCTCGGAAGCATCCTAACCCACTTTTGAATTAATCTAAATCAGATTAAGACAACTGCAAGCCTCTCCACGTGGCTTTAGCAAACGTATTGCTATTTTTTTTCATTCTGTGGTAAAGCTAATTTGGATCATCTCTCCTGAGGGTATAATTTGGGTATAATTTGGATTTAATTTGTCCAGCAGCAGTGCTGGTTTAAGAAATTGCCACCTCAGCACTGCAGTTTGCTAACCCTCCAGTTGTGCCAGTACAAGCTATGTGGGGTGCTATATTGTATACAGGTTTAGCGGAGTGACCGGATTTTTTCTATTTTTTATTTTTTTAAACAAACAAACAAACAAACCACACTCTAGTTTCTTCTTTTAATCTGATCAAGTTTACGGCAGGCCCCACAAATAGTCTGTTGGAGCAACATAGAAGGCAAGCAAAAGGAGAAAAGAGATGGCAACTTCTTAAATAGGCTTTGTTGATGAAGAAAACATCTTGCTTACTTCTGTGGAAACAGGTCTTTCGTTCTAGTCTTCATTACTGCTAAAGACTAGAATTTTTTCCTATCCACTGTTAAGATCAGCATGGTTTCAATCCTAAAAAATTAGACCAGAACTCATGGCTAGCAACTATCACCATACATGGAGGTTCTTCAGTGACAAACTAGTATTTAAAGTAAGTAAACATTTTCAAGGAGTGTAGATTTTTGCACATAATGTTACTGTGAGCAGATGTTTATTTTATAGAGCTGGTTTATTTGGAACCATTTTGTGCATTACAATATAGCGCAATTTATAATGTGTTTTTATTTCCATTTGATGTAAGAATACAGTTTTTCTCTGGATTTGAAATGCTGAATAAACTTTTTTAGTTAAAACATATAATTTCTTAACTACAGCTGAATTTCTTTGGTAACGCTGGCAATCCATACATAGGGACTAAAGACAGTCATTCAGGTCGTCTTCTAGACAGAATTGCACTTGTTATTTTACAGATGTGTGTGGTAGGTATATGATTATCGACATGGTGAAAATAAATTGTAAATTGTACTGAAAGATTCCAAATTTTTTTAAGTCAGGCAGGCATTTAGTTTTGCTTTGCCACCAAAATCTGAGGCCCTTATTGCAGAGATTTAGTGTGTTAGGAAGCACGTGGAGCACTGCTTATGACAGCTTAGTAGGGGTGTCTGAACAAAAGCAATTGTATTGTTTAGGAAAAACAAACAGTAAAAGCAAAACACTGACTTTAGCTGTTTTGTATAGAATTGCTTATTTTTTGTTGTCTTCAAGTCTTGTGCTTTCAGCAGCTTAGTTTTATGTTGATGGTGTGGATTGCTATTGTTGGTCTTTTGGCACATAAGGCACAGCTGTGGCTTTTGTTTATATGACATGGGATATCTGTTTCCTTTTCCTCTTATTTGTGGCCAAGACAGGTAGTTTTTGATATGAGGGGAATGAGGAAGTATGAAGTCATCGTTTATCCACTGCAGAAAACCCTTGACAGCAAGTAGGAACCTATTTAACCTGCTCTGGTATCTGCAATTTGCATTCAACAATGCCTGAAAGGGATGTTAAGTAGAAAGTCTTTGCTAAACTTACACCAGCAACATTGTTAAACAAATTGTTCTCGTTACACTCTGGTAAGAAGAAGTAGTTCGCTGCTCTCAGAGCCAATGTTGTAGGCTGGGCACTTCAGAAGAGGATAGCACTCTACGTAAAGTGCTGTATTTCAGCCTCCTAGCCTACTGTATCACCCAGAGCAGTGATAGTATTTTGTATCCTTAATGGTTAAGGTAAGAGCAACCCAAATACCGTCAGTGGCACATATGCAGGCTTATTACTGGCAGCAGTGTTCATCAGTTGTCAAGGTCACAATGTGAAGGCGTAATTACAGATAAACTCCTTTGCCTTCATTTACATAACTAACTTAAATGGAATATTGTTGACACATAAGGAATTGAGTCCACCTTTCACATTAAACTTTCAGCTATCCAAGATAACCAAAATAGCCTTAAGTAATTAGTCAGCAGACATAACTGTCAGTGAAGGAGAGCTGCAAAGCAGGAAGGTGTTAAAGTTTTACTTTTTAGAGTGGAAACGCACTTCTATTCTTTTTTGGGGTAGAAGTACAGTTCTAGGCAACGCAATAAGAGTTCTTTTATATAAAGTGTGTCAGTTTGTCCTAAGGCACTGGAGGTCTTGCATTTTGAGTGAATTTATGATTTTACTTTTTGGGGCAATTAAATAATACGGCATCTTAAAAAAATGGTGGATATAAATATTTTCTACTGAAGTACTTTAATAGCTCACGAAAAGAACTGAAGCTTTGATTTTTCTTTTCCAGATGACTGGTAGATATGAAATGTATGCAGAGAAGCTCACTGAAGCAGTCCAGCCTTATTTTATACCCAATATAATCAAAGAGTAAGAGAGAGCATCTCGTTACAATCAAATATTACGTAACAAATTAAAAGGTACTGTTGGATGATAGCTTTACTGTGGATCACAAGTTGTTATTTTAATGTTGTTAATTTCCTGTAGCCAACTTTTAAATAATACAATTCAAAACACAATTCAAAACTGTGTTAAGTAAAATAATTGAAAAATGGCTTCTTGGTTGTGGGTTTCTTTGGTGACTTACACTAATGAGTCTAAACTTTTGTTCCTTACTAGAACTATATCCAGTCAGAACACATTGATATAAAACGATGATGAAATTTATTCAGTATTGTGTACTGCGATAGTTTGACGGAGATGATGAGTTCAGACAACATAAAAGTTGTTACATAAGCTTTGCATTGTGTATCTATTTACTTCTGCTTTCTAGTTTTTACCCTCTACCCAAATGCATAATTTAGGGAGAAAGGAGACATAAATTGTTTTCATCTTTTTTTTTTTTTTTTAATTATGAACTATTTGATGCAGTTCTGTTAGAGCTAAGTAATGTCCTAGACGTCCTAGTTCTTGAAGATTTGCGGGTACTGTGAAGTGAGACTACTGTTCTTTTCTATTTCCCTTTATACTATGTATTACAACCACAGCTGGACCAACGTCTTTGATGGGCTCCTTCAAGGTGCAAAAGTAGTGCTGTAGACAGATGCTTTTAATATCTTCAGAAGCTCAGTGCTGTGTTGTGAGGCAAAAATAGAAACAGCGGCTAAAGCATAGGTAAGGCTGATGCAGTTGTGTAATTTTCATTGTGAACAGAAAGCCATGGAGATGCTATTAGGGATTAGGCTGGGTAACAAAAACTACTTCCCTGGAGCTGCACTCCAGTAGGATACTCAGTGGTTGCAGAGTACATAAAACAGCTGTTGAACATACATAATAACAATACATTTGCTACTCACAGCTACTGGTGTATATTGAAATTTTGTATGATTCAGGTGATGCAGTAGGTGTTCAGGAAGTGCAGAATGAATACAATTTACAGCCTAGCAACTATGAATTTATAGCTGAAATAAATAGTTGAACTTTTAAATCTTTTTTCCCAAATTAAAATTTCGGCTGTGCCATTTCCAGTTAAGTATAGAACACTTATATACTGCAAGCATGTAACACTTACGTACAATGCTATGTAACACCTCTAAATTCCAGCATTTTTTAGAATAAGCTAGTTAATAAATGCACTTGTGAGATTATTTTACAGGGTTATCTGTGACTTTAAACCTTTATTGAGAATGGCTTAATTACAAATAAAAATATATTTATGTATAAAATCCCTGCATGTAAAATACCCCTTCCTTTGCTATTGACATCATGAAGGAAACAAAGTGACAAAACGTTTTCAGAATGAGTATTTTGATAGACAATCTTGTAATGGGAAACACAGTTTCAGAAAATGCAGATGTTCTGAATGCTTGCACAGTGAGCTGCTTCTTAATCTGAAGTTGTGTCATATAAATACTCAGTCTTTTCACTTGGCTTTTGGTTCTTGCTCATGTTTTTCATCTCTCATAGCTATCTTCCATCTGACGGCTATAAGAGATCCTGATGCAACAGTGGAGCTCTCCTTTTGTGTCTGTATTAGCTTTAACAGCTTTGTTTCTTTATCTTTCAGTTTTGTTGAAGTATTTAAACCCTGGGTACCAAACATTTAACAGTCAATATTGTTACACCTGTCTGTGCACTTCGGAACACTTAAGCATGCCCTTAAGTTCAAGTTTTATGTATAAGTTTGCATTTGGATAACTGAACCAGTATGAGGCTAAATGTCAATTACAAGCCTTTTGAAAGAATTGTTTTTATTTAGCTAACCAAGCCTGCTCTAAAATTAACCCTGTGGCAGTTTAATGGTATTGAATGACCTACCTACCTACCTGAAAATGCATGTATTAAGGAAGTACTCTGTCAGCCTGTAATTTACATACCTGTTAATTAGTAACATAGCTAATACAATCTCTCTGAATCAAACATCATTAATTTGGACTTGGACATAAAAATTCCCAGATCGGTAGCCTTCTGGTGACTTACTTTGGAGGAGTGGGAAGGCGTTTTCTGTAATAGGTTTTGTACCTTTTTTCTGGGATTCTGCTGGTGGCACTAATGTACTGGTTCTACTGCTCACAAATCACATCCTCATTTTTACTCATTTTGTAAGTGTAAGTGCCAGAACGTATTCCAACCTCACCAATGAAAAGCAAAATTTGATACACTGAAAATTTGTCACAGACTTTTTGTTCGGAACTTTTTAAAGGCTACTGCTTTTTAAATGTCTGTTACTATTTTTAGCCTTTGTACAAAAGAGCACTCCTGATTCTACTAAGCATACTTACTGAACACTTTCCAGATACTTTTCAGTAAGTATCAACAACTGATAAAATATTTTCTCTTAGAAAAATTTGTTACCATGCTGAAAGTAGATTCCTATTTATTATTTCCACCACTAAATAACAATGTCCTTTTACTGTTATTCCATGCAGTTCCAGAACTTGAACAGTTATTTTCCTAAAACCACGCCAGAGGTGTGAGATCTCTGTCTTAAATGCAAAATAAAACTTTGCTAGCTTCACATCAGTATTGATTTTTCTACCCACTTCAACATAGGCAGGACTAGAGATCAAGACTTGTAGGAAATTGTGATGGATGAGCCTGATTCTTATACTTTACAGTGCTCCTCAGCAAAGTAATTAAACCCATGAAAAGATTATGAATGGGCTGCTAGCAATTTCTCTCGATAATGTCTGAATACAGTTACTCCAACTTAATCCAAATACAGCTGTATTGTAAGAGCTGGAAAATCTGAGTTCCTTGTAGCAAAGAGACATTTCTATTCCATCTTTTCTTAGAGGGTCACTGCACTAATATCAACAGCAAAATTTGGCTCAAATTATGATTTAGCATTTTTAGTTACAATCAAGTATATGCTATCAGATATTTACAATTTACAGACAAAATGTATACTATTAGTGTGGATGATTATTTTCCATATTTGCTTAGTAAGTTTATATTTAGAATGGATTCTGCAGAAACTGGCCCATGTGGGTGGAATAATGTTCAGAGGTTTTTTCCAAAGAGCAATAAAGACTTCTAGGTACAAATAAAACTTCACTTGAACTTTTGAGGCAATACAGATCTCTGAGCAGTCATACCAGAGAATTTAGCCAAAAGAGATCAAGTTTGTAGTACAGGGGAACAATACCAGGAACTATGATTCAAAATTTAATGCAGCGGCATAAATGCTAAATCTGTGTAAGGTGATTTTGGTACATGGGAAGTTTCCTTAACTAAATGTGTTTCATTCCTATAGTGCAGACAATACTGATGAGCCAGCAAGGCATTTTATGTTATTTAAAAGTTAGTATCTTTTCCTTCCGTAATACCCTGCTGAACTTCAAATCCCTAGATATAGGATGAAGAAGCCCTTGATGCTTTGACAGAGAGAGAGAAAAACAGGTATTTTCTATTTTTTTTCCTGGTTTTGTTTACCTAAACCTATGCATGTATTACCAAGTGTTAAAGTTCATAAATTTGGTGTTTTTTTATCATGTGTTTAATTTGAAAATAAGCTTAAAGTGAACAGGCTCTGGGCCTGTATTTTAAAACTGCTACCACATGTGCAGTGTTGAAAATGAGAGGGGAAAAAAACAACAAAAAAATGAGGCATACCTTGCAAAATCAGATACATTATCAGGAAAGAAAAGGTAAAGACAGCATTGCAATATAGTCCTATCAATGTCTATAAAGCCTCCCTTGTTTAAGATCCCACTGCAATTCAGGAGGAAGGTCTCTGCAGGGGGAGTCCTGAGACAAGCAGCCAGCTGCCATGCAGGCTGCACAGGAAGGGACCAAAAGTATCAGGTGTGGATGTCAGCTGTCTGTGTAGATGAACAGAATATCTTCATCAGTGCCGTAACTTGTCCTGGCTTCCTCAAAGTTACTGATGCTGGTGCAGCATGTTCCTGTTAAGGAGGAACAAAATGTTACTAAGAAATTGGAAGAATTTTCCTGAGAAAGGCAGCTTCTACAAAGAAAAGTAACTAATATACAGACTAGACCTGTCAGCTTAGGCTACAGCTTTATTCAGAGATTTCCACCTCAAAGACAGTGCTCATGTAGTGCTGTAAACAAGTACTAAATTGGCCATCCTGTTACATTCTGAACAACAGTTCAGCTTCCCTCACTAACCCATCTGAAAGGCAAACAAGTTTGCTAGAATGTCTATCTTAATGCCTTAAGTAAATCACAGCACAAAATGCAGCACTGATTTAATTTAATGTGGCAAAACCCCTTCTGACAAATTAGTTAGTGATGCTTGAAATACCTGCATGCTATTAGGGGAAGACCAGCTGTGGCTTTGTATTTACACATTACACATCAGTAATGCGGTGGCTGAGAATCCACCCAAAAGGAACAGGCTACTCACGGTCAGCATAGGCAGGGTTGTTGTAGTAAATACTCCCTGAGGCTTTGTTGTAGCCACATAACACAATGAAATGGCCCTGGTAGTCAGGATTCCTGCAGAAGCACTTCTGTCCAATGGGGAGGAAGCAGCAGTATTTGACAGGACTTGAGCAAAGATCACACAGTAGCAGGACTGCATTCACTAGGACAATGGCTACATGACCTTGGGACAGGTGGTTTTGGATGTCTTGAACAGTTACCGTGCTGCAGAAAAAAAAAATCAGATAGGCTTATTAACAAGTTTAGGAAAGAGACTGGTATACAATGAAGTGTGTGATGATGGCCAGTACTTAAGACGTGCAGTTGGCATCAGGTACGGCTTTTTGCTGTTAAACCCTGCAGGATTTGCTGCAGACAAAGTCTGACAAAACCTGTGTCATTCAGGGCCTTTTGATCTAATGGCTGCTACTGAAGCGCAGAGCAACAGCTCTGGATTCTGCAGCAATATAAACTGCAGAATGTATGAGAAGTCCCAGAGAAGAGTATTAAAGGAGTTGGCAGCTCATTCAGTAACTTTGAGAGATTTCTGTTGTGGGAAAATCATAAGTAAAGTGTTCTCTCCTGCTCTTAGGAAAGCTTATCTCTGAAGCACCAAATCTTTATTGACTGAGTAGTTAAAGATCACTAACCAACTTAAGACATGCCCAAATTTGCCTCTGTCACACAGGAATGTTTCTCCCAGTTGCAATTTTGGACTACCTGATGCTCTTGAGACTTTATTTCTATAGTACCTCCTACAGAGAATGAGTATTAACCAAACATAACCTATAATCTCATCTGTTAAAAGCTGTCCATCACTGAGGCAGGTGGTGATGCATATGCATTAGAAACTCATCCCTTGGATACATTCCAGATGTCCAGGCTGTGTGCACTAACTCATGTGCATTTTAATCTTTTTCAGTTGTTGCTTCTCCTCTTTGATGACTCAGCCTCAGTACTGCACAGGTAGATATGCCCTCTGTCCCTGCCTTGATCAAGGCCACAATCTTAAGATTGCTAAAGCAAGATGGACTGTCCCATCACAGCTCTAGTTAAACAGATGGTGCCATACAAACTCTGTGTATGTTAAAAAGGACACTTAACTATTCTGCTAAATTAAAGTTGCACTGCAGCATTCAAATGCTGTTGTGGCTGCCCTGTACCCTCTCTTCTTTTCTTACTCCTAATCATTTACCCCACTTCGACAATAGAGATCCAAATCCAACTTCACTATAAAAAGGCATGCAACTCAAGTTGAGCACGGATACTTAGTTATTTCCCATGTAGAATATCACTGTTGGTTATGAAACAATTCTGCAGTTTTTCCTCTTCTCGTGGGTTTGCAGCTCTTTCATAGAGGTTCCTTATTTCATCCTCCCCTTGCCCAAAAGCTTGTATGCTAGCTTTTTCTTTGTGCGTCTGTGTAGGAACAGAGAGCTATAACGTTTGCATAGCTCTGGGAACAATGGGTTGTGTGCCCACGTAGCACTCTCCTTAATTCCAACAATGGCCAATTAGAGTGCTGTAGGCACTCCCTACTGGGTAATTTTAATGAATAATCAAATTCAAAACATAAACAGTAGTCAACTCCTGTCAGTATTTTCAAATCACTTATTCTGTGTCGTGACTGTTTTTCCTCAAACTTCATTAACTCTTGATGTCCGCTTTTTTTTTTTTTTGAGACAGATATGGTAGAAATACTCTGCAATTCACAAAAAAGGCTTAGGGCTTGATTTTGGTCTCTTTTACCAGTTTAGCTTGGTGACTCCAAGAAAAGCATGGGGCCCACAGAATCTCCAAAGAGAAGGAAAGAAAACAATAAGCTTACCACTTCTCCACCAGCACCTTGCAGGCTTTGGCTTGTGCAAAGAGCTGATTCACGCGATTCTCTTCTGTGTCAAAGTGCTTCCTGTAAAACGACTGGAGACAATAGACGTTATGAACTGGAATGATGTTTGCCTTAGGTAAGCCACCAGTTACAATCCCTGCTAGCAAGGGCCTGCATAAATTGGAGATCTGGCTACGGGACAAGAGATCTCTCCCTCAGTTCCTTGGTAACAGGATGAGGATTCCTACTTTAAACTCTTAAGTTTAAATTCACTCCTGGTCAGTTATTGCTGTAATTTCCATCCAGTGGCTATTCAACTGCCTACACGAAAAGCCTGTCTGGTTCGTACTGGGCAGGAGCTTGCATTAGAAAAGCCATCTCCAGTATAGGCCCTCACTGGCCCCCTTAGCAGTGTTGAAGAGGCCAAGCTCTCAATGGACATGGAGGCCGAGTTCCCCTCTCACCTCTAGAGGTGGTTCTTCCAGGTCAGGGCTGAGGCACGGTGGTGGGGAAAGTGTGGAAGCTAGCACTGCTCCTGCCCAGGCTGTACCTGTTCTGTAGATAAACAGAGGGCTTCAGTCTCCAAGGCTGTCAAATAGGCTGGAACCTTTCATGAGCACTATGTGAAAACTTTTTAAACAATTTGTTATGGAATAAAGATGTCAAATATCTGGGATCATATCTAGCCTCGGCTTTGGAACTGATTTGTGCCCGTTTTGGCAATACGCAAACCTTGTTTACAGGAGCTGTGGTTAACTGTCAATAGCACAGCAGAGCTTTTATAGCATGACATGCAGGGCTTTTAAAACTGTCTGCGGTTTCCCAGCAGATAAGAATACTAACCTGATTTTTGTAGCCCTTGTCCACTCCAAGCGTCTGGGTGCAAAATTTATGCTTAACACCAAAGTGCCGCATTAGGTAGGCCAGGTCAATAGTCCAGATACTCTTTGTTAACTGGAGTTCCTGGATGGCTTTCTGAAATTCATCATTGTCCAAATGATTCAGGTACCTGTGGTATTAGGAAAGGCAGGGGAAAGGAAGCACAGATCTTAGGAGAAGCAAAACACACGCTCTAGCCCAAGCCTCCACATCACAGGACGTAAAAACTGAAACAATGGGCTTGGCTAAGAAATAACCAAAAAAAAACCCCAACCCACAAAGGAGCCACAAATATAAGGGAAGGGAAGGGAGTAGGGAATATTTAACTGGATTTATTGCTGACTTTTTTTAATTGGAAATGTATGGGTATCTTGACTGTTTTATAGTGCTAGAAGTGTTCAGGTGCTGTACAATAGGCAAGCTATACTGAGCAAGGATGGAACTCTGTCCTGAAGGGCTTACAGCCTAAATGTACAAGCATATTAGAGCAAACACAGAAAGAAGTGTTAAAGACTAAAACTTGCTTCACACAATAGATGGATTTCAAAAGGAGGAACTGTGAAGGAAGTCGCTCAATATTCAAAGGAAGCTCGTCTTAGGCACTGATGGCACAAAAGGCAATAAAGGGGAGATGAAGTCAGGAGGAAGCTTGGGACAGGTTGCAAAGGGGTGGGGAAAGGCAGTTACAGAGAGTTCTGGAAGTCAGAAAACAAATGGAAGTAAAGGAAAAAAAAAAAGGACTGGAATTGAGGATGCAGGGCAAACAAGGTCAGATCAGCAGGGTGAGAAGATTAACCTTAGAAGCTGAGTTTTGGGCAGACTGGAGTGGCAAAGAGGTAAAGGGAATAAAGAGGCAGAGGTTACAGTAGTCAAGATGGGAAATTACCAGCACACGGACTAACGTCTTGGCAGAAGGGATGGAGAGAAATGAAAATCTTCTGCTTCATATCTACTAAGTGGACATCTAAATAGGTATTTCTCCTGCACCTAAGCTCATGTTCCTCTGTGGAAGGAAAGAGGAGTTCAGCAGGACAGCTACTAGTTCAAAAAAAGAAAAAACAAAACAAAACAAAAAAAAAAAACCCAAAGGGCAATACAGTGCATTGCTTTGAAGTTGAAACTATTCCTGGAACAAAAACACTCATCCCACAGATCAGGGGCTCAGCAGGACAGAGGCAGTATAACCTCATAGACTGGGATACACCTGCCCATCACTGGAAAACACAGAAAGGAATTAGCTGAATTGCTGTGCTAAGTATCAGTTCTGATTTATAACAACAGGAAAGAGGGATAACTTTTTATTAGCTTATGCATGCCAACCTGCAAAGTTCTTAGAGCTGATCAGATATTTTGCATCTGCCCAAACAGTCAATTATTCAAAAGGGTCTTAAGTTCATCTTGGTTTATATTCTCCCTTGCTCGTGGTAGAGAGCTGTGCCAGGCCCAAGCAGCAGCAATTGCCCAAGGGTACCTGAGACTGCGTCATCTCATAAGACTATGTTACACTCACAGCTGCTTCAACACACCTCTTCTCCTTGGACGCTGCTTCCCACTACCCCTCTCCCGTGGGGACAGGATTTCCCACCCATTCAAACCAAACCAGTCACTTACTGAAGCACCATCCTGGAGCAGGCCAGCCCGCAGTCCCAGTGGTACAGCTGCTGAATGACTGGCACTTTCAGTTGGATGCAGTCAACTGTAGTGGAAACACCCCATTGTGAGTAAAACACGACAGATGTCATACAGGAATACAGATCCACACAGGAATGTTTTTTCCATACCTCAGCATTAAAAGTCAGCTTTTCCTCAGTACTATAGTGGTGGAAACGTAGAAACATTTTTTTTACTTTATCTGATTGGCAGGGATTTTTTATTTTCTTAGGGAAATGCAGGTTTGATATTTCTGTACAGTTAAGCATTTGGTTTAATCTCATCCTCGTTTATTGCTCTGTACCTGGATCACTCTGCCACATGGTCAACCCCTTTCTCCTTGGAAGTTTCATTTTATTCTTTTTGGTGGGGTGACATATCCACCAGCCCCTAACTATGAAGCTCTATCCCCCTCCTACATAACAGTAGGTAAGGCACAGGCATTCACCTTGTGTCTGAATGTATTTCTGTGCCACAAAAGGTGTGAAACCAAACTGTGAGAAAACAGACACAACCAAGATCTCTAGGTGTTCATCTCTTACAACCTCCACAGATTTGAGCCTTTTCTACAGATACATTTTTCCTCAGGGACTGTAATTTATGTGAGTAATTTTAGGTTAACAAAGCTCACAGATGGCACCAGTTGGCCTTTTGTATTAACCTCCTCAATAACTCAACAAAGGGAGAGGGAAAAAGAACAATCTTTACCAAAGGGTCCCAGAATACAAGTAACTCCATCCCTCTGCCTCAGTTTTTATTTGTATAGGGTTGGCGATGTGGTGGCTTCAGTTTCAGAAAACGCCCTTACCACCTGAAGGACGTGAAGAGTTGTTTGTGCCTGTTATTGCTACCTCAATGTCAATCAAAGTGAGTTAATCATAAAGGGCTACCTTTGATCTAGAAAAGACCTTTGAAAAGTTTTAACACAAGGTCAACTATATTTTAAGATGGGAATAAAAATGCATTTGACATTATGTGAACTGGCCTAGCTTTGATGTAATTGTATTTATCTAAATAGTTTTATAAGTTTTAGAAGTTGTTTGCAATCTTATTTTTTAAAAGGCTATAGCCTACCATAGGAACAAGCCAATAGAGATATTCTGGACTCTTTCCAAATATTTTTTCATAGTTGGGCTGCTGTTTAATCATTACTTTGAAGAGTGGCATACCCTTTGGTATATCCAATCCTTTTTAAAAATCTATATTAAAGTGCTCCTAAGTATCCTAAATAAAAGAAAAAAAAGAATACCCAATCCCTGGATTCTCCTCAAACCAGGATCTGTAAGTATTTTATCATCTTTTTTTTTGGCATGTTATGATTCTGTCCCCTTTCTGTTAATACCCAGGGCCTCTGTCAAGTCCCAAGATTAACTGAAGCCGTACATGTTTTCTACGTGAAGACTTCAAAGGGTAATAACTTATTTTGTTGGATGTTCAGCTTCCACTCACTCATCCTGTTTCCCAACAAACCCAGACTTCTGCAGTGATGACTGTCAGCTGTCCCAAGATAAGACCGAAGCCAGCAGACGCTGTGGCTGTAAATAACACTGAAAACGCCTCTCCGGTTTGCAGCTCCTCGGCGCAACCAGCGATTACCGGGAGCCGGTAATCCCGCGTTATTGTTGCTGNCGGCTTCGCGGCTCGGGGAGGGCGGGGGGGCCGCCAGGGCCTCCCGGGGGGGACGACGCGGCCAGACCCACCCGCCCTCCGCCGCGGGCAGGGCCGTCCCCCGGGCTCCCGCCCCCGTCCCGCTGCGCCAGGGCCGCCGTCCCGTCCCCCCGCTCCCGCCGGGGCGCCTCGAGGAGGGCTCCGCTGCCCCGCGCTCCCCGGCGGCAGAGGGAAGGGCTGCGGGAGGCGGCCGGAGG
>VZSZ01009532.1:688999-727324 GCA_013398815.1 Ibidorhyncha struthersii
AGCGTCGGACCTGCCCGGCCTCCCCGGGGGCTTGCGGGCTCCTTGTGTGCCGCCCGGGCCTGAGGGGGCGGCCGCAGGCCTCGGGGGCTCGGGTGGGCCTCTCGGGGGTGGGCTGGCCCGGGCCGGGGCCCTCCTCTACCCCAGGGGCAGGGCTGAGGCTGGGAGCCTTCGAGTGAAGGAGGGCGGTGCGGGGGGCTCGCTGGAGCTGCCGTGAGGTGTGCTGGCTGGGCTCGGCTCGGCTCCCTCGTGATAGAGCTTGTCGCTTAGGTGATGGGGGTCGGCGAGGATGGCTGTGCTAGCCACAGGTCCAGCTTTTCTCGTCGGCGGTCGGCCTGGCTGTACCGTTATGGGATGCACCTGGGGCCGTTTCTCTTTGAAGTGCACCTGGTTATACGAGTGGTCCGTTATCTGGTATTTACAAGTGAATTTCCTAGGTCAGAGGAGACCTGGAAAAGGCTTACTTTTGCTGCTCTTTTAAGTCTTTTCTTCCTATAGTAGTCTTTCTAGAGAAGTTTTATTAATGTGTTGACAAAGCATATGGTGTGTTTGGGCAAGAGAGAAAATCAGCACTTTACACTGGGAAAGATCATAGGTTGCGTAGGTAAAACCTAGTCTACAGCTTTCTTTGTAATTGTGTCCTATGTTTTTTCTTGTCTCAGGTGTAGAGCCACAGCACTGCAAACATGTCAATTGGAGTGCCAATTAAAGTCCTGCATGAGGCTGAAGGCCATATTGTGACATGTGAGACCAATACAGGAGAAGTTTACAGAGGCAAACTTATTGAAGCTGAAGACAACATGAATTGTCAGGTATACCTGCTTCAGAAAGATGGAGGGAAGGCTACCTGATGTCTGCCTGGAAAGGCTGATAACTGGTTTATTGGCAGCTTGATTAAAGAGCATTGCTTTTAGTCTTAGGATTAAGAAAATTGCACTAGGTTTTAGAGTCGGATTGGGCATTCCTGTCAGTAATATCAGGGTTCTTAAGATTCTGTTCTGTGAACAATGTTTCTGCTGGAGTTGTTTATTTAAAGCTACTCAGCGTAATAATAAAGAAACCTTGATTTAAGAAACAGAAGCTTTTTTTAACACACTTTACTTTATTCATCCCAAGAGGGCTTGATTTTGATTGACTTTAGTCATTGTTGAAATCAAAATGCTTCCTTAATAGTTAGAACAGTTAGTTCCTTAATAAAGAACAGCTTTATTAAAACTGGTTCAATATGAGAAAAACAAACTAACAAAGCTGATAAAACTAATTTGCAAACTGGGGAGAAAGCAAAAGTCCTGGGCCTGCTTGAATAGTAACAGCCTTAGGAGGATATTTAAATGGTCCTGGATGTCTTGTGTCACAACTCTAGTTGAGAGAGCAGTATCCTTGGAAAGTCTTTGGCTCTAGTACTTGAATCCTGGCTGTGTATTCTGCAGGTGAGAGAAGTAGAAATGTAGAACAGGATTAGAAGCCTCTGAGTACTGACTGATTTTTTTTTCTAGATGTCCAACATAACGGTGACATACAGAGATGGACGAGTGGCACAGCTTGAACAGGTGTACATCAGAGGGAGCAAGATACGTTTTCTCATTTTACCAGATATGTTGAAGAACGCTCCTATGCTAAAGAGCATGAAGAATAAAAACCAGGGGTCTGGAGCTGGGCGAGGAAAAGCAGCTATTCTCAAAGCTCAAGGTGAGTACAATTTGTTTATGGTCCTGTGTCTGCTCCCCTCCCCCCCCCCGTTTTGCTGTAGAAGGACTGGAAAACTATCATCTCTATCACTGAGGAAACTTAAGCTGTAAGAAACCGAAAGATTACTGGTTTATACATTGTTTTTCTGTATATTCCATCTTATGGCAGGAGTCAAGACCCAGACTGCCCAGTTTAACTGAATGTGTACTATTGATGCTACAATAATTTAGATTATTTATTTAGAGTAGTCTTGTTAAACAGAGGCTTTATATAAAACTTCATCTTCTGTTTTCCAGTGATTGTGGCCACTAGCTGTTTGGAATACTTAGGGAAGCATCCAGGTGTTCTTATTAAGCTTTTGTAGAAAAACAAATTCAGATATCAAGGAGGTACTTAAACTACTTGGGAAGCTGTAATTATTAGCCATTCTGTAGTTCACTCTCATTTGTGCCTTCCTCAGGGGAACAGCCTAATTACAACAAGATTGAGTAATAGTCATGGGCTGCAGAGTCCTTGCTTAACTTTAGCAAATGCAGTAAGGTTATGTGGGGGAGTAACACCTGCTGAAATGTATTGAGTTCAGTTGCAAAACCCTGCGAGGCTGTGGGGTTTTAAGTCTCTTGGGCTACAAATTTGTGTGTCAGATTAGAAGGAACACAAAGCATATGAATATTCCACTGCATCTGTTCTAAGTAATAAGACGGTGTAACCATTAGTTCTGGTTCTTCTCACAGGAAACTTTTTCCTGTGGTGTCTCTTTCTGAACTTCATAGGACAGCCTCGCTTCCTTGCTTCTAAGCAGGAGACTTGGAGTGTTGTTTATGTTTCACTTGTTGGTTGTTGAGATAAATATGCAGTTATGTCAAATCCATGTCATCCCTGATGTTTTCTTTCTTCAGTGGCTGCAAGAGGAAGAGGCCGTGGTATGGGCCGTGGCAACATCTTCCAGAAGCGAAGATAATCTCGGTGTTGACCGACATGTTTTTTTTTATTAGGGGGTATTAACTTGGCTACATGCACACTGCTATCAGTTTTGTTTAATAAATGTTTCTGACAAAAACTTGTCTGCTCTTGTATGACAGGACTCCTCTTGGGCAAATACATTGTAGGTTGATCTCAAACTTAAAATAGCTTTGTCTGGAAAATAGCAGACTTTATATCTAGATTTGACTACTTGTATTTGTGTGATGCGTTGACATTTAAAGATCATCATGTTTCATTTTTTTTGTTTAGTCCTATTGTCTTTCATTCTCTAAAGAATTAGAAGGTATTCTCGATGATGAATTTTTAAATAGTATGTTTTAAAGTCATATTAGCAGCTGCATTTATGGAACATACTGCCAAACAGGGGCAGCTTTCTGAGAAGCAAAGCGCTATGTTCTTTTGCTTTATATGCATCTACAATAGATAGGTATATCTTCAGAGCTGTACACTGAGCTTGTATTTCTTGCATTTCTTATTTTTCTCTTTAGATGCAGGGAGAATTTTTCATTAGGAACACACAACTTTGATAGTATGAGTCTATATTTGCAGTGAAAAACTATTCTAACTCTTAGTAGTTCACTTGGGTTTTGTTTTTTTTTTTCTCTCTACCTAGGAAAAAAAGACAGGATACAAAATAGGCATTTTCAAGGATAAATTTGAAATGTTTTGTAAATTTGAAAAGTAGTGCAGGTGTACGGTGAAAGTCATAGAAATGGTAATCCATTAAATACAACTCTAATACAAATGCTAATCTCTTGAACATACCAGAGGATCAACTTTAGCTTTTCATCTTAACATTTATACACAGTCACAATCCTGCTGATCTGCAGGAAGCCAAATAGAACTTTATTTTGCTAAAAGTATAGTGTGGCTGACTTACTGACTTAAAGGGTTGAAATGTTGAATGTAAGACTTCTGTACCTAATCAGATACTTGCATACAATCAATTATCAGTCTGTACATGTATGAAAATACCTAGTGTTGCTTTTCTGCTCTGATGCTGTGAAGACTATTCCTTGTGTGCAGACATGAAAGTTGAACTAATGTATTAATTTGTTGAATTGTCTGTAAATAAAGCTGTATTTGGTCTCGCATCACTAGAAAAACCCTGCTACATGTTCTGGGTAGTAGCGATCCAAAATATTTGTATTAGAAACCATAAAATGTGTTTAAGATGTGTTTGAGCTTAATTACAAGAACATTTTAGTTTCTTACTATGCCTGGACTGAAGAACCCGTCCAAAAGCCAAAACAGCTTTCGCAAACCCCTACTTTAAAACGTGGTATGTGAGTCAGGTTCATGTAGCAGTAATGCTTTCCTGAAGACATCATTTCCAACTTAAAAAGAGCACTTTAAGGGCTTTAGTAATGGTATTAAACACTTCCTTGTGGAAATGTCATTTTTCCAATCCGCAGTCACTCAGAAGAGAACTGTGACTGATAACGGTTGATTGGGCCATGTCCCTCTGAGAGTATCCGTAAGATACGGGCATGTAAAACTGGTCTGTATGAAAACTACAGCCTTTCTAATCACTAGTGGTAACAGCTGTTTGTACTTTTTGGAAATTTAATAGTCAGTTTGGTTCTAGCTCTTATTAGGGGAGAGGCGACATCTTTTTTTTTTTTTTTTTTTTTCTCCTCCACGGAGTTTCCTCCCCCTGCCTAAGTAAAGGCTTCTGTATTTCTCAAGAGTTGATAAAGACCATCTTAATATCAACATGAAGCTGAAGTCTTTATACTAGATGCCCACTGAGACTGACATTTTTTAACATACAAAGGAAAAAAATTCCTGATACTGTGCCATGAGCTTCATGGTAAGAATTGAACTGTCTGCTTGTAGTATCCCATGCTAAGGCCTGGGATTTCTGGAAATTGATTGGTAGGTAAGAACAGATACTTCTGTTGATATCCACTGGCATTGCTTGTTGCTATAGAGCGGTACACAAGTTGTCCACTTCCATAGTCAGTAATATGGCCATTTGAAATAGATGTCTTCTATTTGCAGTCCTTTAACTGGTGTTACTGCTTTACTGCAGTTAAAGTTAAAAGCTTTACTGCTTGTGATTGTGTTGCTAATCAAGTTGGAATTTTTGTACAGTGGAATTACACTACTGTCAACAGGCAGAACAGGAATGGCGCGATACATGATGGCTTTCTGTATAACTTGAGGCAAGCGTCTGCTGCAAGATTCAGCAGCTAGAACTGCCTTCTCTTTCCAAAGCAAACACCTAATAGAAACCTGAGATTGATTAGTGCAACGATTAATTGCCATACGTATAAAATAGTATAGGATGGAGTGTGTGTGTTGAAGGATGGCAAGCTGTTCTGCTTAAAGGGTGTCATCCTGGCTAATGTACAGCGAGTGACAAAGGAAGTTACTGTTACTTTGTTCAGTATCAGGAGAGACAAGAGGCGTACTCACAATTTGAGCAAAGAGAAATCACTTTGCCATAATTCCTTTGAGTCTGCCTTCTCTTGGGTCTCCCTGTAACCTCTCCAGGAAACTAATGGTGAGGATTGCCACTTCTTTTTTTTGCTGGGACTATCTGGTACTTCCCAGCCCTCAAAACTCTGCTTCCTTTTTCTGTAAAGCCTCCAAAAAGAACTATTAATACATGGAAAAGGAAGTAAGCCACAGATGGGAGACCTGACTAAAAGTATTTTTGGAAGAGAGTCAGCGTTTTGCCAAGGCTGCGAATCTGGCCCATTGGCTTTGCATTTCACTGTTTCCTTCTGACTGTTCAATATCACATAGCATTTTCTGAAGGTTAGATGCCAGCTTCTTATGCAGAGGGCAGGGAGAAATGTCACCCATTTTAACCACAGACAGCTACTGGAATGGCAAAGGCTTTGAAACACTGAGAGGAAACATAAAAAGTATAATGGTTGAATGCTGTTTAAGCAAATTAAAGCTGCCTGGCAGTAACAGGTTTGTTGGGGATTGTTTTCACTAATGGCAATTGGCTTACCTTTGCTATGGCTTTTTAAAGTTCCTCTTCCTTCTTCCTGTGCAATGCCAGGCTTCTGTTCTCTCCGCTGAGACCTCCTCTCTTCCCTGAAACAGTTGGTGTGGCATTCAGCAGCACTGAGCGCAGGGGGATATCCATGAATTTCAGAAGGAAACAGGAACCCTCCCCAGCAGGTTTGACTGACAGAACAAACTCTGCAGTGTATCTGCTTTAAGAAGTTTCTACCCCTTCTGAGGTTTCTCAGACTCTATATTTGTGACTGTCCACTGGGCACTCAGCAATGACACTTTTTTAAAACTTTTTTTTTCCAACCAGTGTTGCCTTAGCTTTTAAGCTTTATTTAAAATACATAACATCTCTAATCCACATCAGCTTTGAAGAAAATACTGGATTTTGCATAAATGAAAAGCTGCACTGTGAATTCAGGTTGAGGCTGGGTGTAGGATGAACTGTTCACCCTCTTCAGAAAGAAAGATATTGTGAATCAGTATTGAAATTTTGAAGTTCCACATTGGTAGGAATTTAAACCCCAGCCAAGACAAACATATCACTTAGCAATTTCTTATTAGTGAAGTAAAATCTGGCCAGATTAACTGATATGCCAGTTCCAGTTTGTTATATGCTGCTTTGAAGATCCTACGTACAATGTGTGAATTATCCTTATCAACAGTGGGATAAACCAGAATTTCCTTCTAACAAACGATGTCTCATCCCACTAGATGGCTCTGTCGGTAAGAGAATGAAATACAAGAAGCCAGAACCCTCTGGAAGGAAAAAATGCAAGAAATGTGACTTCTACTATAAAATCCATGAACTCAGTGCTATTACAAACTCTAGCATGAAAATACTCAGCTTATTTTCTTTCCTCTTCAGTGTTCCCAGAGCGCTGGCTTTATACACACCCAGGTTGTTCCAGTTGTTGCCTGATGCTGTGTGTTTCCCTGGTGCTTGGCTAATTGGGCATGTGCGCTTAGGTAGGTTGTGCAGATTCCTCCGGTTCAGCAACTTAAGCGATTGGTTTCTCTGGGACGGAGGATACTACGGATAGATGCAGCTGTGTGTTTTTAACATCTGCCCTTATTTGTCACCTTTTTTTTTCTGTCACAAATTGCAGCATCTCTTTTTATTTTTTGCCATCCCTTTGTGTGTGGGCTTGTAAACCTCTTCCTATTCAGTGCGTTCAGGGCTCACTGTAGCTCCTGCTTTTGACAGAGAGAGGCAAGCCACTGGCCTGAAGCTTTGACATGAACTTGCCCCTTTGATATCATCAGTGTAGAGGCCTCTGAAGTACTCACGTGGGACAGAGAAGCTACACGGCAGCCATGTAAGATGATGTGTGGAGAAGCGCAGGCAGAAATTCCCCCAGTCTTCCTGAGACAAAACCGAGGTTGTGCTGTGGTACAAAAACAGAGAGGAGACCCTGATAAGAGCAGAGAAGAGTTAAATGGTTGGAGAAGGTACCACTTGAAAAAATTGCTTCGCACAGAACTGTAGGGACTTTTCCTTACTGACCAGGTGCTTTCATCCCATACCTGTGCAGTTCTGCTCTCCAGATGTGTGTCTAACTTATTTGATCCTAAGCTGTACTAAAAGCTGTACTTTTCTTTAGTTCGTTTTCCAAGGGTACTCTGCAAAATATCAGTCTGCAAGGTATTGTGTTATGACCGAGAGAGGCTGGGAAGGGATGCTAAGCAGATGAGATAAGTGGCAAGCTATGGTGTCTCTTCTCTGAGCGTAATTACATTCCACATTGTAAAAGCCCTTTTCTCCACGGTAACAGAACTTGGTTTATGCCAATTCTTAAAATTGCAGGAGAGACAGCAGCTACTTAATGCCAGTGAAAGGCAGAAGTAAAGGGATGTCGCCCCTAGATCTCCCATGCCCTCCAGATAACCTCTTCTCAAAGGGCAGAATGGAGTGGGAAAAGTGATTTTCTGGTGCTGGTGGTCAGGATAACTGTCCAGTCTGTATCTCTTTGCTACCTAAGCTTCACAATGAGCTTTCATTTAAAGTAGACATGTCCTATTTCCTCTTTCCAGTAAAATGTGAGCAAGGCTGACATTCCAGTGGAGTAGTAATTTGGCAAGGTAGCAAAGGGTGGAATTCTGAGGTCTAGAAGAAAGCGTCAATGATTTGGTTGCTTATTTCTCAGCCATGGGTCAAAATGGAGGAAGGGTTCTCCCAGGGTTCTTTGATGTTCCCATCCTGACAGAGGCAAAAATTTTGGTCTGGACTTGCACTTTATTGCAGCTAAGTTGATTTCAGGCAATAAGACCTGGTCTTCCTCCTCCCACATTAGATAAAGCTAACTTTATGGGCCCCTCCTGCCTTCAGTGTTTCTTTGGGAGGAAATACGGATACACCACATTTAAAGCATAGTACAGAACAGCCTTGAAACAAATGCTGATATGGGCAGTGTGCTGCAGATTACTTTGCAAGTAAGATGATACCATTCTCCATCTCCTCATCTGCCCAGGGACAGATCACACCTGCAGACAGAAGAGCTACCATATGATTACAGCATGCTGGTGCCTGAAGTAGCCAAAGCAGTGCTTGTCTGCAAGTATTTTCCTGGATCAAGCTGCATTTTAACTGCTTTGGGTGTCCTGTTGTTGCCTGGTCCTGTAATAATAGTTCTTGATAGTTTCAAGAGTACTTTGGAGGTAATGAATAGAGAAGTGTCACCCTCCTCTGCTCATGCTAACTGTTCCTCAAAGACTAGGGTGTGGGATTATTTAGCTCGGAGTGGAGGCTGACATTAGTGCGCGGTATGACCAGTAGGTTCGGGGTGCTTTTAATTCACCTAATTCAGACACTTAATGAGAAAAGTATTTTGGTTTTGTGTGTGAATTGGTTGTTCCTAGTAGACAGGCTATTATTCCTGGCACAGGACCAGTCATTGCATAAGCAAGTATTGTGCAGCCCTCTGCTGCTCAGCAGAGGCTATGAAAAGTGGAGATTTTCCAGCATCATTAATTCAGGGGAAAATGTTGAAGCCCTGGCAAAGAAACAGATTGTATCCAGAAGATGCGTGGTTATGCTGGGAGAAATGAAAAGAATGGCAGAAAAACACTATTATTGTTCTTTTGTTTAGTGAACTGCTTGCAGTGAACATTTAATTTGTTCTTCATTTTCCCTTGCCTGGGGACTTAAAATCTGTTGTCTGGTTGGGGATTTGCCCTATTTCCAGCTCAGTGGGGAGACACTAGTACATCTACTGCAGAGCAAACCACTGCTTGTTGTGAGGCAACACCCCTCATATTTTGTCCCTCGGTGCTTAAAATGTTAACAGGGAATGGGACAGAGCACTCAGCGGGAATATCAACAGCACTGGGCTGGCGATGCAAAGGGGAGGCAATGGGAATGTCTGGATTTGCAGGCAGGCAGTGTGTCATATGGAACTGTGCATTTAGCTTGTTCATGGCTCCCTGCTGTAAAGTCCCCGACCATCAGTTTCATGTGGGTTTTTTTTACAAAACTGTTACAGGTTATAAAGTTGTTGTCACCTTGCATTTCACAAAGGGAGATGGAGACCAAGCCACGGAGAGGTTCAGACCAGGATTTGAAGACAGATTTGGGCCCACAGCTCCTGCTGAATCCAATGAGCTGGGCACCTAAGTACTTTTCAATACCTATCCTTAAGTGACTGGCCTAACAGTGTCCCTGAAGCTCTGGGACAGTCTCCAGAGGCCCAGTGACCACTCTAACTGCTGGATCATCCCAGAAATTATGGCCTCTGAGCACTACCTCCCACATCAGTCTCCTCTTGAACAGTAGGCCACTTTGTGGTGGCTTACTGGAGTGGATATGTCTTAGGATATTCACGCTGCTTTGCTGCAAGTCCCTCAGTGGCATCTGGAAAGTGCAGTATTGTTGTTTCTGTTACAGCTGGTTTTTACCCTCTTTTCTGATTTCTCTGCTTTCCTGCAACAAACATCAATCCTCCTTGTTAGGCAATTCCAGTAAGGCCTGCTGAATCTGTGCTACCTTGATTTATTTTTATCCTCCCTCCTTAATTCTTCCTTTAATTTCATCCTTAAAGGACACGGACTGATGTTCCCTTCTGGAGAATAAGAAAATGTTACCTGTAAGTTTATAACAGCTGCAGGTGCAATCCTGCTGTGGATTCCTGTGCTTCTGGCAAACATGTTTACTCATGATAGGTAAAAGTGAAAAATGTCCCTGTGGAGAAGTGCTTTCAGGGAAAGACATGAGACTGTGAAGCTGGAGGAAAGTATACAGTCTCTGCCTCTGTTCTGGAGGTTTACAGGTAAGTTGTTTGACAGGATAGTTGTAATTCTTTCCTTGCAAGGATATGGGGAAGATAAACCACTGATCAAATTATTTTGGATACTGTGGTAAGAACACCTTGAAAATCCCTTTGTCCAGGTGCAACCAAAGATCATGATTAGAGGACTAGGCTTATTTATAACCCTCCTTTCAGGAGACTTGGTTCTGTTTTCAGGGTAGAAGTCTCTTCACCCCACTTGGCAGTAGAGAACAGACCTCTGCAACACAAATGTGTGTTGGCTTTGTATTCCAATTTTGAATGTGTTGACTGCAATTTACATCTATAAATAACAAAAGATTTCTTGTCTAAAATTAGGAGCTGTCCAGGTTGTTGTGTATGGGCTTTTTGGGGAGCGGGGGTGAGTTTTTTGGCGAGTTGGAAGTATTTAGCCCTCTTTAGAGACACAAGTCGGGCCACAACTGTTATAAGCCCATAGCCTCTTAGAGGTTTCGGAGTACTGCAGCTGATGGCCCTCAGCAGACACACTTGTGGAGCTGAGAATGTGATAATGCATAGACCCATGTGGTGGCATTTTTGTTTGCTTATTGGTATCTCTACAGTCTTCTAAAATCTCAAGTAGACTACAGGGTGAATAGAGGGTTCTTTCCCCCTGACACAATATCTAGCTGAGAAACAGAACTGAAGTGTGGAGATTTTTATTCTTCTATAACCAAAAAGGTGTTACTGTTTTTTGCTTCACAACTGAATGAGCTCCTTTCTGCATTAGTCTCATGTGTCTCTGGAGCAGCTCCACAGCAAGACTTTTGTTGCAAAGCTCAGTTGTTAGCCAATATTGTTCCTCTTTGAAGAACATTATATAAAATGCACATCAGAGACATCTTCAGAACCAGACAGGAGTGTGTCATTCTGCCTGCAGTCTTGTTCACCTCTTGCTTTTGAGGACAGTTTGGATACAGCAGTAGGGAGTGCTGTGGTTTGGGAAGAGAAGGAATGAATGCACATAGAGGAAATGTTGCTTCTGCCTCTCTCTGGGTATTTATTAGGTTGTGCTGTCTTTGCTTTGTCTTTTCACTACAACCTTTTTTCTAGTTAATGAACCAAATTTGACATGAAAAAAGTGGATGAAGCTCTAGGGAACTCATTAGAGGTTTTTCATGTCAGAATTTGACTTCAAATGCATAAAGTCTAATCCTGAACCTAGGCTGAGATTAATACCAGGAGACATGCTGAAGCCTCTGGCTAGAGACTGTTGCTGGGAGGGTCCAAGTAGCAGCTCTCACTTTACCTCTGCAGCCCCATTTAAGGCTTGCCTTTAGGGTGTGTTTCAGCTATCTCCTTTTGGAACATGATCCTATTCTTAGGCTGAAACTAACGCAATGGGACACACCAATCCCCCAGTCCAAGGGTTGCACTGGGGATAATTCTAGTAGCAGCCTTAGCTTTAGTTTAGGACCCTGATCCCCAATCCTGCTTTACATCTTGGCTGTCTCTCTCTAAAACCCAAGCCCAGCAATGGCTCCAGTTGTTTTCCCTAGTGGAGGTCTCCCTGGACAGGCTCAGGGCACCCAGCTGCTCACTCACTGCCCCTCCTCAACAGGGTAGGGAGAGAAAATAAGATGGAAATGCTCGTGAGTCGAGATAAAGGCAGGGAGATCGCTTACCGAT
Source organism: Ibidorhyncha struthersii (assembly GCA_013398815.1). Classification (NCBI taxonomy): domain Eukaryota; kingdom Metazoa; phylum Chordata; class Aves; order Charadriiformes; family Charadriidae; genus Ibidorhyncha; species Ibidorhyncha struthersii. The sequence continues at coordinate 700,555 of VZSZ01009532.1, forward strand.
CACTGTCACAGATAAAACAGACTTGACTTGGGGACAATTAATTTATTGCCAGTTAAAATAAGTTTGGATAGTGAGAAACAAAGACAAATTAAAACAATACCGTCCCACCCCCACCTTCTTCCCAGGCTCAGTTTCACTCCTTCATCCCCGACTCCTCGACCTCCCCTCCCCAGCAGCGCAGGGGGATGGGCAATGGGGGGGGGGGGGGGCTGTGGTCAGGCCAGAACTGGTTGTCTCTGCTGCTCCTTCCTCCTCACACTGCTCCTTCTTCCTCATGCCATTCCCCTGCTCCAGCCTGCGGCCTTCTCATGGCTTGCTGTTCCTTCAGGGCTGTCTCCCTGCTCCACCATGGTCACCCCACGGGCTGCAGGGGACTCTGCTCTGGTGCCTGGAGCACCTCTTCTTCCTTCTCCTCCTCCTCCTCCTCTGGCCTTGGCATTGCAGAGCTGTTTCTCACACTTTTTTTCCTCACCCCTTGCTGCCATGTGGCGTTTTGCCCTTTCTTAAATATTCTTTCCCAGAGGCGCCACCAGCTTCAGAGCTGGGCCTAGCTGGGCCTGGCGGTGGGGCCGTTGCGGAACCAGCCGGAACCGGCCAGAACCGGCTGTAAGCGGCTGTGCCCAGCAGGGGCAGCCTCGACCTCTCCTCACAGAGTCCTGCAGCCCCACCGCCAGCCCTGGGGACGGGCACCCAGCTCAGTGACAGCCACAAACACCCCAAAAAGGTGTTCTGGTGGGTGCACCCCGCTGTCCCCGCTTGTAGGAGATGAGCGACCAGAGCTCCTGCCTCAGGATGGCAAAATGTCTTCTCTCCTGTGAGACAGCTGAGGTTAGTAGTTAGGGAGTGCGTTTTTCCGGCCTGGCTTAATTTCTGTCAGCGGGAACAGCAGGTAGGAGCCAGGCATTGCCTGCCTTCCTCCTGCTTTAAAGAGGGTCCTTCTGTGTGTTACCACAAAGGATTTTCTTTATGGTGTTCTGAAAACAGCCAAAGTCTGGAAAGTCAGTGAGCGCCACCAATTTAGAGGCAAGTCAGTGAGCTAATAATATTGCTGAGGGACAGAAACAGCACAGCAATGCAACAACTGAGGCAATGCTGTCGCTGTTTCTGCTCCTGACCTTTCAGTTCAGAAGGTGACAAAATGGCCAATCGCTCCTGTTGTCCTGGTGCTGTTGGCAGCGGGCAGGCAGGAGGCTCGGGGGCCACCTGTGAGAGGCTGGCACAGGGCAGTCCTCTCTAAATTACTCGTATTCATACTGGAGCTGAGGGATGGGACAGCCCAGGGCAGAGACCTGGGCGAGGGGACCTTTCAGCTGGAGAGACCCTCTGGGCTGTTGCCTCTGAGTACCTAGTTGCACATCAAAGCTGTTTCTTTGGTGTCCTCCATTTTGCTCTCTTTCAACTGCAGTTTCTGAAAAACTAAAACCCCCCAAAACGGCTGGTAAAGTGAGCCATTTGGTTCTGACTTACTCAGTTATTCAGTTGCAACAGAGTTCAGACAAAGGTGCACATGTCAAACTGTTGGCTCTGCAAACCAAAAGATTTCAGGGGATCAAGAACAAAGCTCCACTCAGAAGTCTGACATGGAGACCCAAAGGCAGCTAGCTGCTAGTCTGGGGAAGTGCCTTTTCCCAGATTTCTGTGCCACGTTTGTGCTTGATGAGGCCCCATGTGTTTCAGGGGAGTTACACAGGTTGAATAAGGGCCATGTAGTTGTTCAATAGCTTTCCAAATGCTTCCCATCATTGTATTCTACCTGGGGCAGATTGCCTCAAAAATAGACTGGGAAGAATAATCCTCTCAGAAGTGGAGGAACTGGCTGATCAGTAAGAAGCAAAGTATCTATCTTCCACCCTTATGATATGCCTGCATGCAAGCTGAATAAACTTGATGCTGTAGAAAGAAACATCAGTGTGTTTGTAGTTCACTTGCTTTTGAGGCCAGTTTGGATGCAGCAGGGGGAGTGCCAGGCTTCGGGAAAAGGAGTAAATGCACGTGGAAGAAAAGCTGACTTTCCTCTTCACGCTTCTCCTCAGGAAGAGTTACTGTGTAGTTACTGTGTTTTGTGGGTTTTGAATCAGCATCACTGAACCGGAATGCTATCAAGTCAGAGAGGAACAGAAGAGATTCATAATCGAGTACTTAGTGTCTCAAAGTAGATCAAGATGCGGTCATGGCTTCCCAGAGCGCTGGCCTCAGCTAAGGGTGTTCCGGTCTATTTTGTTTTGTGAACTACCTCTTGGCAGCCTTAAACCAGCTATTGCGTCTATTTCAAGAGCACTTGTTTAATGCCAGTAAACTGCAAAACAGATTCTCTTGTCCATTGATAATTGTCCCCAGCTGCTCAGAGCTGGGGCATCAGGGCTTTCTGCCAGCTGCCCTTGAAGGCTATTATACCTGCTGTGCTGTCAAGATAGCGTAGTGATAGGAGTTCGTATTGAGACACACCATTGCCTCTTCTGACCTGTGAAACAAATGTGATCTGGTGGTGGACAGAGTGATCTCTAAAGGCAAATGTTTAATCCTCCCTTGTTTGCTTTCTTAAGATGAAACTATTTTGGCATCTTTGTCAGCAGCTGTCCACTAAGGAGCCTGTCAGCCTGCACCAAACAGTGCTACCTCCTTTATCTTCCAAGTGCTTGTGATGAGGAAGGAGCTGTAAGTTGAAAAAAGAGCCTTGGCAGTGCAGAAGAGAAGGGCCTTGACAGGTTTTGAACTGTGCGAAATAAAAATAGATCAGACAAGCCTGTGCTTCCAGCTGCTTTTTGCATCCTTACCTCAACAAAATGATTACCAGTTATTTAGACAGACTCACAGGAATGAGGGAGGCTTGTGGTGGCCTCTGTGCTAGGCACGTGCTACCTGGAGCATGCTAAGATGGTTGCCCTGGGTTTTGTGGTCAGAGTCTGAGGTAAAATAAAGGATGGAGGAGTGAGGAAGGCGTTGTTCAATCAGGTAGGGAACAAGTGCATTTCTGTTTGAGTGACTGAAAAGGTCTGGCCTGTTCCTTCTTCCCTCTGCTATCTGGCCCAATGGCTTCATTACTTGGGGTGCTGCTCAGCATCCCCACACGTGCACCTGCCTGTGGCTGGGCTGTGCAGCCTGGCTCTGCTACAGGTCTCTGCTGCCTGTGTGACCCTACGCAGAGCCCCAGCTGACAGTGCCCACCACCATTTTCAAGTGAGATGCTGCAGGTGCCCCTGGGAGCGTGCAAGAGGGTATGCAGTGGCAGATAGGAAACTGCCTACTGCGGGGGGTGCTGGGTAGGAAGCTGCTGCCAGCACAGATTGGTGGAGATGGGAATTCACTGTCTCATGTCCTGCCACTATGTGATTGCACATCTGAAAACGGACCAAGCAACCCGAGGAGAAGGAGGGGTTTTTGGGGGGTATTTTATAAAGCCTGGTAAAATGAGATGGTGGGGAGATGTGTCATGGCTTTGCACCTGATGACCGCTCCTTCCAGAAGACTACTTTTGAAAGGTGTGCTTAAACATCTCCCTTTGAGATCTGTTGTGAGACTGATTACCTGGTGGGAGGTCAGGGGTGGGGACGGGACTGTGATACTACCCTGTGCAGCTGCAGCTTCCTCTCTGCTACACAACATAGGTCCCATCGCAGGCTGTCCACCTGCATCCTGCACGGAGGGGGAGGGAGGGAGGAAGGCTGGGAAACTGCAGATGATGGAGATAGCTGGCTGTGTGAGTGTTGATACTGAGGTGTGTGTACTGCTTTAAGTAGCTGAGGTTACAGCCCTCCACCAGCAAGTATGGTACTGAGGATTCAGTATGACAGGGATCCATCTCTCCTGCTGTGTTATCTAGCAGGAGACAGAGGCTTACTGCAGGGCAGGCATCCCCTGATCTAGGAGCATAACAAAGCTGGTCCCTCTGGGTATCAGTGAGGAGACATGAATTAGCAGCTCATCCCTTTAATCCCCTTTGAGAGCCCTGAGCTTTCTCATTCACTGCAAGGAAAGGCTCATTTGGGTTGTGTCATCCTCTCTGGTTTGTGAACTCAGCTTTTATGAAAATAGCTTCCTCTGGATTTGGGGCCACCAGGCCATCTCCTCTGTAGGGGGGCACTAGGGCACTTCACAGCTCTGGAGCTGGAAGCATGCCACTGTGCTCCCATAGACTCCTTCACCTGTCGGTACAGTCAGGAGCTGGCAGGGAACAGCTGGGTGTGCTGTGATAGTCTCTCCACAGCTAAGCTGCAGCCCAACAGAGTTCATCCAAGAAGCAGTGGCAGTTCCCTAGGCCAGGACCTCATAATTTGCATTTACATGTATTTATTCACAACAAGTTCTCCATGGGGAGGTTTCTACGGCAAAGCAACCTAGTGCATATGGAGGAATAAACATGGATCCCACAGCTGCTCAGCTGAACCAGTCTGTTTCAAGCCCTGCTTTATCTTCAGCTCCCGGAGCTGCCAACTGGCAGCGAGGCATCGCCAGTGATTAGCACAGAATTCCCTTGCAAGGGGCTGAATGTCTCATCTCCATACTGCTGATTAGCACAGCTCAAACCAAAACCACAACTTTGAGCAGGGCTAGAAACAGACTGCACAGATCCTCCCTGGGGCTGGGCCAGGGACTCTGCAGGGAAGAGCTGCATCAGTGGTGGGCTGCACGCTGGGGGTCTTGCCTCATTTTGGGGGTGTGCTACTGTTATGGGAAAGCTGTGAAGATGGCTTGATGCAGAGCCTTACAGAGACAGCGCTCAGAGCCAAAGACCGAATGCTCAGCACCCCTGCTCCCTCTTTCTAGATATGCCACTGACTCACCAGGCAGCTCAAAGCCTTCATTTAAATGCTTCATGCCCGAGTTTTCTTCTTGGCACAGAGTGCTGCTCTGCTTAGACTATAAGAGTTTAAGCAGATCTTGCTGACATTTGAAATGCTTTTCATTTTTGCTGAAAGGTATTTTGGAAGGAAAACGAGAAAAAGAAAAAATTAATACCATCTCTTCCACAGCAGGGGAGGAAACAGATACCACACTGAGAAGGGAAAAATGAGTTCTGAGAAGAGAGGTAGGCGGTGACCTCTGGAAGCATCACGGCCCTTCCCCCAGTAATGGGAATGGCCACTTGAGCAGCTGTTTTGCCTTTTGCAAGACAATCTCGTGCTCCCCAAACACAGTCTTTGCCCTAGAAATTACTCCCCTTCTCCAGATTCACTAGAAGGGCTAAAAAGTGGGTTTGGGTGACAAGTGTGCAGGGGAGCACATGTTCCCTTCGCTTGCACCTTAGGTTCTGCTGGGGCATTTGCATGCCTTCTTCCCCATCCTCCTGGCCAAACATCATATTCTGGCTATCTCAGGGCCTTTCTCTTCCACCTCCATTGGGATGAGGCAGCTAGCACCTGGCCGTAGCCATATTTGCTTTACCCTGTTGTATCTTCTGCTCTTTTTTGGTGAGCAGGACAGAGACTTTACAACACTTCTGTTTGCAAGTTAACAACATGAAGGTTATGAAGTCCTGCTCTAGTGACTGGAGTGTGAACAGAACTGGGTCCAGCATTTGCAGTGTCAGGTTGTAATACTCAGCGCAGTGTCTCTAAACGCAGCTTTCTTCCTGTCCTGGTTCCTCAGGGGACTGGATTTATTTGGGGCTTTTAGCAGTTGATCAGAGACACCGATACCTTTCAGTGCCCTCACACTCTTGGTCGAAAGGGGATAAATCACTTGATAAATATGACTGATTTGCTCAGCAAGGAGCATGAAAGGTCTGTCCATTTCATGTGGATTTGTGTGGCTTAGTATATGAGAGTTGCTTATGTGTGTTCAGACTCCCAGAGAGAACCAGCAAAGGAAGGCAAATTTACCATTGTTAATTTAGGAGGGCCAGGATTTATATGGGTGCTTTTATATGCCTGGTTTCTTTACTTTTTAACTCTTTCAAAAATATATCTGCTCTCTGAATTCCTGTCAGGACACATAATTGAGAAGACTTGACTTAGCAGCTAAAGTCCAATCAGTTTATTTGTATCAGCACCTTGCAACACGAAGGGTGGAAGCCTACCACAAATGAGCACCCATGTTTCACTTTCCTCAGAGGAATGAACCACTTTCACCAATGTCAGTGGCACCTGCTGATCCTCTCCCACACTGCTCAGCACTGCAAGAGGACTCCTGGTCCATATTCTTGCAGTGTCTGGGCTGCTGGCTCAATTTGTGAACAACCCAGATACTCAGACTCTGTAGTGCTTCACGCTCATGTCCAAGAGAACTGTTTATTATGTTTACATAGCACGTGAGCAATGTGGAAAACGCTAGAAATATTGCATCAGTGGTTTGGTTTTTGGACAGCATTGGAAATGGTGATGCAGCTGCTCACGTCATGTCTTCATTACGAGGTATGCAATATGCCATGAGGAGCCAAAGCTTTGCACTTTAGTTTGGGAAGTGCCCACCTCTGGCACATTCACTGCTTGCTACTCTAGTGCCACAGTTATGCACTTAGCTGTCTGCTTTTCCTCAATTTCACTTGGAACTTGTAATTTTAGTACAAAAGCACAGTTTTTGAAACCAATCCTGCTAATCCACAAGACTGCTACCCCTCCCTCTCCTCCCCCCTCCTCCCATCCCATCCCATCCCAACTCATCCCATCCCCCATGCTCCCACCAACACATACCTTCTTCCCCTCCCTCTCACCCCGGTCACACAGCAAATATCCTGATGCTGCAGTTCCAAGCCATGCGTCCGCCCCAGCCTATGCAATCCAATGGTCTCTGACCAAGTCCCTTTGTTCAGATGTTAATACAAAACACACAATAGGAAAAAAAAACAAAACAAAAGGAGCCAGACACAAGAGGGAGACACACTGCCGGGCTCCAGCTCTGGTCTCTGAGCCCTTCAACTAAGCTCCACAACAGCTAGGCTCTTGGGGTACCTCCTTTAACACTCAAGGCTGCAGGTCCCAAGGTTTCAAAGGTGCATAGGAAAAGGAAGAAAGGAAGTAAACTACAAGCTTGTTTCTGTTTTAGGTTCCCCCCCATCCCTTTCCCTCAACCCAATGGCTGCTGGAGGATATTCTTGACTCCGACAGGTCTTTTTCCGTCTTCCAGTGAGACCCTGCCTGGGGACCAGGTTCACTGTAAGTCACTGGTTCCTCTCTGGAACATGGGCGATGGGTTTGGCAGTGAGGGGAGGGAGTGGAGCACGTTGTGGGGGGACAACAGGCTTTTGTCTCACAGCAAGTGGGGGGGAGATGTCAGGGAAGGCAAGAGAAAAGAGCCAAAGGAAGCTGGTAAAGCTTGCCCTCTGCTTGATGTTTGTACTCAAGACGTATTCTTGGAGTGGCTTCAGTGTGCCAGTGCTGGCCTGTTGTCCAGTCACCTCTCACAGCCCTGCTGAGAGAAAGCACGTGGCGGGGTGCTTCCTGCTGCTTCATCCTCTGGCTGGCTGCCCTCATGCCCGCTGGAGATCTCCGAGTCACAGTCGAGCGCCTCATAGATGGTAGGCAATGTGGTCTGCTGGCTGAGGCGCTTGCGCAGGCCCACAAGTAGTGGCTGAGGCATGGAGGAGACATCCACGTTGTTGCCGAGGTCAACCCAGGCCAGGCAAGGGAACTTGTTCATGTCCTTCATGGTGTCAGTCAGCTCCTTCATGGTTGCCCGCGTCAGTCGGTTGCCATTGAGGGAAAGGTGAGTGAGCTTGGGTAGTGCCCAGAGGAAGGGCAGCAGCAGGCGCACCATGTCATCATTCAGCTCGGTGAAGCTCAGGTCCACAGAGGTGAGGCGGTCCCCGTTGTTCTGCAGGTAGTAGGCCATGCGGTGGACATCCCGCATGGTCAGGGGGATCCCTGACAAATCCATGGAGTCCTGGCTCACCTTCTTCTGCAGGCTGGTCTTCAGGCTAGTGATGGAAAGGGGTAAAGAGAGAGATCATTAAGGGGACCACTCTCATCCATCTCTCATCCAAGTGACAGATCACTCGGGGACAGGGGAGAACTCATTAAGAACATAGGCTAGAACGTTAAGCAAAGGGTTAATGGAGCTCATTTGAGAAACAAGGACAAGGTTTGCACCTCTTGACAGACTGTGTCCTGGGGCTTTCCCATATATACTCAGCACTTACACATAAACTTTGCCAGAGCTGGCTAAACATAGGATGCTGAAGTGTCTTCCACTAGCACATTTCAAAGGGGTTGTCTGTATGTCCATGTACAGACACTCATGCATGGAAAGCAAAAATAACCAAGGCAAGCAAACTTTCCAAGTGCACTGGTTTGTACTGTGTGTGTGCCACATCTCCAGGTGAATGCCAAGGTCTGTTGCAAACAGACTGTGCTGCAGAGCTACTGCAGAGGACAGCAGTGTTAAAAGGCTGAGAAATGGATACTTTATCAGGAAAATAATCTACAGGCAAACTGCACTCCAGGAGTAGATTTACTGCATGTCCCTTTAAAAGCTGTCCCAAGCAGCACTTAGTCAGTAAGCAGTACCAGTGGCTGCCTATTTGGGTCTCTGTGGTCAGCAGATCATCTGGGATCTGCTGCAGCTGTGAGGAGGCAGGGAGGGCATAAGAGTGCTAAAAGAAAACTAGAGAGGTGGTTTCAGCCATTTCTTCTGCTGTCTGTTTGGCAAGTGGAGTGAGGAGGAGGTAGGCAAGCTGTATGGCAGGCAAAGCTGTGCTATGGGGCTGTTGGGTATGCAAAGGGAGTGGGATGTGGAATTTTATGATGGACTGTGGGTTTGTGAGAGTGCTGTAGGAAGTGGGAGCTGTGGGGCTATAGGAGCTGGTGAGGATATGTTGCAAGATTGAGTAGAAATGTGTGTTGGTGTAACATATGAAAACCTAATCCCTTAGTGTAAATGATATTAGTCTTGCTGTCCTTTTAGACACATCTAGATTTAAGGATATAGGAGCCCTAGTAGGACCCCCACACGTGTCATTAAACATGTGCTCAGTGGGTCTACAAGTGCCTTGTTGAGCTTGGGAGGAGCAGGGTGGGTTAAGAATTAACCACCAATTTGAAGGTCCCCACTCTTCCTATCTGGCTCTCTGTAGTGTCCTGCACGCCTGTGACACAGCCAGTCCCTGAGAGCAATGGGTACATGGGGACATGCAATTTCCTTGGAGGAGGCTGCAGCACCGCAGGAGCTCCCATGGCAGGTGAGAATATCCCTATGAGCCTTAGTGTTGCCAGGCCCTTCTGCAGTTGTGGAGAGGATGTGATGCTGCCTCTACAGCTTTGCTTCCATAGTATCCTGGAAATTTCAGTCCTTAATAATCCCCTATGAGCGTGTGATAATACAAGTGGATAATTGTGCACTACTGTAGACAACAGCCCTTCATGGACACATTCAACACTGACAAACCTGTAGCTGTGCTTCCTTGTAGGAGGAGTGCGAGGTGGAAACACCTCATGGCCTGCCCTGTCAATTCTTAAGCCCACAAATGCCTGCTCTGGGTTTAGCAGCACTTTGTTCAGGCTACTTCTATGTGTCCTTGTACTTCCTGTGGGAGTTTGCTGTGCAAGGCTGAGGCTATATCTGCAAGAATGCATTTGAGCTAATGAACTCTCGTGGTAGAGAAGTAATAACAGTATGGAATAACTTATATTCAGACCTAAAGGTTTAAAAGAGCCTTATGTATTACTTACTAAGTGTTTATGCTTTACACGACCCAGACTAATCCTCAGTGGATCATGGGAGGGGCAAGGGAAGCAGTGCTTGTCTCTACTGTCAAACAGCAGAGACTGATGTACTGGTGAATTATAATTGGCCTGAAAGCACACAAATGAGTTCTCCATAGGGCCTTCACTTGAATATGGTACTTGATATGTCTCCAATATCAGGGCCCCAGAGACAGGATTGTGAAGGATTAATCAACCACATTGCTTGTAGCAGTGGTGCAGTTCTCTTTGCTGCAACAGCAGGAGTTGTGAACTGTGCATGCTGCATTCTGGATGGCACTGGGCTAGCCTCCCTTTTCCTGCTAATCCAAGGGATGCTTGATAATCAGCCCAGGCTGCCTGGGAGCTGTATTTCTTCAACTCTCCCAGGAAGAAAATGTATGCCTTTTTTTTTTTTTTTTTTTTTTTTTTTTTTTTTTTTNTAGTTTGTCACCAACCACTGGCAGTGGTGTAGCACAGTCTACCATAAAAGAGGGTTCAACCTGTATAAAATCTGTCAGGGACTGGCCTCAAAGCTGGATGTGTCTTAGGTCTTCTCTGGCACAATGTCATCCCTTTAGCTGTGCTAGATGTTTACCTGGGTGTTTGATATGGAGTACTTGTTGTTCCAGCATAAAGAAGCATCAAATGCACAGTGGAGGTGTGCATTCATATTGGTCCGATTAAGCAGGGAGAAATGAATCTTGAGTGTAAACCTAACTGCACAGGGGAAACAGTCCCCTAAATCCAGCAGGGGCTGGTACAAGAGACAAGACAGAAGCCTTCTCTGGCCTGTATTGGTTTAGGGTAAGACTTTGTTGGGGATGTGAGGGGATACAGGATAAACAAGCATAGAAGCAAGCCTATAATTACTTCAGTGCCTGTTTTGTGCAAATACAGCCTATGGCTCCTGGAAATTCTCTTCCAAGTGCTGTCAACCCATGGCAGATCCTGGTGGGAGCAGAAAGGAGACATAAACATAGGGCACGCACTGCCGCCCCCCCCCCGGCCCCAAGCCTTATCTGAGTCTGTGCAAAGCCTCCTTTGACCTTCCTGCTGTAAAGGTATAAGGAACAAGCCTTAGAGCTTCTAGTCTGGGATGGGAACCAGGCTGGAGTGGGGACCACTGGAGGGCACGTCTGAGCTGACACCGCTCCCTCTGCCGGGCCTCCGCATTCAGGTGCCGTTTTTCCTGCTGTGTCTGCAACAGCAGCTTTCTTAATAGGGGGCAGCTTTGAATGGCTCTTGGGGTCCCCTTTTGAGCGACCTGGCTCTGAGTGCAGACAGTGATAACTGAGGGAAAATGTCAGAAGCACAAATGCAATGTGCTTGTCTGTCTCTGCCTGTTAAGCTTCCCCTCCTGTTGACTGCTATGCAGTGACTGCAGTAATAAGTCATAGATTGTGCTCTGGCCAGAGCAGGTACCTTCTGCTGTTCTCCCCAGCAACAAGCCAATACCCCAAGGAGGCCTTAATCAGGCAGACAAATTATCTTCCTGTAATTGATTCTCCAGACTGGACGGCTCCTGGCTGAATATGCTTAAACCCTTCTGCCTCCCGTCCTGTGCCAGGGCCCTCCCTCCCTCCTCTTGCTGGCTTGTTTTTCTTTCCTTTCCTGTGTTTTTTGCTGCTTCCTTTTGCCCTCATTGCTGTACCTGCCAGGGTGACTCTGGGCCTCCGGTCTCAGCACTGTGGGCTCCTCATGTGTTTAAGTTGCTCTCTTGCCTGTAAAAATGCCTCTTGTAGGGATGTGTCTGTAGAAGCCTTGCCCTGGTGGACACAGCCAGGCTGCAGCCAGGCCCTCAGCTCTCTGGTAAGTTCTGAAGCATGAGACCCGATGCCTTGCGCATGCTTTGAACCCTAGCAGCTCTCCTCCTTGCCTCCTTGGTGTTCCTGGGCAGCTGAATACCATCTCTGGGGCAGGGCACAGAATAGTTGACCACTCCTTGTCCTCTATTGCTTTAGAAGTAAATATATCTGCTGTCAGAAAAGGGACAGGGAGACGTGGGTAGATACTTTACTCTGAATTATCTGACACTTGGTTTTAGTTCTTTTTCCAGCTCTGCTAAGTTCTATTTCTCTTGCGGGGGCGGGGGGGGCACAAAACACAGGACCCCAGGCTCTCGGACACTTCTGCAGCAGCTGAGACAATGCCAGGTTTATTTCCAGGGAGATGGGTCATTTATTATCCCTTAATTTCTGCAAGTAAAGTAGGCTTAGACTACTTCAACTGCAGAAGCTTTTTTCTTTGTGTGAGACAAAACAGCTACTTAGTGACATGGCTCTTGATGCCCATGGGACTTGTGGGCAGAGGACTGGAAAGCACTGGAGGCTGGATTAACCTAATGCTACTGCAACTAGTGCTGTGTGTGGGTTTGTAATTGTGGGGATTTGCATCTAACAAGAACCTGGACCCGGGATGCAGCCTGTGTTTGTATTATCTGCAGCAAGCTTGGAGAGGAAACAACTCCCTCAGATGCTGGAAAAACAGCTGCAAGTGAGAAATCCTGTGAAACTTTGAGCAAGAAGCAAGGGCAATCAGAAGCCTGACCCCTACTACCCACCTGGAGCTAGATGCAGCATCCAGTGAGGAATGGTGCCTGCCCATCCTCCTGTTTATAAGGGATCAGTGCCCTGCTTGCAACCCCTGTCCAGCCCTGCTGAAGGATGAGAGCTCTTCTAGGTACATCTCCTCCTTGTTTCTCTCATGTGAAACAAGTTTTCCCTTGCATGTTTCCCAACTCCCTCCTTGGGGTCTGGCCTTTCTCCCACTGACATGCAAGCAGCCTTCCTTCCACCCTCACTGTGAATTATCCCTTCCCTAGGTGCCAACTTTACTCTTCGGTGGGCATTAGCAAGCAGTCCCCAGGCTGCACCATGAGCCTGGCTGTGTGAGATCCACCCAGGATCAGTGCAGATAGCGCAGGGGTCTGAGGGACCTGCGGGTGTCAGAAGAAAATTCCCCATCTCAATCAGAAATGTGGGTTGGGAAAACAACGAAACCACCTTGTTGCCTCCCTTGGCTTTTTTTCTGGGATAAAAATCTTCCTCTCAGCACATAAAGCTCAGTCACTGTTCCTGCCTCCTGGGAACTCAGCTAACGTAAGCAAATTCAGAGCTGTCTTGAGATGAAACAATTAGGAAACCTGAAATTAATTGCCAGTTTTTTGTCTCCAGGACCTGTCCCAAGCTACCTAACCCTTAGGCCCTCTTCGAGGTCTTTCTTAGAGTCCATGAATCAGAGGGCTCAGCACATTTATTTTTTTATTAGCACTGAATCCCTTCAATTTCTTGCTCATCAGTGAAATTCTTTGGTGGCTGCAGGGAAGAGGTGTTCTGACTCTTGCACTGGTGGGACTTGCAGGAGCCACAGTGATGCTTGGCCTCTCAATAGCTTTGTGGCGTTTGGAGGAGCTTGTTCAGCCCAAGAACGTTCAGGTTCCTGCGGTCCCAGCCTCATTTCCTTCTCTTCCATGGTATGGAGAGAGGCTGGGAGGAGATGGTAAGAGTCAGATAGGATTTCAGTAATGAGGGAAGCCCACTACTCCTTGCCTGTCTCTCTGGGCAGTTACCAGCTTTTTCCCCCTCCTCCTCTTATTTTTATGTTTAATTTGTCTCCAAATATAAATTTTTCCTGATTCCAGATATTTCCATCACTGTGTATCCCCTCCTTCATTAACAGGCACTGCCAGTAGTGGCTAATTAGCCATCGGTCAGGTATCTCTTGGCTGCTCTTCTTCGCATAAAACCTAGCGGCAGGCATGTCTGGATGGCTTCTCAGCTTTGAGCAGTGATTTAGGGGATGGACTCTGGGCTTTTAATTGCCTACTTAGCATAATCTGCTTGCTTGGTTTCCCTGTGGCACAGGGTGCTGCTGCACAGGGCTGGCTTTAGCTGCCTCTAGTGAGACATGAAAAAGGAAAGAGAAGCTTCAAAAGCACTGACCTAGACTAAGGCAGCCCGAGCTGTTCTGAGGCTGGGCCCAGCACCTCTGAAGATGGAGGCAGCAAACAGGCCGCTTCCATGCAAAGTCCCTTAGTCCCATCTCCATCCATGAGCCCAAGCTCTTTTGATCAACTCTGGGGAGATCCCTTACTGTGGTGAGAAGGGAGTGCAAAGGTAGCCTTTGTCCTACCACCCACCCTCTATAAAGTGGTAGGACATGGATATATGTAGGTGTTGATGCAGCTGAATGAGCCTTTTTCTGGCTCTACTGTCATCTTCACTCTGTCCTTGAAGGTGTGTTCCAGAGGGCTGTGAACCTTTGGCCTTCCTCCTGCTGCCACTTGATCTGTCCAAGACCTCTGGTTGTTTTCCCTCATTATTCGGGTCTATACTAGTAAAGCAGGGAATAATGCTATCTCCTCGCTGTAAATGTCATGTATCAGCCCATGCCATAGAATCATAGAAGAGTTTGGGTTGGAAGGGACCTTTAAAGATCATCTAGTCCAACCCCCATGCAATGAGCAGGGATGTCCCTGTCAGACTTTCAACTGTGTAAGAGTCATGAAGGCACAAGGTCTCTGCTGATTCCTTTTAATCTTCCACCCAGCCTCCCAGGTCTATCAAAGTGTCCTGCTTCTCCTGCCTGCCGGTCTTGGACTTTGTCTTCTGATCTGTGACAAGGCATTGTCAAGCTGCTGGATAACTCTTTCTACCATCTCCAACAATTATTGCAGACGTACCTGTCTCTCTGCTGCTGGTAACACTGGTCATGGGTAGTGTTTGGGGCTATCTGCACTGTAAAATTAGGAGACAGTTCCTGCCTCTCTCTGCAACTTATTCACCAGCCTCATGTCCGTCCAGCTGACATCTCTGTGAGCAGCAGCTTCTTGAAAACGTTGTGTGGGGCAGTTCCTGTACTCCTATATGACTATTGCCATGTGGCTTTGGTTAACTTACTGGTATTCTCTAACTTGGCTTCCTATCTCTAAAGCAGGAATGATGGCGCTTATTTACCCTGTTGCATAAGGGTGCATGAAGCTGTAGTTAATATTCACCTCATGCCATGCAAAGGCTAGGATCTCATCTGCCAGAGCTGTCATCCGCAGCCCTGAGTGATGTTTTCAAGGGGAAAAAAAAAAGATCCAAAGGCCTTTACCTTTAGAGCTCTTTCCTTGCAGTCTTCCAGACACGAGTGTTTTCATTGCATTTTAAAAGTGTTAATGCTGCAATGTCTGAGCAGTTCACATCAATAACTGAGAAACAGAGCAAGGAGCCCAGAAGGGATATGCTGTTCTCCACCCAGCTTTGGATTAGCCAAGATGAAACTCACTCAGATGAGCAAAGAAAAACTGTGGTGAGACTTGTGAAAAGGGGAAAGCCCTGGTGTATGCAGTTTGGGAGTTATTAACTCTATACACACAACTGCCTTTGCTCTTCCAGAACCAGTCACTGTGTGAAAAATCTGGTGGGTTTTTTTTTCTGTGCCAGGAACACCCTGATTGTAAAGATCATTCTGTGTTTGCAGTCTGCAAGCTTTGTGGATTCAGGTTTGATCCTTTGCATTCAAGACAGAAAGTAGTTACACTGAAGTAGCCAGCTCTGGGGGTGATGCAAGTGGAAGATACATAAGGTTCCCTGATATGGCTTTGCCAAGACAGCTCAGTTGTAATCCACAGCTTCTTGATTGCAGTACTAGGCTGTGATCCAGCTCTCCAGACAAAGGCTGTCTTCACCTGATACCCTTTCTCCCTCTCCATTCCGAATTGTAGTCCAGTGCGTCTTGCCCTCAGAAAGTAATACACCTTCTGGGTCCAGATTTCTGAAAACAAGAATTAATAATATCCAAAAATTCTGCACCTGTCAAAATTCTACAGAAGTGGTGTTGATAGCCTAAAAAACCTATGTCTGTGTAGAGGAGCATTTCTTAATCCATTACTCTTTACACTATAAATGTCAATTTAATGAGAAAGCAAAGCTGGAGTTATAAAACACTCTAGGATGTATTCTGCTCATTAAGTGTGAGTGATCTATACAACTGTAAAATGGTGCTAAAACTGAATTCCCATTAGGTTATAAGGGACTGAAAATTGTGCAGTCTAGTCATGATGGTCCCTGCTGTGGAAATCTTATCCTCCAGCTTTTCAGTTTTTAATTTTAAAACCCCCAGAGTAAATCCCCCAAGAGCTCACCTTCCCTGTTTGGTGAGGCAGTTGACCCAAGCAGGGTCAGGTGCAAGTGGCGTGCAGGCTGTTAGCTGGAAGCTGCAGACCTGAGGCAGGATTTTGCAGGAAAGGAGAATTGAACCCCTGCTTTCAGTATGGCAAACCTGGGCACCTGAAATAAGTCTCTTTGACTGCAGAGCTGGGACTCTGCTAACCCTTCACTGTACATGGCAGACAGCCACTCTCAAGAACCCACAGGCATGGATGCAGAGGGCAAATTGCCTTCCAACATCACCTGTGACAGTTTAATCCAGCAGAGAAACCAGACACAGTTTGGGCTGGATCTGTCCTACTCACTCCAGCTGCTGTTGCATTGAGTCCACTGTGCTGCAGTAAGCTTTCTCCTTCCACATTTCAACCAAAACAGGAGTGCTTGAAGAAATGGATCTTATCCTTTCTGCTTTATCAGTTCATGGGTGGCCTAGGTTTGTATTTGCTAGATGTTTTGGGTCCCACTGAGAGTAGATGAGCATGTAACTACAGTTAGTTTGTTTCTGACCTGCTGGTTTGCTATTTGGCAGTGGGGAGGAACACCTGATGCATGATCCGGCTCCAGTATTGCAGGTCCCTTCCACCTCCCATACTGCATCTCCATAACAGCCCAAACGTAATTAAAACCTGGCAGATGCTCTAGGTTCTCTGTATGGCTGGGCTTGTTAATTATCTCCTGCACCCATCTGACATGCTGCCAGAAAGTGGAAATCGCATTTCAGAAGAGAACAAGGGGGTCCTGCATCAGCTGTGAGAAAGCCAGAAGCCAAAGCCCAGGAGACCACAAAAGTGGGAGGAGAACTGGGTTCCCGAATGTGGTCTCCATGCACTGATTCCTCCCTGCTGTCTCAGATCCCCACTAGACTTCAGAAATGCCTTCAAAGTACTGCTGCTACACCCATGCTTTTTACAGGACCTTGACAGCAGGAAGGGTACAAGCCAAGGGCACAGGTTCAGAAACAGAGATTATAGTAAAATACTCCCATTAGCAGACAGAGGGAAGTGGAGAATTCACATCAGGTAAAAACAGCCTGGTTGGACAAAATTAGGTCCTGATATCTGCAAATGAAATAGCTATTTCTTGCCTTCCTGCTACTGGCAACATCCATTTTCTTGCAATGGCCTCAGATGCCAACTCTGCAGGCGCCTTTTGCTGCAAACTGCAAACCAGTTCCTCTCCAGTCTTAAAAGAGGAAGCTTTTAAGCTCTGCTGTTCAATATTTAATCAAAATTATTTTGTGCCTCATGTAACACCTTGCATCTGGGCCTGGCTGCCAGGCAGGGCCACCCGTTTTAGACCTATATATTGCCCTCCATCGCACATTGCCTTGTGAGCACAAGCAGGGAGAGGGCAACAAATGCTCTATACCTGGCCAGTACTTAGGGTCTGACTCCTCTCTGTGGCATCTGGGCTCATGGGGCCCAAGCTCTTCCTCTGGCCACAGATATCCTCTCTGTGTTGTTAGTAAGTGATGAGTTTGCAGCAGGCAGTCCTCTGCTCTCCCTGGGCTGTGCAATCAGAGGAAACATCCCCAGTTTCACTCTCCAGTCCATTGGGAGAAGAGGTTTGTTCTGCCTGCAAACAGGAGTATAGAGGCAGAGGGTTGAATTAGTAGTGGTAGGAAGGGATT
This sequence comes from Ibidorhyncha struthersii, assembly GCA_013398815.1. Classification (NCBI taxonomy): domain Eukaryota; kingdom Metazoa; phylum Chordata; class Aves; order Charadriiformes; family Charadriidae; genus Ibidorhyncha; species Ibidorhyncha struthersii. Next base: position 717,957 of record VZSZ01009532.1, read on the forward strand.
TTTTCACTTGGAAAGCCAGAATCGGGCTGGGTTTCAGCAAAAGGGAGCTTGGAAAGGAATGAAGACAGCCACACCCTACAGAGCTCCCCCTGCCTCCAGCACTTATCTTTAAGCCTCTCTATCTGGTGGGAGGGGAAGGCGATGAGGTCAGATCTGTTCTCTGTATCCTCCATCTCCAGTGCTCTGCAGGATCCCATAGGGAAAATGTCATCTAACTGAGCGGGTCTGGAAAAGGACTTGCTCAGATCTGGTCCCTTGGTCTTGTTCTGTGCTGTAGTTCCCACCTGCAAACTGGCATGACCAGTCCTGCCGTGTGGGGTGCTGGGGATGAGAGCATTGAAACTCACAGAATACTCAGATTCGGCAGCAAAGTGGGGCTACAGGTATGAGGCAGATGGTCTGGAAATCATGGTATTAAGGATTTTATTCCTTAAGATGCACTGGGGATCTGCCTCTGAGTCAGAATGAAAGGTACGATGGAAACGTCAGTTCCCATGGTGGATTTTAAGTTGCTGGCACATGCATCAAAGTCTCAGAAAAAGTCCAAGGCCATTCTCAGAATGCTGCCAATTTTGCACTTTTTACCCAATCCTTCATTTATTCCTATGAAGCTAATGAGGAGGACATTAACTCCTCTTTTCTTAATCACTTCTCTGTCTTTTCTTCAGCACTGGTGATCTGTGTCGCAGGAACAGGCTTTGCTTGAAGAAAACGAGGAGTGAAGGGGTGGATTTAAAAGTAGGGATTGCTCTTTATCTGGTTAGAAAAGCCAGCAAGTGTCAAGGAGAGAACAAGTGTGGGTGTCTGAATATGTTTGTATGTGGAAAGCAGCTGCCACCCGGTATCTGTCTGTGGCCAATGTGCCTTCAGTTGGGTTCCCTGTGTGTGAGGCTCTGCATCATCTCGGGTCCCTCGCCTGGTCCTGGCAGAGAAGTGGGAGGTAAGTAAGGATGGTCACCCCTCTGCCAGCCACCCCAAAGAGATTTCTACTGAATGTGGTGATCAACTTGTGGAAATGCCTTGTAATGGGAGACCTTCCCCACAGGTAGGGAAGTTTTACTGGCGTAAACAAGGACAAAGTGGGATGCAGAGCTGGAGGCCAGCTCAGCTTGGTACATGGGGATCTGTATCTGCAGGGCTGCCAACTTTGGTCATGCTCCCAGGGCCAAGCACCCTGCAAGCCCTGCCGGGAGGGTTGTCTGTGCTATGCAATCAGTGGGATTGATTTCAATTTGGGAGAGGTTGAGGAACTGTAAGACTACATAAAAAGGAGTAAATAGCAAACCAAATTGGGGAACGGGGGGTTGGCATTGACCCTGTGCTGTTTGGCTGAGGTTTCCTAAGAGACTGAGCAGAGGCTGCTACGCAGGTTTTCAGCTGTGCCTTTGTCTGAGAAGGGCAGTAATGGCAGACTGGGATAGTGCTTGGCTGCAGCACAGTTTCTCCTGGCAGATCCCCCTCTGTGCCCATCCACACTGTCCCCAACAGGCTGCTTACCACACTTGGGACTTCCTCCGGGGCATGCCATGCCGGTGCCATTTTGAGTGAGGAGTTAGGTGGTAAATCAGCTGCCTGCAGATCCTGTCTGAGGATTTCCAGGGGTCATATTCCTGAAAGCAAAGGGACAGCTTAGCCTCTGTGTGCACCACTGCAGAACAGAAAGCAAGGGGGGGAGGACAGAGGAAGATGAGAAAGGAACAGAGGTGGTAGTGGAGCAAGGGTATATAGGAGAGGATGAAAGAGGAATGGTGAGAAGGCCTGAGATGCCTCTGTACCACATGCCATCTCCTCCTGGGGTGGAGTAGGAGCAGTAGCTCTGCATTGCCAGGAAGGACCCCAGCTCAGCCAGCATGTTCCTGGCCAGAGTGGGGCTACAATTTCACACCGTACCAGGGAACAAGTGAAGAAGAGGGTGGTATTTTTCTAGAGCTGTGACAGGGGGTTCATCTCTAGGCCAGGCAACACCCAGGAAGGCAGGGGTGGCTGAAAATGCGAGAAGGGCTCTGTGCAGAGACCCCCTACACTCTTTTCTTCAAAAGATCTCTGCTTTCAAAAAAAACCCAGTGGAGGGATAGCACAGATGTCTCAGCTTCTCACTGCTGTGTCCTCAGTAGCACCCATCCCCAGCTGGACAGACAAGCTGCCAACTCATTGTGTTACAGGACTATGCTAAACTTCTATCAATTACCTTGTTTCCTATACTGTCATTGGGCTAACCATCTGTTCCCCTCATGTGGAAAGTTCAGCAGTCAGCTCCCTTGTCCCATACCCCAGCTGCTTCTTGCTGGGCGAGATGTGCCCTGGGACATCCCTGCTCCTCCTGCAGCAGCACCTTGACTCTATTCCCTTCTGTGCTCCAGCTGGGAGGTGCTGGGACAGGGAACCAGTGAGTTCCCTGTGCTCCATCTTACTTCTTTGCAGCCCTGGAGGTTTGAGTTTGGAAGCTTCCCAATGCCAGCAGTTCCCTCCAGCCCCTGCAGTAACTTGTCAGGAAAAGATGGCACCAAGATGGCTGCTAATTTCCTGGGTTTATTTTAGCACCACATGTTCTCTATCGCCATGACTTTGAATAGCACCTATCTCCCTCTGGTGAAGCAGAATGGGAAATGGCAGCTGCTGAAGGCTAGGATTTCTGCCCCCTCTATCGTATTTTCCAAATGCTGACAGACACTTGCATTCCCATTCCTCAGCCCTCCAGCCATGGTGCAACATGTGCATTTAGGGATTTGATAGGTAAACACATAGTAAAGCTGTCGGGGAATATGCTAATTTATTCTTTATTGCAAGCAGTTAAAGTGCTGTATTGTGGGCCAACAGCTGCACTGTGATTTTTCCTAAGCAGTCACTGAATCAGCTGAACTCCCCAGGGATGCTCTGCCAGCATGTGGCCATTCTGCTGTGCCAAGTAGAGAGGGATCCCAGCTTCCGTGCTCAGCCAAGCACCCCCAGTCCCTGTCCCAGCTCCCCGAGGAACCGCACAGGGACTGGCCCTTGCCCTTGAGTTAGGTGCCTTGTTCTAGACTACTACGGTGCTGGCAAGGCTGCAACTGGCACCCTGCTGTCACCTACAACAGCAAACCTTTCCAAGTGGGTGCACGTGCACACCAGGCTTCGGCACAGAAGCTGGCACAATGCTCTGCAAGTGTTTGTTGGCTCACAGCTGAGAATTACCCTCCTGTTCCTTTCTGTGTCCTCACTGATTTAATTTCCACTGACAGACTGGGAATTGCACTCAGCCTGCTTGTCTGTAATGCAGTTAACACCCACCAGATGCTCAATCAGGGTCGGAAAGGGGACGTGGTCTGCCAATGTTTGTGCTGGGAAGGGTGCTGAGTCTCTCCAGCCCCTTAACTAAACTCCTGTTGGCTTTGAGGGGCAGCTGAGGTACTCAACATCTTCCTTAGGAATCTTATCTATATAATGCCACATGTGGAAGTGCAGATAAGCATGTGCATCTATAAGACATGAAAATAGAGGAGGGGGTGGTATATGCAGGTATCTAAAAATTGTAGTGTGTTATCTGCTAGGCACCTGGGTACCGGAGTAGGGTAATATCCCCTCACGGTGCCTCCCCTGAAGGGCACTGCATAGCATGAGGTTGGAGATGGTCTGGTAGAACAGCTGGAGATGAGGTCAAGTGAAGTATGGTTAAGAGGTACTACTGCTGTAATCCACCCCCTTCCTTTTTAGATGCTTATAAAATTTCCACAAAAATTACACTTGAAAATAAGATTTTTCAGGCTGCATTGCAGCCCAATTATGATGATTAAACTTCAGCTAAATGTAGTTTGGCTATTGAGACCTGACTGGTTAATTGTTATCAGACAGCCTCAGGAGGTGGCAGAACAAGGTTAGAAATGCCACTAATCTACACCAGGCATTCAATGGATTCCCTAGGGCACTGCTGTTTGCTCTGCACTGTGTGTACTTAATATCTCTCTTTGAATAAAGAAATTAACTCCGTTGCTCTCCTTATAAAGCAAATGTGACACTTGCCAAGCCTGATGAGCAAATGGACGTATTGCAAATCCAAGTGTTTGTGGTGGTAAAGGGTAACAGATGTAGATGCTGGTGTTGCAGTGGGACTGTGGTATCTGTGATGTTTGCACTCAGCCTTGCCTGCCTTTGCCTCTGCTTTCCTCATTCTCTGAAGGAAAGTGCTGGAGCAGTGCAGGGATTCTGTGTGTGCAACGCATTTGCTTCTTGAATCCTGAGTTGCAATATATTCCTACAGCACCATTCTTTACTCGGAGATCTGGGAGGTTTCAGGGGGGTGTAATGCTGGGTTAGGGTAGTTGTGTATGGCAAAGGGCCTGGGAAAAGAGAGGTTCTTGTCCTCCTCCTGCAGAGACACCAGCCTGGACAGAAGTGCAGAGATCTCTGCTCCCCTCTGCAGCCCCGTAAGCTAGCTGCTTCGAACCTCTGAGGCATACCAGTGAATATGGCACCACCATCTGCCCCATGTATTTTTATCTGGTCTGTACCTTGTCACCAAGTTTACTATTGGTGCAGAAAGTCCTTATTTCTGTGCACGTAACTACCCCCCTCCTTCAGCTGCATTCATCTTCTGAGGTCGTTTTAACTGTTTTCTACAGAAATATGCACAACATTCTATACGCTACCACTGCAAAGGTGTACACTTGGCTGGTTCTGAAGGACTGCAGAGCACCACCCAGCACCAGTCAGCCCATTAGGGCTCTCTTTGCATCAGTGCCGTGTGGCAAAATGTCCACTGAGCTGAGAGAAGGGTTCACCTTTTTGGGACACTGCAGATCTCTGGCGAGGCTCATCAGCAAATCATGGGAGATGGGATCCACCAAGTTGAGAAAAGTTGCGTTTTTGTAGAGCACCTCATTGAGGAATGTTCCTTCCAGTCCCAGGTCCTACAAGAAAAACATGGTCAGTGAGATACATGGACTCCTTTGGAGCTATGACCATGAAGTGTTCTGAAACCAGAAAGTAAATCCTATGAGGTTCCTGATGGTTGCTCAGTACAGGAAAGGTGAAGCAGCTGTGTCTGACCCAGGATTACTGTGATGGGGCATGTTGATAGCCAGAGAGCTGAATGAGATAGTGTTAAGTTGAGCTAGTCGGCCTAGGAACTGACTGCTTTGTTTCCACCTACCAGAGGAAGGTGAGAGTGATATCACTTCTCTCCAGAGAGAATTAGCTCCAGAGAAACTTACAGTTTTGTCAGCTTGTATGTGTGAATCTGCTGAAGGAGCCAAGCAGGGAGGCTGGCTCTAAACCTGCTTCTCCAATCTCAGCTTTTCTGGAAGAATCAGACCTTTCTCAGGTACTTAAGATTCAGCCAGCCACCAGGGTGTATGGCAGTTTAAAAGTCCTGCCCATCAGTATGAGTTTAGCTGTGCTTTGAATTTCTCAGTAAGTGCTAAGCACTGGCAGCATTGTCTTTTGGCTGTAATGGTAAATTTATAGGTAGCTCTGCACAACAGTCATGGGGAGTCCTCTTCCCATCTTCCACAGTGTAAGCTCGTGGAACATCTGTGGTCCATGCAACTTACCTGCATGGACCAGGATATGGGGCACCTCTGGACATGCTGGAAGAAACCTTAGCATCCTTGGGAACAAAAAGCCTCCCCAGGGGCCAGATGGGCAATACTGCAAAAAACTAAGCTGTTTCTTGCTAAGAGGAAAGCTAAGATCTACTATATGACATAGTTATTACAATCAGGAGGTGCCACAGAGCTGGGGTGGGGCGGGAAGCATCTGGGAAAGAGAGATCACGTACTCACATGAAAATACTCTGAGGGCAGAAAAAAATATCCCAGGAGTAGAAATATAGAACAAAAAAGCTCCCTAATAGGAATAGTGCTGGGTTTAATTCAGTTGACAGGGAGGGCTCAGCTGAGGGAGGAAACAAGTCCTCTGGCCCATTCTGTATGCTGCTGCCAGGAGAAATGAATAAGCAAATGGGTGCCCCATATGTTCGTGCTGCTCTACTGAAAGTGTGTTTCAGGCACCACCCAGTGAAAGATGCACTGAGAGCTCAAAAGAATAGAAACATGAAAAGAGGGAGAAAAAAGCTGGGTGTACACACATACATCACCAGCAGGGATGGAGCCATAGCTGGCAGAGGTGTGGGAACTTAACCCTAAGCAGCAATCAAAGCCAATGCTGTATCCACTCTCTCCTGCTCTGGATATACTTGCATTGAGCAGACAGCGCAATGCCAAAGAGATCCTCGCTACAGATTTGGTGGGGAAAGGGAGAACAAATCAAATGCTTTACAGCCCCATCACTGTGTGTACACAGATGATATACATAAGGAACCCAAGCAGTGGATCAGTCCTGAAGGACAGACAGACACAGCTGGATGTGGGCCAGGAGTGTACCAAGGCATCGTGCCAATGTCTCCCTTAACCATAAGGCTTCAGGGAAATGGAGCCTCCTACGCCAAGTGTAATAGGCACAGATGAAGAAAGCTGCCGAGAGGATGGCATGGCTGGGCATGCAGCAGTGGATGTCACGGCAGTAATAAACTCCCCCCATTGGAGCTATACCATTAAGATGAATCTGCATTCCCATGATAAATCCTGCCTGCGAGGGTTTTATAAATAATATAGCTGTAAATATTCACTTCACATTGACAGTCTGTGAATTCTTAGACCAGGGGCATTTTCTGGTTCATCTTGTCTCNNNNCCGACCCTGATTTCTTGGAAAATTTTGTACCACGTAATGGGTGGCTGCAGACAGCAGAATATTATAAGTCTTGCTAGTTCAGTTGGCTTAGTGCCGTTATCTTAAAAATGACACTGGGTCATTGTCTCAGCACGGGAAAATCAGATTGTACCAGAAGTTTTGCTGGTGTAGCTCTGATGTCTCCACTGGCTTCAGCTGAGTGATGCCCATGTAGACCGGCAGGAAAGCTGCTCTGTCTTTTGCAGGTGGGTATTTCTGAGACTGGTAAGATGATCTGCAATGGAGCTGTCTGAGTATTCCTATACAATGCAAGTGTACATAAGTGTACACCTGTGGTTTGCGGTTGTTCTCTGTGCAGTCTTCTGAAATGTTGGGATCTTGTCTCTCTCTTCGTGGATCTGCTTTTGGCTGGCTGGCTTGCTTGCTTTACGTTATTACACCCTCCTGACACCCTAGGAATAGTCCACAGTCCTTTGCAGTCTGCAGACCACAGGTCAAAAAACACTGGCAGATACAATTACATTCTGCGGGGTACATCTGCAGGGCTGGACAAGGTCTGTGTCTCCTGGGAGCAGCAGGCTGCCTTGCAGCAGGACGCACGCATCGGGAGGCACACATCAGGAGCCTGCCCCAGGAGTCTGGCTGAGCGCATCTGCTCGTCTGGGGAGGCTGCAATTCCAGTCCCATTATTGCTCTGCCTTCTCTGGGGTGTTTGTATCCTGGTCCAAGGCACAGTGATGAGGTATGGTGTTAAATATCCTCGCTGTCCACTAGAGTGAACAAGGTGTCTCTCTTTTTACAGGTAACAAACAGACCCTTACCTGGGACACATTAATCCGTGACTCCTGAGAGCGTGTTACTGCCAAGGTAAGCCAGTCTGTGTAAGGAAGGACATGCTGGCGGACAAGCTAAGGGCTGAGTTTAGTTGAGTGAGGGAAATTTGTAAATGAGAAAAAAGGCTGATGATAGTACTCTTTGAAGCTGACATCAGACATTTGAGGAGGACTGGTTCTGATTACGTGACCCCACACTGGTGGATGGTTGTGTTTAGTTGTTTAAGGGTGTGGTATGTGTTAGTGGTGTAGCCCTCTGTCTTTGAAATCTCTTGAGCACACAACAAACCAGAGGCTTTGGGGTGGTGTTGGATGGATTCCCATCTTACCTGGCAGAAGAAGGCTGTGTTGTGACTACAGGATGCATGTCCCACTGCTATGTGGTGAGCAGATGAACAGAGGGTCACTGTTTCGACATGGACAGTCAGAGATGGGGACCAGCAATAACAAGGGGAACCGGAAAGGCAGTGGACAAAACGTGAGTGTTCAAGACATGGTAATGCTCAGCGCAGATGTGGGGAAGCCGGATGCTTAGCTGATCCTGAAAGGAGCTGGCAGGCTGCATTGAAAGGATGGCTTAGAAATGTCCCTCTGTTCCAGATGGCCCTGTGACTTAGCATTCAAACTGTGGCTGTTCAGAGATGGACCTTCTGGAGACCTCCAAGGTCTGTGGGGGACTTCAGTGCTTCAGTCTCAAGGAGAGGTACTGAGCACTATAGAAAATGACATTCTGTAGTTCTGTCCTCTGGCATACCCTACAAAAGTCTGTTCATGTTACATCACCACATTCATGATGTGAGCAGTTTCCTCTTTTTCTTCACAAGCTTCTTGTAACAGTGCCTTTCCACAACTGTCTTTGAAACCTTATTCAACCCTTGTCTGCCATACCAGTGCACACATACAGGCTTTCTGCTAAGGGTTTCTCTGTCTACACATGTGGCAAGAAGAGCGTTTGTGGTGCTGGTAACAATCCTCATGTGAAATGCTAAGGCAGTGGACAGGAAAAACAGAGATGTAGTTTTTGGTCCTGTAAGTTCTTACTCACGAGTGTGCAACTTGCTGGTAGCCCAGGGCATTGACCACCACTGTTGGACATATTGTAAAGCCCAGGACGTTCGGAGCAGAGACAGGGCTGTTCATGCAGCTCCCTGCAGTTGGTAGTATGGCTGTACAAGTATCCCAGCAAGCCAGACCCTGCTCCCATGTACTCACACCCAAAGGCTACTTGCCGCTCTGGTGAGAAACTCAGTATGTTCCCAAGACACAGGTCATTATCTAATGAAGCAACATGATAAGCTAAGAACTGATGGTGTTTTATGTCCAAATCGGAGGGAGGATTTGCTTCCCGTGTTACTGATTGCAGAGCTGCCTGCAGTTTAGGGGAGCTGAGTTTGCCTGGAAAGTGGTGGTAGCATTGAGTGATGGAGGAGATGGCTCTGTTCCAGCAGCAGGGCTCTGTCCTCAGCATCAGTTTGGCACCACACTGTCTGCACACTGGCTTTTCTGTTCCTGAATGGCGGCAGACAGAAACGAGCTCCCACTGATACACTGACCCCTTTACCTCTCCTCTCAGCCTAGACTGTCTCAGAGGTCCTTTCCAAAACCATTTTGGGTTCTCCCAAAGACAGATCTTGGCCAGCCTGGCTGGGTGGGCGTAATGGGATGTGGTGGCAGTGGGATGGCAGTGGCTTTTCTCTGGGGGGCATCGATCCTGCGGCTTGCATGGAGGGGTGTGGATGGGGACAGCTGAGGCTTGGACACCCCTTTTCCTGCGTGCAGCACAGCCCTCCTCCCAGCCCCTCTCTCCCTGCCCCAGGCAGTCGGGCCAGATGCCCCTCGCCCGGGCAGGGACACGGGTCGGTGACAGGGAG